>CAMZMU010000085.1:134788889-135201918 GCA_947311845.1 Poa pratensis
GTGGAAAACATGTGTATCTATCTAACAAAAGAGATTTGATTTTTTTCAAACTCGTCTGTAATATTTTTTTTAAAATCCAATTGGCAGCTATCTACTGGTATGCTGCTTTTGTTCTGACTCTGTTTTTGCGGCACCAAATTTGCGCACCTACAAAAAAAAATCTCAATCAAATATGTTGCACGCTCGTCTATATAAAATATCCTAATTACGCATTGTATCGTGGTCCGATGGTCAGCGCGCGCGTGTTGATACGCACGAGGACACGATCTCTGGTTCGAATCCCAGCGTCACATTTTGTTTCTCTATTTCTTTCCACGCCCCCACTGACAGGTGGGTCCTACCGACTTGCCTGCAACGTTTGACTGGTCAACTTAGTCCTATACGGAGCCATACGATAACTCAGTGACCGTATAATCACCTCCATGCAAGTATAGTGACCGTAGTGGTCGTATTTCTGAGTACAGTGACCAAAGTGAATTCCGCGCGCAAGTACAGTGACCTACGGTGCATTTTACTCCGTTCCTAAATATAAAATGTTTTTATCTTTTGTCCATATTCACATGTATCTAGATGTATGTGTACATGTTTTGATGTGTATATACACTCATTTGGGTTTGCACTTACCCTACATGTGAATTAGCTAGAACATCTTATATCGTAAAACGAAGGGAGTACATCTTATTAATTAATGTGGACTACTACAAATCTAGTATTTTATATTTAAAATATTTAATAGTATCTTCAATATAATTGATAATGCCACAATGATTGGTATTATTGGGACCCCTTTTGTCGGGGCCCGGAGCGGCTGAAGCTGGGTATGAAGTTTAATTTTCAGAGCTGGTGGGCTCCTTAATTCAGAAAAGAAATGATCAGATCAATAATCTGCAGAAACTAGCTTGTTAGACTAAATGAGTATACCTTGTAAGAATTAAGCGCCAAACTTGAAAGATGCGTCTCAATCCGAAAACAAAATTAATAAGTTTCAGTTTTATATCACCGTAACTTTAGATTCTGTAATATTGTCAGAAAAAAACTTTACAATCCGTGACTATTAATCACATCTACATCGACGAGGCGACGATCAGAAATATTATCACATATCTTGAACTAGATTTCACATCAGCCCTTGTGCAAGTGACAAAAACGTCGCGGCCTTGCTTGGCGGGGATTGTGATACAACGATGAGCACATAAAAGCGTCTCCAACCACCTACCCCAAACAAGAACATGTCTGTAATAGGATGGTTAGGAGGCTGGTTGTACCACTAACCCAGCAGAGTTCAAATCACTGGTGTTTCTCGTTTAGACAGAATATTTTTCAATGAGAGGCAACGTTTCCGTCGACAACGAGACGCCTGGGGTGACTTCGTCAATGTCAAGACCCGACCGCCGGCTCAGTCTTTCGTAGGTGCTCATAGGGGTAGGGTGTGCGTGCGTGCGTTCATAGGGGTGTGTGTGCCCGTGTATGTGAGCTTATGTGTTGTCCTGTGTTTCGCAAAAAAAAAACGCCCACCGCAAACCTCCCCAAACGTCTGGGCGGATAGCCCGGACAGGTTTTTGGCCAAAAACCCTCACCCAACCGCACCCTCAAATTCAGCCCAAATGACCGGTCTGTCCGGCAAACCCCAAAGCCAGCCCACATGTGGGGTGGGTTTGGGGACGCCCAGACGCGTCCGGACGTTTCCGCCACGCTGGCCCTGACATCGTGGACCCACGTTACGAAGGCTGATTTCGGCGCTGCTGTAAGGCTGACCGGCGCCGATTGGCACAACCTGGCCCACCTGTACCCACAAATAGGCCACGACCATACAAACCCTAACCCCAATCAACTCTCGTCCACTCCACTTCTCGCCGGTTCTGCTCCTCGCCCTCTCCGCTCCGGTGAGATGTCGTCCTCCGTCGACTGGAGCGCATCGGAAGAAGAGCTCTCTGACGCGGTAGCTCCGCGCCGATCTCCTGGCCCCGTAGAGGAGGAGGAGGAGGCCGTCCGCATTGCCATTAAGAAATCGCTCAAGGATGTGGTCGGAGGCTCAGCGCGGCGGCGGCTAGCCAGGGCCAATGTAGCCGCTGGTCTGTGCTAGTGGCGCCGCCTCGGCGCCATGCCGTGCCGTCCAGAGCCATGGCGGCCTCGTCGATTCCTCGCCGGTCATCGCCGATTAGATCCACGCCACCCCACTTCCGCTCCATGGCGCCAACTGTGCAAGATCAACCTGGATGGAGGATTCTGCCCGATGGGGGCGGCGGATGGAGACTGCTGCCGGCGACCCCACCGTTCAAATAGGCGAGCACGTCGGAGACGGAGGGCCGAGCGTATCAGCAGCTCTGCAAGGCGGAACCCGATGCGGCGGAGCGGGCATAGCTCGCCGGAGCTGACGGACGACATGCGCCTCCACCGCAAGAACACGGCAATGCTGGACGCCGCCATCGCCGAGTCAAAGAAGGAGGCGGCTAAGAACGACCGCGCGGCAAGACTCGCCAACGAGCAGACCCGCGCCGTTTGTATCATTGCCGCACGGTCCAGCAGATACGGCACCTCCGACTCCTCCCATGCCGACCCTTGCGCGGCCTTCGAGCTACTATGCCGCCACCGCCCCTCCGGAGATGACAAGGGGAAGGGGCCGGCAAAGGAGTGAAGCGTCACCGATGAATTCAAGGAGAAGGGGCCTGCAGACGAGCTCCGGTTTCCCACTTTTGTTAAGGTTGTCTATATAGTTTAGCCGTATGTTAAGATGGAAATCCATACTATGTTGAGCTCCGATCCATGCTTGTTATGCAATTCCTACTATATTTCAGCTCCGATCTACCGTCTACATTGAATCACTTTCATCCTCAACGGCTTCCCCAAGCTTAAACTTTTCCAGAGCATTAGCAATAAAGGTGTTCAAAGAGTTAGTACCACAAACATGAGTGTTATGCAAATAAAATTTAATTTTCTCCTCAAACACTTCATGTCCTAACTCAAGATAGATATTATACAACTCTAATTTTTTTTGGTTCTTTTCCATTTTCTAATTTTTTTGTGTTTTAGATTTATATGTTAGTATGCAATGCAAACAAGAATAAAAGTTTTCATCCAACTTCCAAACTCTTCTACTTAAGTTAATGATTGTAATAAGGTATTCATTGGTGTCAAGCTCTCATTGCCCCTATCATAGCATCTTGAATGATTAAGGTTAAAGTGAAAGCAAATATGAGTAGTGTGCTTGACAAAGTAAAGGTTGGATGTCTCATGCCCCTTGAATACAAGTACCTACACCATGATTACTCAACTTAGGAAACAAAGCAAGTTCAAGTTATATATCATTGTAAGTAATAATAGTATCATCAAGAGCGTCAACTGGGGTACCTCTTGTCCCAGGATATGGAACAAGCCCATATCAAAATGACAAGACAAACAAACAAGATGAAAAACCTCAACACCCTTTTTATTTACCATTGGAATAGCTTTTTATTGTAAGGTGTGTCATAGATAATTCACCATAGCATGTAAGTAAATTTCCACCATGAATAATGCATGGCTTAGATTAGCGGCCCAGGTGTCTCTCTAACCATTTATGCAAACTCATTTAAACTTCTTCATTTCCACCTCATTTCACCATGATAGGCATCCATAAACAAAAGTACATGATATCAACTAAATGAGATGAAGGAGCATGTTGAAAGCTTTGCATGTGACAGCACATATGGGCTAACTCCCAACCTCGAACATTTATCAAGCCACTAGCATCATAATCTTAATCACAATGGGTCATGTTTTATTTATTGCAATGATAGTAAAATGTGCATCAAGTTCGTGAGAGCTATATAACCAACTTTTCCCATGGCAATCAATAACATAATCATTTTCATTCAGAGGTATAGATAACACAAATATCATGATGAACATACTCGGAATAGCATATAGCTAGTAGGTAGATATGGTGGACTCACTGGAATAACTTTGGTTGAAGGTGTTGGAAACAAGTTTTTGCTTGTTGGAGTTTTTGGGCTAGCAAAAGGGAGAAAGTTGACCATCTAGATGCATGCATGAGTGTCCATAGAACTAACTAATCCATGTTAAACAAAGTGAAATAACTTTCAGCATCAAAACATGAATAAGTGATAACTCTTGATAAAGCATTTACATATTATTACTCATTAATAAGCTCATGAATCATGCAACTATATGTATCATTAAAAATCAAATCAAACATCCCTTTTCCCATCATGATAATAGCATCCATCATATTTCAACCCATATTTCCAGTAGCTCTTTTATTCATAAATGATCATGTGGTGGTCTCCCAAAACAAAAAACAAACAAAAAGACGCTCCAAGTTTATGCGATAAAGTGTTTCGATCGAAAAACAGAAGTTGGACGTGTGCAAACCGAGAGTGTGTAGGTCCAGCGGGGTTGTCTTCACATCCCCAAGCTTATGGTCTTCACCATCTTTGGATAGCTCTTGGTGCATCTCCTCCAATCCCTGTGAAAAAACTTCAAAACACCGTTTCTCCCATCTCTTTTCTGTGGGGTGCATTAATAGTGATAAACAAATAGGTTCCTTGCTGCATATAATCCTTGAACAAAAATTCATATGACATGTCCAGAAAGTGTATAATGTTGTATGCCTAGTCATAAACTCAATTGGATCAAAAAGATTCAACTTAAAAGCTCAAAGCATGCATCAAACAAAATGGGACAGAATCTGTCCAGAAAAACAGCAGCAGCAAAACGTATTTTTCTACCCTACCAAACTTTGTCGAAAAATTCCGAAAACATTCATGCATACAGAGGATGAAAAGTTGCAACTACAGTTCAAATATGAGCTCATTCGGAGTTACAGAATAAGAATTAAAAAGCATACCGTGCACTGACTCGTGCAGGAATAAAATCTCCGAACGCTATAAGCAACTTTTCAAACCAAAAAGGGTAAAACTTGGCACTTTATTAAAAACTCCAGAACCTAACTAGACACAAAATCTCTTGTTACAGCAAGAGGACACAAAGAAAAATCACACACAAAAATAACCGGGTTGCCTCCCGCAAAGCGCTTTCTTTATATCCATATAGCTAGGCTTACTTACTTGGTATCAAGATGGTTGAAGTGAGGTGGCTTGGCATCCCCAAGCTTAAATTCTTGTACTTATTTGATATATGTAGGGTGAGCCTAGGGGTACATCCCCAAGCTTGAGTTTTTGTCCCTCTTGATCTTGTTCATCACCCTCAATTCTTCCACCTTAAAATTCACTTTACACAACACTCGTCACAAACTTGATTAGAGGGGTTAGTGCCTTCATAAATTAAATCCACATAGGCACAGCAAAGACATATCATGAATTGATTTTAAACATTAGCTACTATTACTATGGTTATGTAATGCTCCTTGATCAAAAGAACTGCACAAAACACAAGTAATGAGAGTAATGCAGAATAAAGACAGGATATGTCAAAAACTGGACAGCGAATTACTATTATCACTCTTTTTATTTGGTTTTAGCTTTGGGAAAAGTTTTAATGATAGAGACTTTGCAACGGTTCCATTGGCATGAACAACACATGTTCAAGGTCGACCCCAACTTCTCCATTACTCATCCTTCTCATTAACTTTCCCAAATTTTATAAAAAATGAAAATCCTAAACTAATTGTCACAAATCAGTAGGTAAAGATATTTTACATGTTGTGAGGATATAAAGGTGTGCTCAAACCGAATAGGAAGTTAAAGCATAAAGAACACACCACAGAATATCAAACCATCAACTTTTAAGTCTAACTCTTTTCCTATGCATTGGCATTTTATATATGAATAAATAGCAGCAATTTTGTGATAACCAATGCATGTAGTGATCAGTAGCTTGCATTTTAAATAACATAGAAACATAAAGAGGATTCTTATCTCTTCCTCTCTCATAATAGTTGCAAGCATTAAAGTTAAACATACCCACATAGTTTTGAATAGAATCACCACATAAAGACTTATCATCTAATGAGCATAATGGATCATCAAACTCAATTGAATCACTTTCATCCTCAACGGCTTCCCCAAGCTTAAACTTTTCCAGAGCATTAGCAATAAAGGTGTTCAAAGAGTTAGTACCACAAACATGAGTGTTATGCAAATAAAATTTAATTTTCTCCTCAAACACTTCATGTCCTAACTCAAGATAGATATTATACAACTCTAATTTTTTTTGGTTCTTTTCCATTTTCTAATTTTTTTTGTGTTTTAGATTTATATGTTAGTATGCAATGCAAACAAGAATAAAAGTTTAGCACAACGCTCCCCGGCAACGGCGCCAGAAAAGTACTTGATAATCCCCAAGAGCAAGGAATCACTGTAGCACAATTCGATAAGTATTTGAGTGTCGAACCCACGAGGAGGTGAAGGTAAACTATCTATTCTCTAAAGCCCTATAACCCTCTTATATGGCCTTTTATGCAAAGCAATAAATATGAAAGGATCTAACTAATGGAAGCAAGTGACGTGGAATGGATTTATCTAGTAGCAAGTTTCTCAAGCAAGTTTCAGACACAGGTTTCTTAGAGCAAGTTTCTCTCAGCAGTTTTCTCAAGCAAGTTTCTCAAGCAGCAAGTATCAAATATCTCAAGTAGCAAATATCTCAAGGGAGCAAATGTTCTAGCAATTGTTATTTCATTCGCGTGGTTGTCACAATTAGTGAAGCACATGTTTCAGTCTTAGTTGTTTCTTTTAGGTGGGAGCCATAAATAGGTGTAGCCAAGTAAATGAGCAATAACACAACTCTTATGATGGATCTCATGGCCAAATAAATGTGCAGCACAAGAATTATTAAGACATAATTGTCCCACCATAGCCTTAAGTTCTAGGGTCCCCCATATATATCCCCCATAAAGTAACTTCAAATCTCAGACACCGGTTTCTCTCTACTCCGACATGTCCTACTCAATCCATTACGCTACGGTATCACCTTACATGCATTCCCCAACATATGCGTGCACTCATATATTGTACATAAAGACAATCATAAAAGATAACAACACTTGTATGCAACCAATCAACGAACTATTTCACAAGTGCCATGAACAAATCACTTCTCAAACACATATGGGAGACACAATAGATCAAGGGAATAGCATATTGCACCACACATCATGTTTGCCAAGAGTTTACAGTGGGGAGATGGAGATGATCTTGCTGTAGATGTCGATGATGAACACGCCGGAGGGGGGTGGAGCCCTCCGGAGGTGATTCCGGCGGCGTTTCCCCCCTCCGATCTTCTCCGGCGGCAGCCTTCTGACTCTCTGTTTCGTGGCTTTCTGTTTCTCCGCCGCCTCCTTTCGCGAAACGCCAGGAGACCTTTTTTATAGGCGTTTTTAGGTCAAGACGAAGGCGGTGGAGCGAAGATCGACGGCAACGGAGCCACGAGGCCCGAACGGGTGGGTCCCACGCGGCCTGGTACTGTGGCCGCGTGGGCCATGCCCGTTTGGCCCTCGGGTCTCCGTTTGGTTGCTTCCCTTTTCCGTAGTCCTTCTTCCTTCCAAATATTGATACAAAACTAGGGTTTTCTGCCTGTGCAGGGTTAATTCCAAATAAATGGGAAAACTATGAAGTATTCCCAAAATCATGATAAAACATTGATATAACCCTTATATGATGCAAATATGATTGGAATATAAGTAATTAAAGTGCAAAGTTCATGTATGCATTTTACATGCATCACCACCAAACAACCACGGGATCGAGAAAAACCGCTGCTCCACGACGACGCCCCCAAGAGGGTGACGGCGCCGCCGCCGTCGAGACCGATGGTCAAGGGTTTTCACCCGGAGCCCTAATGCGGAGAAGGTGCCCACAACGATACCCCCAAGAGGGTTACGACACCCACATGCGTCGTCGCCGCTGGCGTCAAAGCGCAGAGCTTTCGCTCGGAAACACCTTCTTACCACACCCGGTAACGCGAACCGCCCAGAGTCTTCGAGTCAGGCCACCACAACACGATCTGGGAGCCGCCATTGCCGAAGCTCAGCCAGCACCAGAGAAGACGACCATCACCACTGCCGCGCCACTCGCCGCCAAGTCGACCGTGCAGTCCACCTTCCAGGGCCGCCGCCCCGGCATCCAAGATCTCACCCCCACGGACACTAGTAGAAAAAGGGGCAGCAACACCGGTTCTATAGGGCCTTTAGCACCGGTTGAGCAACCGGTGCTAATAAATCGGCACTAAAGGGTACCCCCTTTAGTACCGGTTGCTTACAAACTAGTGCTAAAGGCCTCCACGTGGGCAGAGCAGAGCGCGCGCAGGCGGAGGACCTTTAGTACCGGTTCGTAGGTTTCTGCTTTTTTTTCTTTTCGTTTATTTTTCAGGGTTTAGGGTTTCTGTTTTTTTATTTTTCAGAGTTTAGGGTTTCGGAGGAGATCACGTCGATGCACAAAAAAAAGTTTTTCGCACACGTGAAGATCAAATAGCACACATACAACTTGGTATATATATGTACACATATAAAGTACTCATAATTAATTACATATGGAGATCACTCCTAGTACATGGAGGGAGAGGCTACTTGTCGATATAGCGGAATTCTCCGGATTCAGGTATGACCTCCGTAAGGAAAAATCCCGCCAATTCCTCCGCGATTGCTTTTACGCGGTTTTCTGGTAGGAGCTGGTTCCGCTTTTTTGCCATCTTAATTTGAAAGAAGGAGATCAAATCAATTATATGAAGGAAACTAACACAATTGATGGTAGCAAAATAAAGTTGTGAATGATGTTTACGTACCTCTCTAGTTCTTTGAGTATTATCTCTCTTGTTGACCATCATGCGAATGTACTCGCAAATGTAGTATCCACATAAATTCGTCCCAGGTGGTTGTTTTAGGCACCACTATACGAGAATAGAATTCAATCAAATAATAATCAGGGGATTGATAATGGTATTGAAACGTGAAGTACTACTTACCAAGTTAGCCTTAAACTCCAGCTTTTCTTTCCACTCACCTGGTTCTTCCTCTCTGAACTTTCTCCAAACCCTGCCCGGCAAAGAAAATGAATTGAGGAGTTATTTGACCGATATATCAGGAAATGAACGAAAGAGGCCGATATAGTGCGATTGAAATTACCTCCTGAGCATTACACGCACGCTTCTGTAGTCCTCAGGTTCTCTCCTTAATGAGTCCCAGACTTCAACTTCTCCAACTTCGATTTTAATGATCATCAGAATGAAGTGGAACCTGGACACGTTTATATACGCGGTTATTCATAACTCATCAATTACACTTAATATCAGAAAAGCAAAATATAGAATGTGTACAAGACAGTAACACTCATTTGAAGTTGTAAGGAAAAAGTATTTCTTTTTTGGTACTTTCTCGCTTTAAAAACGTTAGCAAAACATCCTCCGTGTCCTGGGCATGTTCTACGGTGACTTGATGAATTTTATCCGGGTCAATGAACCCAATGTCCCAGATTCCTCCCACTGCATTCACGAATCTTCATTCTGCATAATTAATAGCATACAAAAGAATGTCGTGAGGATAATTACAGGCAATGAACGAGAGCTTGACTAAAGAATTAAATTACACAAATAAATTACTTACAGACAATAGCAGCTGATGATAGCTTTGTCGAGGGCACATTGATTGTACATCTGAAAAAGTTCTTCGAACTCAACCTCCACAGCATATTCTCGGAAGTAGTGCTGTTCCTGAACTCTCGCCAGGAAACAGATTTTCTTCTTTTGCAGCGGCCATGTACCAGTTATACAAATTCCATAACTGTGTTGTTAGAGCTTTTGGATCCATGACCAGAGGCTGCCCATGAACATATTTATATGCTAGCGGAGCAAAGTCGTAACTTGTCTCCTCGTGCATTTGCTGAGCTGCCTTATCAGAAGGCACGATGAGCGGGGCGATCGATTGTACTTCTTGTTCTCCGAGCTGAGCAACTTGTTTCCCGCATTTCTTTGCTTCCTCCGCTGTGCGCTCATCTGTGCGCTATGTTGCTTGTTAATAAAGCGCTCATAGTCTGAAAGGGGCTTCGGTGGAGGGTCATATAAGCAGTCAATGGTGTAATCTTTTTTATCCATTGGTATAGTCTTCAGAAATTCCTTTACGGGGTGCAGTTGTTCCTGCAGTTTTTCCTGTTTTTTTGTTCAAAAAAGGCTCTTGACTCTTCTTGCAAGCTAGTAGTTATTTCCTCTGAAGTCATCTCGCAAGCTAACTTCTTCTTAGGACTCTTGACGTTCTCGGGTATGTTTGCACGTGCACGTTTCTTGACAGGGGACCTGTCTTTCCTGAGCATAGTACTAGTCGACGTGAACAGCTTCCGCTTTGGCAAATTACTACTGGGCGCATCAGTCGGTGACGGGACGGCACGGGCGATGGACTCGCGACGGGCTCCCAATCGTTGGGGAGGTCGGGTGGACTTTGAGGTGGTGGATTTCTACTCGGAGGAGTCGGTGGCCTTGGCGTCGCGTCTGGAAACATGATGTATTTCTTATTCCATAGAACGATACCAAACTCGACTTCTCCCAGTGTCTTCTCGTCGTCACATCCAGGAATGTCAAGATCCATTGAATGGAATCTGGGCATAACTGTTTTCACCCCGACACGAGCATAGCCAGCTGGAATCAGAGCAAAATGGAAGATTGCTCCAGGTTGATTTGGTAAAGCATACCCATCCGCCACCGGAAAACTAATGTTCTTCATCGGCATGTGTAGCACACAATTTGTCTTCTCCGTGATATCATCCACGGGGTAGTGAGCCGCCGGCGGTTCGACTGCAGGATCTTCTAGCTGCGTGGAACCCACGCTGCTTTTCCGCTGAGATGGGGCGACATCGACTGCAGGATCTTGTACCACCAGCTGCTGAGATTCCCTTGTCTGGGTAAGTGCGTTCAGTTGCTCCTGCCGTTCTAATGCCGTGAACCGGTCCAACTCCTTCTTCTTATTTCTGAAACGCTTTCTATAAGTTGCAACGTCCGCCGGAAATCCTTGATACTTATTAACGTCGGCTCCTCTGCCTCGACATCATCCGTCGTGTTCAGGATTCCCGAGGGCGAGTGTCAGCTCGTCGTCCTCTCTATCGGGAACAAATTCTCCCTTTCTGACTTTCTCTATTGCGTCCTCTAGTTTTTTTACGACCCTTGTAATTCTTTTCTTCCATTTCCCCTTTGCAACAATCAGCCCTGTGTTTGGGTCCAACCCTGCCCCATGCGCGAACAACCATAACTTGGACCTCTCGGGCCAGTCATCTGTCTGTGGAGTGATCCCTTTTTTACGCAGGTCGTTTTCAAAGGATTCCCACTTAGTCACGGCAGACTTTTAGCCACCTGACCCCAAAGTATGGAAATATTTCTTCTTCTTAGCATTCAACTTATTTTTGGCCGATCGGGCCACAGCGACATCCGATTTCTTATACGCCACAAATTCGGTCCACACATCTTTTATCTTCTCAAGATGTCCAGTGAATTCTGGAGTTTTCTTCCCATATTTTCTCCACAATGTTTTCTTCCAGTGGTTGAATTGTGTGGCCATCTTCTTAAGAGTCCACTGCTTGACTTTGTCCTTCTTCTTCTCTTCGAGACCTACCGGTAGGCTGAAAGATTCCAAGAGCGTGTCCCAAAGCAAATCTTTAGCTCTTTTGTCGACATAACTTGCTCCAATGTAGGCTTTAACCGGCTTATTCCATTCTGCAATGGTGATCGGGATCATGTCCCTAACAAGAACTCCGCATTGAACTAGATATCTACGGGAGGTGTCTTCGAGTTTCGTCGGTTTGCCATCAGTAGCAACTTCGTCGATCGACAATTTGCACCATCTGGAAGCTTTATCCTTTGGTTCGGGCCTCGTTGCGTCTTTGGCGAACTTGGAGGCTTAGATCCGGAGGGCTAAAAGAGAAATGATTCGTTAATAAGCGCAATATAAATCAATTAATGCATCCAATGATCAACAAGACTTAATATATATATATACACCTCGCCGGAGTTTGCTAAGGGCACTTCGTCGTCGTCTCTTATTTCTTCTAGCTCAAGTCCCTCACCGGAGTCGTTCAAACATTTTGCGCTGAAATTCTCTCCATCGGAATCTTCATCGGAATCTTCTCCATCGGTATTTACTCCAAGGGTCTTCTCAAATATAATTGCTGCCATTCGCTCTTCCTTCTCCTCGTCTCGGATGAAGGGGGCGTCGTCCTCCATAGCTCAATGTCACTGCAAATTTAAAATTCATAGCATCAAGGTTAGAAAGTACACAAATTTTAAGTAGCAAGCAAATTTAAATTTCTTATACACAAAAATTGCAACAAATATTTCTTAACAAAAATATTGCAACTAATTATGGAGTATTAACAAAAATTGTTTTCCTAACACAATTTTTAACATTGTTTTCTAACTTAATTTGCTTTCTAACTTTGCTAACACAATCATCAAATAACCTTGCTAACTTTGCTAACTTTGCTAAATTTGCTACATTTTCTAACTTTGCTAAATTTGCTACAATTTCATATAGCTAATGGCAATTTAATTTTCATAGCTAAATAGCAATCTGATTTTCATAGCTAATAGCAATTTTAAAATAAAAATAAGAATGTAATTTTTATATAGCAACTACAATAGCAACAAATGGAGAAATAACAAAAATATTGCAACTACAATAGCAACCAATTTGCATATAAATATTCTAATTTTCATAGCTATATAATGCAACTATGGAGAAATAACAAAAAAAAAAGAGAATGCAAAATTAAAGCTCTCACCTTGGGCGGCCGGCGGCGGTGGTGGTGGTGTGGAGGAGACCCGGACGGCGACGGCCTCGTGGCGGCCAGAGGTCGACGTGCTTGTGGCGGCCGTAGGTCGAGGAGGGGACGAGACGGCGGGGGGGCGCGCGTGGCGGAGCACGGATCAGGGCAACGCCGGAGGAAGGCGAGATCGACGGGCCGGGCGGCGCCGGGGCAGGGGCAGAGGGGACGCGCGGACGGACGCCGATGGAGCGCGCCGGTGGGGTGGAGCCTCGCCGGAGAATCGCCGGCGCACGGGGAGGCGCCGGGGCAGGACGAGAGCCGGAAAAATCGCACAGGGCTTCGCCGGCCGGAGGAATCGATGAAGACGCGAGAATGAGGAGAAGAAGAGGCAGAGCCTGCTCTAAAAACTGCAAAATAGAATTTAAATGCAGGGGACACGTGGCTAGGGCAACGCTAGGGGAGGACACGTGACTGACACGAGTCGTGACCGCAAAGCCCGCCTACACCAACCGGGACAAAAGAAGCACACGGATCGTGTGTTTCTTTCAAGCGCTTGTGAGACGTTGGATCAGGGGTGTGTTTCTTTTGAGGGATTGTGAGCTGTTGGATCAGCAGTATCACGACCACTTCGTGAGCCACATGACCCGGTTGGTGTTACCAACCGGGACTAAAGAAGCACACGTACCCTATATATAGCCCCCTCCTGGACATGTTCAGCACTCAGTGTCTACTCATTGTAGTTCATTTTGGCAGTACACGGGTAGCAGAGAGCAAGATTTCTGAGAGGCAGGAGTTCCTAGAGCGGAGGCTGAAGGTGAACCCTCCCCTCGGTCGGATCCAAGCAGCGGCAAGGAACTCTGATGATTAGCAACATTCTCAACACTTGTTCGGACGGTTGCAGATCATCAGAGACGTCTTGCCGCTGTTTGGATCGAAGGCCGATTTGCCGTCTCACGACCACGCGATGATTTGCCGATTTGCCGGTCAGAGTGGCCACTGGAGAAGGTAGGCAACTTCGATCTGACGTGGTTCTGAAAGGGGCATGGTTAATTTAGGTTGGGCTGTATGACGGGGAAACCGTGTGTTTTGTTCCAACTTTTTCGAGCGCTTGTGAGCCGTTGGAGTTTTTAGAGCCAAAAATCAGTGTTTAGAGTTTTCTTCTGAGTTTTCATAACACAGTTACATAAAAGGTTTAATACATTATTACACATCACCAACAACACCCCCCTATCTATTGTTGGGGTATAAATTTTTTTTCTTCGCGTATGTCGACCCTTTCTTCTGATTGCGCCGTAACCATGGAGAATCTTCATCATTTAACGGGATGATTGGGTCAGCTTTCACTTTGAAGGGCGGAATTTGATGAAACTTATTGTAATCTTCTGACATGTCTGTCTTCTCCTCCACTCCTACGATGTTTATTTTCCCTGAAATAACTATGTGGCGCTTTGGCTCATCGTATGATGTATCAGCTTGCTTATCTCTTCTTTTTTTCGGTCTGCTAGACATGTCCTTCACATAGAAAACCTGAGCCACATCATTGGCTAGGACGAATGGCTCGGTGTGGTACTGATGTCTACGCACGCTTCTATTCTTGTAGACAGTGTTGGGCCTCCAAGAGCAGAGGTTTGTAGAACAGCAGCAAGTTTCCCTTAAGTGAATCACCCAAGGTTTATCGAACTCAGGGAGGTAGAGGTCAAAGATATCCCTCTCAAGCAACCCTGCAATTAAGACACAAGAAGTCTCTTGTGTCCCCAACACACCTAATACACTTGTCAGATGTATAGGTGCACTAGTTCGGCGAAGAGATAGTGAAATACAAGTAATATGGATGATTATGAGTAATAATTGCAATCTGAAATAAAAATGGCAGCAAGCAAACATGTAGCAGAACTTGTTGTAAACGGTGTTTCAATGCTTAGAAACAAGGCCTAGGGATCATACTTTCACTAGTGGTATCTCTCAACAATGATCTCATAATTGAATAAATAAATGCTACTCTCAAACACTCTCTTGTTGGATAATGAACACCATTCATTGCGTAGGGCTGCAAAAGCACACCTCAAAGTCTGAGTAAACAAACACCGACAACGTCATAAAGGAATCACACACGATGTGCACACTGTCACCTTCACACCGTGGAGAGTGAATCCGGAGTTCATATTAAGGTAACCTCTAGAGTGGCATAATAGATAAAGAGTAACATCTACTTGTTCAACTAGATTACGAAGCTCATGATCACATAAAGATCACATCATGGGAGAGAGAGATAAACCACATAGCTACCGGTAGAGCCCTCAGCCTCGGGGGAGAACTACTCCCTCCTCATCATGGGAGTCAGCAGCGGCGATGAAGATGGCGGTGGAGTCGATGGGGATGACTCCGGGGGCAATTCCCCGTCCCGGCGGCGTGCCGGAACAGAGATTCTGTCCCCCGAAACTTGTCGTCGATGGCGGCGGCGCTGCGGAACTCTTCGTGGAAATTGGCTTCGTATTTTAGGGTTTTCGCGTCTGAGGCAATATATAGGCGAAGGGGCGATGTCGGCGGACCCCGAGGGGGTCAAACCACCTGGCGGCGCGCCCTGGGGCCCAACCGCGCGAGCATGTGGTTTGGAGGCCGTGGGCCTCCCCTGGCTTGCCCTTCTGGCTCCGTGTGTCCCTCGGAAAAATAGGAGGTTTGTCTTTTGTTTCGTCGAATTCCGAGAATATTGCCCGAACAGCTTTTCTGGAACCAAAAACAGCAGAAAACAGGAACTGGCACTGTGGCATCTTGTTAATAGGTTAGTCCCAGAAAATGCATAATAATGATATATAATGCATATAAAACATGTGACAATGATACATAAAACAAGCATGAAACATCAGAAATTATAGATACGTTGGAGACGTATCAAGCATCCCCAAGCTTAGTTCTACTCGTCCTCGAGTAGGTAAAACGATAACAACAAATAATTTCTGAGGAGACATGCTTTCACACAATCTTGATCATAATATTGCAAGGCTCATGTCATGAATGAAGTGACTCAAAGCAATGGTCTATAGTTTGCTAACAGGTAGATAAAGAGTAAACAATGAATCATATAAGCAAAAACTTTTCATGAATAGTACTTTCAAGACAAGCATCAAAAAGTTTTGCATAAGAGGTAACTCATAAAGCAATAGATTCAAAGTAAAAGGCATTGAAGCAACACAAAGGATGATTAAGTTTCAGCAATTGCTTTCAACTTGTAACATGTATATCTCATGGATAGTTGTCAACATAAAGCAATATAACAAGTGCAATAAGTAAACATGTAAGAATCAATGCACACAAAGTTGACACTAGTGTTTGCTTCTAGATAGAAAGGAGTAGGTAAACTGACTCAACATAAAGTAAAAGATAGGCCCTTCGCAGAGGGAAGCAGGGATTAAATCATGTGCTAGAGCTTTTTAAGTTTTCGAAAGCATATAGAGAGCACAAAATAAGTATTTGAGAGGTGTTTGTTGTTGTCAACGAATGGTAGTGGGCACTCTAACCCCCTTGTCAACCAGACTTTCAAGAGCGGCTCCCATGAAGGACGTTATCTCTACCAGCAAGGTAGATCATCCCTCTTCTCTTTTGTTTACACATGTATTTTAGTTTCTTTATAGTTGACACTCCTCCCAACCTTTTGCTTACACAAGCCATGGCTAACCGAATCCTCGGGTGCCTTCCAACATTCACATACCATGGAGGAGTGTCTATTTGCAAATTAAGTTGCTTACTGATAAATCAGGGCAAAACATGTGAAGAGAATTATTAATGAAAGTTGTAATTAATTGGGGCTGGGCACCCCGTTGCCAGCTCTTTTTGCAAATTATTGGATAAGCGGATGTATATGCCACTAGTCCATTGGTGAAAGTCTGTCAGAAGTAAATGACAAGATTGAAAGATAAAACACCACATACTTCCTCATGAGCTATAAAACATTGACACAAATAAGGAGTAATAAAGTTTTGAATAGTTTAAAGGTAGCACATGAAGTATTTACTTGGAATGGCAGGAAATACCACATAGTAGGTAGGTATGGTGGACACAAATGGCATGGGTTTTGGCTCAAGTTTGGATGCACGAGAAGCATTCCCTCTCAGTACAGAGTTTAGGCTAGCAAGGTTGTTTGAAGCAAACACAAGTATAAACCGGTACAGCAAGACTCAATAAAAACATATTGCAAGTATTATAAGACTCTACACTGTCTTCCTTGTTGCTCAAACATTTTACCAGAAAATATCTAGACCTTAGAGAGAACAAATATGCATCCCAAGTCTCAACAAGCTCTACGGTAGTTCTCCACTACTAGGCTTTAACTACATGATGCAAGAGCTTAAACATGATCTACTTGAGAGCTCAAAACAATTGCAAAGTGTCAAATCGAAACAAGACAAGATCAATAGTACATGTACAAGCAAGATGCATATCTTTTCCAATACCAACTACACATGTAGCATTTTCTTTCTTCCAAACAAACACCAATCAATTTATTTAAACATAAACTCTCCAAATGATAATATAATGCAGCAAGAGAGTATTTAAAACAAGTGCTAACAGCTCGAAGAGATGCATGAAAAACAGGAGCTAAAAGCACTGCAGTAGCTAGTTAAGAATACTCAACAAATATAAGTGAAGAACATGAGTATTCACATGAAAAAGCGGAGCGTGTCTCTCTCCCACACAAGGATTGCTAGGATCCGAATTTATTCAAACAAAAACAAAAATAAAAGCACACAGACGCTCCAAGTAAAGCGCATAAGATGTGAAAGAATTAAAATATAGTTTCACTAGAGATGACCTGATAAGTTGTTGATGAAGAAGGGGATGCCTTGGGCATCCCCAAGCTTAGACGCTTGAGTCTTCTTGAATATGCAGGGATGAACCACGGGGGCATCCCCAAGCTTAGGCTTTTCACTCTTCTTGATCATATAATATCACCCTTCTCTTGATCCTTGAAAACTTCCTTCACACCAAACTCGAAATAGTTCTCATTAGAGGGTTAGTGCATAATAAAAATTCTCATATTCTGTAATGATACAATCATTCCCAAAGCTTCTGGACATTAGCTACAGCCACCAATGCTTTGTGGAGCAAAGAAATCCACAAAACATCGTAAAAGAGCGAATGCAAAACAAAAGGCAGAATCTGTCAAAAACAGAACAGTCTGAAGACGAATTTTTTCGAGGCACTTAAGTTGCTCAGATGGAACTGGTCCAGTTTAATGAAAGTTGCGTACATATCTGAGGAAGATGCGTGATTTTTTACAGAATTTTTCGAATTTTCTCAGGGAGAAAAGCTCAAATTCGTGACAGCTAAAAATCTGTTCTGCGCAGAAATCCAAATCTTGCATCAACTTTCAATAAAAGACTTTACTTGGCACAACAATGCAATAAAATAAAGATACAAAGGAGTTGCTACAGAAGTAACAAGCTCCTTGACTCAAAAAAAAAACAGAAAATAAAACAATGGGTTGTCTCCCATAAGCGCTTTTCTTTAAAGCCTTTTAGCTAGGCATGATATTTTGATGATGCTCTCATATATATAAGAGTTGAATATAAGAGAGCATCAAAAGCAAATACCAAACACATTTAAGTCTAACCCACTTCCTATGCAAAGGAATCTTGTAAGAAAATAAATCAAAAAGCACAAAGTGACTAGCATAGGAAGGCAAAACAAGTGCAACTTCAAAAATTTCAACATAAAGAGAGAGACTTAATATTATTGTGATATATGAAACCATGTCTCCCTCTCTCATAAGACCAGTAGGTCTTAAAGTACCCAGCAAATAAAAGCAAATCAAGAGAAAGCTCAAAACCTTCATCATAAAGAGAGGTGTTTAGTAACATGAAATTTCTACAACCATATTTTCCTCTCTCAAAATAATTTTCAGTGGCATCATGAATAAACTCAACAATATAGCTATCACATAAAGCATTCTTATCATGATCCACATGCATAAAAGTATCATTACTCTCCACATAAGCATAACATTTCATTAGTAATAGTGGAGTAAAAGTATCACATCCATCATTGTAATCATCATAAATTGCAGGCATAGTATAATCATAATGAATTTATCCTCAATAGTAGATGGACTGAAAATATCATATCATCATTGTAAACATCATATATAGGAGGCATATCATAATCAAAAATTTTCTCCTCAATTGGGGGACTAAAAATCATTTCATCAAAACCGCTTCCCCAAGCTTAGATTCTTCCATAGCATTAGCAATAATGGTGTTCAAAGAATTTATAGTAATAACATTGCTACCATCATGCAAATAATTTTCCATAGGTTTTTTAATTTTCTCTTCAAAAGCATCATGTCCTAACACAAGATAAATTTCATAGAGCTCTAATTTTTGTTTTGTTTTCCATTAAGCCTAACTAGTAAAATAAAAACAAGAAACAAAAAGATATAATTGCAGAATCTAAAGGAAATACCTTCGAGCACTCACACGTCAGCAATACTAGAAAATAGCTAAGTAGCTGGAGGATGTGAGTACCTTTTACCTTACCTCCCCGCAACGGCGCCAGAAAATAGCTTGATGTCTACGCACGCTTCTATTCTTGTAGACAGTGTTGGGCCTCCAAGAGCAGAGGTTTGTAGAACAGCAGCAAGTTTCCCTTAAGTGAATCACCCAAGGTTTATCGAACTCAGGGAGGTAGAGGTCAAAGATATCCCTCTCAAGCAACCCTGCAATTAAGACACAAGAAGTCTCTTGTGTCCCCAACACACCTAATACACTTGTCAGATGTATAGGTGCACTAGTTCGGCGAAGAGATAGTGAAATACAAGTAATATGGATGATTATGAGTAATAATTGCAATCTGAAATAAAAATGGCAGCAAGCAAACATGTAGCAGAACTTGTTGTAAACGGTGTTTCAATGCTTAGAAACAAGGCCTAGGGATCATACTTTCACTAGTGGTATCTCTCAACAATGATCTCATAATTGAATAAATAAATGCTACTCTTAAACACTCTCTTGTTGGATAATGAACACCATTCATTGCGTAGGGCTGCAAAAGCACACCTCAAAGTCTGAGTAAACAAACACCGACAACGTCATAAAGGAATCACACACGATGTGCACACTGTCACCTTCACACCGTGGAGAGTGAATCCGGAGTTCATATTAAAGTAACCTCTAGAGTGGCATAATAGATAAAGAGTTACATCTACTTGTTCAACTAGATTACAAAGCTCATGATCACATAAAGATCACATCATGGGAGAGAGAGATAAACCACATAGCTACCGGTAGAGCCCTCAGCCTCGGGGGAGAACTACTCCCTCCTCATCATGGGAGTCAGCAGCGGCGATGAAGATGGCGGTGGAGTCGATGGGGATGACTCCGGGGGCAATTCCCCGTCCCGGCGACGTGCCGGAACAGAGATTCTGTCCCCCGAAACTTGTCGTCGATGGCGGCGGCGCTGCGGAACTCTTCGTGGAAATTGGCTTTGTATTTTAGGGTTTTCGCGTCTGAGAAAATATATAGGCGAAGGGGCGATGTCGGCGGACCCCCGAGGGGGTCAAACCACCTGGCGGCGCGCCCTGTTGCCCAACCGCGCGAGCATGTGGTTTGGAGGCCGTGGGCCTCCCCCTGGCTTGCCCTTCTGGCTCCGTGTGTCCCTCGGAAAAATAGGAGGTTTGGCTTTTGTTTCGTCGAATTCCGAGAATATTGCCCGAACAGCTTTTCTGGAACCAAAAACAGCAGAAAACAGGAACTGGCACTGTGGCATCTTGTTAATAGGTTAGTCCCAGAAAATGTATAATAATGATATATAATGCATATAAAACATGTGACAATGATACATAAAAAAGCATGAAACATCAGAAATTATAGATACGTTAGAGACGTATCAGGTACCCAAGATTTTTGAGATCCACTGTAGTCATTTCGTACTGCGGGTCTATCTCTACCCCGCCTGACAGGTTGACCCATTTGCACTGAAACAAAAGGGATCTTAAAATAAGGTCCATAGTCAAGTTCTCATATCTGCTGTATGCAACCATAATATGTGTCCTTTGTCCCATTGTCGTTTGTTGCATCAAAGCGGACACCACTATTTTGGTTAGTGCTCTTTTTATCTTGGGTGTCTGTGTAAAATGTATTCCCATTTATCTCGTACCCTTGGAAAGTCAATATAGTCGAAGATGGTGACTTGGCCAACAAGTATAGCTCTTCTCCAACAGTGGTGCTATTAATGAGATGTGTACGCAACCAACTGCCGAAAGTGTCTTCGTGTTTTCCTTTAATCCACAAGTCGGTCTGCTCCGGGTATTTGGAGCGTAAAATATCCATGTGTTCCACGATATACGGAGCCACCAATCTGCAATTTTGTAGAACTGTGTAGTGTGCTCGAGTGAAAGAATGCCCGTCCATACTTGTTGTTGCTTTCTTTCCTAGCGTGCCTTTTCCACGCAGTCTCCCCTCATGGCGCGATTGAGGAACACCGATCGGCTTAAGATCAGGAATAAAGTCAACACAAAACTCAATGACATCCTCTGTTCCATAGCCCTTGGACATGCTTCCTTCTGGCCTAGCACGGTTACGGACGTATTTCTTTAAGACTCCCATGAACCTCTCAAAGGGGAACATGTTGTGTAGAAATACAGAACCGAGAATGGAAATCTCTTGGACTAGGTGAACTATGAGGTGCGTCATAATATTGAAGAAGGATGGTGGAAACACCAACTCGAAGCTGACAAGACATTGGACCACATCCTTCTGTAAACTTGGTAGAGTTGCTGGATCGATTACCTTATGAGAAATTGCATTGAGGAATACACATAGCTTCACAATGGGTACTCGAACGTTTTCCGGTAGAAGCCCCCTCAATGCAACCGGAAGTAATTGTGTCATAATCACGTGGCAGTCATGAGACTTTAGGTTTTGGAACTTTTTCTCTGCCATGTTTATTATTCCCTTTATATTCGACGAGTAGCCAGACGGGACCTTGATACTGCTCAGGACTTGAAAAAAGATCTCTTCTCTTCTTTGGTAAGAGCGTAGCTGGCAGTACCTTGATACTTCTCTGGATTCACGTTGTCTCCTTCGTGTATACGTTGCTGGTCCTGCCGTGCATCCGCTGTATCTTTCGTCTTCCCATACACGCCGAAGAAGTTTAGCAGGTTCACGCAAAGATTTTTCGTCACGTGCATCACGTCGATTGCAGAGCGAACCTCTAGCAATTTCCAATAGGGTAGGTCCCAAAATATAGATTTCTTCTTCCACATGGGTACGCGTTTGTCAGCGTCATTCGGAACAGATTGTCCGCCAGGACCCTTTCCAAAGATTACTTTTAAATCCTTGACCATGTCATATATAACATCACCAGTAGGGAGGGTAGGCTTCGTCCGGTGATCTGCCTCACCTTTGAAATGCTTGCCTTTCTTTCTTACGGGATGCTGTCTTGTAAGAAATCGACGATGCCCCAGGTACACATTCTTGTTACCTAAATATATACTGTCAGTCTGACCTAAACAGTGCGTGCATGCATTATATCCCTTGTTTGACTGTCCTGAAATGTTACTAAGAGCAGGCCAATCATTGATGGTTACAAACAGCAACGCTCGTAGGTCAAATTCCTCCTGTTTGTACTCATCCCACACACGTACACCTTCTTCACGCCACAACTGTAAAAGTTCGTCAACTAATGGCCTCAGATACATATCAATGTCGTTGCCAGGTTGCTTCGGGCCTTGGATAAGCACTGCATCATAATAAACTTTTGCTTCATGCACAACCAAGGAGGAAGGTTATAGATACATAGAGTCACGGGCCAGGTGCTATGACTGCTGCTCTGCTCACCAAACGGATTCAAGCCATCTGTACTTAGACCAAACCTTAAGTTCCTTGCGTCAGCTGCAAAATCTTTGAACTCACTGTCGATGTTTCTCCACTGCGACCCATCAGCGGGGTGTCTCAGCATCTCGTCTTCCTTACGGTCTTCTTTGTGCCATCGCAACAACTTGGCATGCTCTTTGTTTCGGAACAAACGTTTCAACCGTGGTATTATAGGAGCATACCACATCACCTTGGCAGGAACCCTCTTCCTGGGGCTCGGCTCGCCCTCAACATCACCTGGGTCATCTCGCCTGATCTTATACCGCAATGCACCGCATATCGGGCATGCATTCAAATTCTCGTGCTCACCGCGGTTGAGGATGCAGTCATTGATGCATGCATGTATCTTCTGCACCTCTAATCCTAGAGGGCAGACAATGTTCTTTGCTTCGTACGTACTATGGGGCAATACATTATCTCTTGGAAGCATCCTCTTTAATATTTTCAGCAAGTTTTCAAATCCCTTGTCAGATAGTCCATTCTGTGCCTTCCATTGCAGCAATTCCAGGGTGGTACCCAGCTTTTTCTGGCCATCTTCACAATTTGGGTACAACAATTTTTTGTGATCCTCTAACATGCGCTCCAACTTCGACCACTCGTTCTCACTTCCGCAGTTTATCTGTTCATCAATAATGACCCGACGAAGATCATCATCGGACTGATCATCAACAATGATCTCATGTTCAGCTTCGTCTTCCTCCATTGTAGTACCACCGTGTTCAGAGAACACAGGATAGTTGTCATCATCCTCTTCTTCATTGTCTTCCATTATAACCCCTCTTTCTCCGTGCTTGGTCCAACAAAAATAATTGGGCATGAAGCCTGCTCGCAACAGGTGGGAGTGGAGGGTTCTTGAGGAAGGGTAATTCCTCTTATTCTTACAGTCATCGCATGGACAAAATATAAAACCATTCTGCTTGTTTAACTCAGCCACACGGAGAAAATTATGCATGCCATCAATGAACTCGGGACAGCGTCGGTCACCGTACATCCATTCTCGGCTCATCTGCATTATACAAATATATCAAATAGAGATATGTGACAAAATTCATTAATACAACAGTTCACCACATTTAAACAAAAGTAGAGTAGCGACCAAATCTAATACATAGTTCTCATAAACATTCATTAATTGAAACTATGACACTATATATAACAAACAATTATATAAATAAGAAAATTATACAAGTAATAATTGTGCATCTAAATCATACAAACTAAGATTTTTTAAAATAAAAGATAAAAACAAGAGGCTCACCGAGGTGGTGTCGGTGACGGGGCGACGCGGGCGATCGACGGCGGTGAGAAAGGGGACGGGACGACACTATAAAAAACCACAAATCATACTTTAATTTGAGCTCAAAATGCATATAAAACAAATGAAATCCCTAACTTACGCATTTCATCAAACACCTAGCTAGCACTACAAAAATCAAATGAGCTAAACTAGTAAGAAAATGAGCTAAACTTGAAATGCCGGAAGAGAGGATGAAGTTGCTAACCCTTGTATAGGTAGGTGCCACCAATCTTGACAAATGTTGAGAAAAATGTGATGAACTCAAGATTGGGAGAGAAAAGAGAGAGCAAAAAATGGAGGTGAGCTCGAGCAGCAAAAATGGAGCTGGCTCGGGGGTCGAAGAAATATGTAGGGAAATCTTTAGCACCGGTTCATAACACAAACCGGTACTAAAGATGGGCCTTAGTACCGGTTTGTGTTACAAACCGGTGCTAAAGGATCTGGCCGTGGGGCCCCCCATTGCAGCTGCCTGGCCCAACCCTTTTGCACCGGTTGGTAATACCAACCGGTGCAAAAGGTACGCACAAACCGGTGCAAAAGCCTGCCGGCCGCCTCGCCCTTTGGAACCGGTACTAAAGGGTCCTTTAGTACCGGTTCCTGTCAAACCGGTGCAAATGGGGCCGCACCGAAACCCTTGTTTCTACTAGTGGGATAAACAGATGTCACGATTGCAGTTCCATTGGAACGGACAGGAGAACGACGGAGGCCGCCAACCCTAGAACAGCGGGGGTACGACTAGCAGGACGCACCAGCCGGTCACACCCGCAAACCCTGAGTAAACAAGGCTGCTAGGCGGTCACCGGATCTAGGCCCTCCTGGCCCGGATCCAGCACCCCATCCACGTTGTGGTCAGGGGAAGGACTACCAGAAACACCGGAGTCACTGAAACCACACAGGTAGCAGGGCCCACCCAACCCAGATCAGGCCCACCTAGCCCAGATCTGGGCCGAGAGCCGCCGCCGCCTCAGGCCAGCTCCGCCAGCCACCGTACGAGGGCTGAGCCGCCCCGCACCTCTCCGTCACGGGCTCCGTTGAAGACGTCGTCGCCAAAGCCAAGACGCCGCCGTCCCTGCCGTCCTTCTTCCGTGTCCGAGGTCGAAACCTCCGGCCCAAAGCCGCTGCCGCGTCGCCTGAGCAGCCGTCGTCGGACGCACCACCACAGGCCCGCCCCACCACCGCCGAGTAGCCACGCCGCCGCTAGAACGGCCGCGCCGTCGTGCCCCCAGCCAGCATGACGCCCAGGTCGAGCAGCTCGGCCCGCGCCAAGCTCAACCAACGAGGGAGCAGGGGGCGCCTCGCCGCCGCCGGCGCCAACCGGGCCACGCCCGACGGCCTCTGCCGACGGCGGCGAGAGGAGGAGCGGGAGTGAGGTTCCTGAGCGGGAGGGGGCGACGCCGTGCCCGGCCGCCGCGGGGCGGCGCGGACGCGGGAGGGAGGAGGGGGAGAGGAGGGAGGGCGGGGCGGCGCGGACTGGGCGGGGGCGTCGTGGGCGGCCGGCGGCGGCTAGGGTTGGAGGGAGGAAGGAGTCGCGGGAGCGCCTAGAGGGAGCTTCTGGAATTCACACAACCGTTTTAGTTTACTCGGCGTGCCGAGCGCGTGGCTGGCGTTTGGACATTATGGCCACACGACACGAGCAGTACCTCCTTGTGTTTAGTCAGCTCCATATACCCTGATCGATACTCGTGTCAATCATTTACTTTGCTTCTCGTGTGTCTTCATGCGCCAGCTTGTCGTTGTTATCTGACTGACGATGTGTGATTGGGGGCAACGGAAAGTCGTTGAGTGCGTTTGTATATGATCCAGTGGAAGTCCGCGCTCGTCACCGGCACCGACCAAGCACGGCGGCCGGCGGTTCGCGCCAGAGGCCGATGTGTGGCGTGTCGACGCCGTGCCGCGGCCTCGATTTCCCGATCCAGGAGGCGAATCGCCGCCTGGTTTTCCGGTCGCGGCAAGCCGGCCGGCAGCGAGGAAATTGCACTTGTTCTCTGAAGTTCTTGTGATGTCTATATCTTCTCTCGTCTAAATGCCAAACCAGTGCTGAGATACAACGACGTAACACAAACAGGCGGTAGTAACACGGTGCAGTGGCTAGCTTAGCCTTTCACATGCATGCATGCATGCACGGCTCTCCTCTTTATACCGTGGATCGATCGACCAGCACTGTGCTTGTGTTCGCCCTGAAGACGGCACGGCAGCTGTTTCCGTTTCCGGCGGCGGCGACGCCCGCACGCAATCAGAGAGACGGCGACGGCAGTTGCCTCAAGGAACCAGCGATCGATCCCTCGTGCGAGAATATGACAAGTAGCAGAGCGTTTTCCTTGTTCGCGTGCGAGACGTGAGAGCGATCCGGGCGGACAAGAAAAGTGTTTCCGATCTCGATCGCGCGCCGTCCAGTGCAACCGCTGCCGTGTAGACTGGGCACCGGCCGTCGTATGATCTGCTTGCTGCTGATGTCGATCGTACGTACGGCGAGGCGGCGCGCGAGCGGCCGACCTGTTTGTCACTCGCTGTCCAGTTGCAATCTGCAGGGAGATCGCATTACGCATCCATCGCCCGACCTGTTTGTCACTCGCTGTCCAGTTGCAATCTGCAGGGAGATTGCATTACGCATCTATCCGTCTACTTGCAGGTGCTGGTGCATGCATGTGCTCGATCGCGCGCGGCGAGAGTGGACGTACTTGGAGCAGGTCTTTGCGTTGATTACGTATCATTTCATTTCGATGATCTTTTGTACGTCGAGTAGGACGTTGCCGAGTCACCGAGTGCATATATATCCAACTTGGATCGCCGAATGTCTGTGTGTTCTTGTCGATCGATTATCCAAACAAGGGAATAAACATGTATTTTAATTCTGGCCAATCTAGCTTTCTTAGGCTAGAGACTGTACCTTATAAGAATAAAGCGCGAGACTTGCAAGATTGGGTGTATGAATCCCAGAACAAATAAGTTTCAGCTTTCCATCACCCACATTTTGTGACCACCCACCAATGTGTTTCGAAATTTCTTGACACTTGTGTGTAAATTTTGAGGAGTGGTATCATGGTATCATACGAGACGTGGTATCACCAAATATTTCCTTGTACATCCACCTTGATATACGCACACCTTCTGCGTGTAGTATGGCCACACAGGCGCAAAGACGCACACGCACCAAATGCCAAATATTATTATTGTGATCAGGATGAAGCAATTCCACTTTTCTTTATTGAATGCTCGTTTGCAACAATAATATGATGTATACCACACATGTCTTTTAACATCTCCCCACCAAAAAATACGACTAGTGTTTTGGAAACTGGTTATAAGCGATTGATAAGAAAGTTAGTCATGATCGAGTGGGTGTTTCTGTTTTATTTTGGGCCATATGGAATGTACGGAATGATTTCATTTTAACACGTCGAGTGCTCTCTTTTTTTTTTTTTGCATGTTATCCCTTGTATGTGGTCCTATCTCCTATTGACTGAGCAGTGGCCAGGACATGAATTATGGGTACATCCGTTTGGAAAAGATTGCACAGGATTTATTCAGCGAGTGCGGATGGTGGCTTGACTACATGATTACGTGTTAATGCTGCGTCGTCTATTTTTTTGTTTATTCAGATGATATATACATGTATCGACCTTATGTAATCTTTTCACTAAGACAATAAAAATGCTATATGCAGTCCCGGTATGGCGGAGGTGTTTGGAAAACACGAACTGTGGTGTTAATTTCCGCCATATGTACCGTAATACAAACACATTTGCCTGACCCAAGAGTACTTAGACTGCCGTTGGGCGCTGGAGGCCCTCAGGGTCAGGAGGAATACCCATCAAAAGTGTTTGGATTGTAGGATTTCTTTGATTTTTACCCAAATCTACAAGTCTTACAGCCAAACACAAACAAACATTTCGGATAGTGTGCAGCACAGTGCGACATAATTTCTTTTCTGAAAAAAGATACAATGCGACATAACCTTTCACAAGCCCAGAAACTACAGCAATGCTAAGATTCTCACAGGTAAGATACATAACACTAGACCGATCCGGAGCTGGAAGCACAACCGGTGGCATCCTTGTTGCCTTCATCTTCAGCAAGCTTGGTAGTTGGCGCGCCAGAGGTGTGCTACGACACATACATCAAAAGGGAAAGATCAGCTAAAAGAAGCACATAATTTGTGAAAATGTTCTCAACTTCTCGTGTGTTAGTGTAGATAACGATGCAACTAAAGTTACAGAAAGCCAATAATGTGCGCTCTGTTCGAGCCAAAAAAAAAGTGTGTTCTGCTACTAACCGAGACATATTCTTCTGAGGTTTCAGCAAGAAAGACAATCAATGTTGGTTCCTGCTGACCCTCTATGCTCACGCAAGACTGCAAGTGGATAAATTTTTCGTGGGATGCCAGTAGAACATCCACACAGCAGTATCAAGAGGAAAAGCGTGTGTGGTATTCCAGATCTTACAAGCTGTTTTTTCCAAGCATTGAAGGTAATAGATTCAGGAAAAAATGTACAAGTGGCTATATCATTACGAAATTATTAAGGACATTGCACAAGGCCGAATTTTTATTTGGAAAGAAGCACGTCAATGTTGAGGCAGATTGCCTACTTGTCCACAGACAGTAGTACAACATTACTAGCATCCGAATCTAGTAAGTGACGGAAAATAATTACAAATATTGCTCTTTCCATAGTTTTCCCTTTTTTTCGAAGTGGCAAAAGATTTGCCCCAATGTGTTTGCTTGTAAGTGTGTGTGGGCTTTGTAAGTTGTGTTCTTCAGCATTTTTTATCCGGTGGCCGTTTGGGGCTTTATTCATTCAAACCCGGGCACTTGATGCCTTTTGTCTAAAAAAATGGTTTCAAGCAGCCCTTGCTTTCAAATGTATGTGCAGCGCAATCATAGGTATTTACGCTAGTAGTACATGATTTTAATGCCAAAATGATGTGTGGAGTCCAAACTTTTCCAGCAATATCTTTTCTTAGCACTACCAAAGAAATATGACTAGCATTTTGCCCTCTCTGATTGCAGTGTACAGAGCCAACACATCAACTGATACTATTTCTTCTAAATTTCATAGCCTAATTAGGTAGCCCCTAAGCCTGCATCTAGCAAGCAGGAGGGCTGCTTTCTACTGACACTGCAATGGCATTAAGGTGGGGAAACAGTAAACTCACCAGCCTCTTCATCTTTTAAACACTTTTTGTCATGACTCAGGGCAAACTCCAAACTGGAATAAATCTGGTATCCTTTTCAGTAAAAATGTTTCTGTGCAGGTTAAAGAAGAAATTAAGAGAATCTTCCCAGCTCCAGACATCGACACAAATTTTGTCCATTTAGGTCATCCTCTTATTTTGCCCTCCAAAGACAGATCGGCTGCTTATAACTTTGTTTATGATAAGTTCAAATGCAATCTTAACACATATAAAGCCAACCGTCTTTCACATGCAGCAAGATTAACCTTGATAAAATCAGTTTTCTCTTCCATACCTGTCTACTACATGTCCAACATTCTTTTTTCAAAAAAATTCCTTACAAAACTCACGGCAATTATAAGAAACTTCTGGTGGACAGGTATGCAAAAGGATCAAACTACTAGAAGCTTATGCCTTAGGGCATGGGCGGATGTTTGTATTGAGAAAAACATTGGTGGTCTTGGTGTTAGAAATTTGCAGGCATTCAACCAGGGACTTGTTCTCTCGACGGCCTGGAGATTGGCGAAGGAGCCGCATAGTCAGCTAGCGCAGATTCTCAGGGCAAAGTACCATCATGATACATCCATTTGGAGAGCCAAGCCGAATAAACCCAAATCTGCCTTCTGGTCTGCAATTCTGAAGGTAAAGCCTCTCCTAGTCTCCGCTTCAATATACCAAATTGTTGATGGCAGTAGTTCTATTTGGAACTCACCTTGGTTTACGGGATGGGAAAGTATTTATGATCATCTCACCATTCAACAACAACCTTTTGTTTATCCTGCTCAAGTTAAAGATCTTTGGACACCAGGGCAAAAAAGTTGGAACACAAATTTGATTAATTCTCTTTTCAGTTCTGAAACGGCTAATGCGATTCTACAAACACCTATAGTAAATACCCATGGAGAGGATACTTTGGTGTGGAAACTAACTCCTGCAGGTCAATTCTCTTCTAAAAGTGCCTATAAGCACTGCTTCAATAACCTTCAGTTTCCACGAAGGGAAAGACCAAAAAATGTTCCTCCACAGGTCATTTCCCTCCTTAATCAGGTGTGGCACGATAAACAAATGGCTCCAAGAGTCCAAACATTCGCTTGGAGGCTTCTTAGGAAAGCGCTTCCTACGGGTAAGAGGGCAAGCAGGTATTCCAAACATATCAATGACAATTGCTCTAGATGTGGTAGCCCAGAAGATGATATGCATATGTTGTTTCTTTGCCCTTTCTCAAAAGCTGCATGGTTCTCCTATCCCTGGTTTATTAAAACTGAATTTCTGGCTGAACACAATCAGTCTGTTCCTGATATGATCCATGCTTTACTTACATCTCAACATCCACAAATACACACGACCACTCTCTACACTTTCCTGTGGTGTCTTTGGAAAGCTCGGAACGACACTCTATTTTGCAGGAAATTATCCAGGCCTTTGCATGTATATGCAGCAGCAGATGCAATAGTTAAAGCAACCAAATTGGAAGCTAACAACTCCCCCAAGGAGCAAGGACTTGAGCAGGCACAGGAACAACAACGAGCATCTCTAACAACCTCACAATCGTTGGAAACTAATGGCTTTGCAGGAAATGCCATCTATTGCGATGCAGCTTGGGAGAAACCTACCGATTCAGAAATCAGCCAAGCTGGATTAGGAGTAATCATCAGCATGCACAACGATCAACATCTTCAACAGTTGCACGTCTCTGCGCTTTCACCTCCAGCATCGTCACCACTTCAAGCTGAAACCTACGGACTCCTACTGGCTACGATGCTAGCAGATCTTCTTCAGGTGCAGGGCCCCCACTTCTACACCGATTGCTCGGTGCTAGCTTCGGCGGCAAGGTCGCCAACACTATTTACTGCTTCTGGTAATTGGGAGAACAGACCTCTTATTGCAGTGATTCAAGCCTCTCCCTCTTTTGATTGCAACAGGATCACTCACATCAGCAGGAGCAACAATACAAAAGCAGATCATCAAGCTCGGTTAGCCCTTCGTATTCAGAATAGGCCTTTAGCTATTCGTTGCTTATGTAACCAAGCAGGTCAATGTCCTGGCAGGGACATCCTTTCTGGTTCTTGCGTGACTCCGTTCACGCTACTCTCTGTAAAATGCACCTAATATGAATAAAATTTCTTATGTTCAAAAAAAAAAAAAAAAAGGTACCATTGGTACTCCCACTTTATCCGATCCTCTTTCCGTATCCTGGTTAATGCATACGCCTGAATGAGAGTAATTTCGCTCAGCCTGCTCTTAAACCCCTGCAAATTCAATCACAGATACACCAATGTCGGCAACCTGAATACATACATATCTGTATCCTGTCTTTGCTTGAGCCCGAACTTGTGAACCTGATAAATATTCAGAGGAGTACCTGCGGTACCTCCACATCCTTTTTTGCATCAAGATCACCATCGTCTTCGGGCTGGTCGTCGGACGGCTTAGGGTGCTTAGCAGTGCGGCGGTCGTGGGTCTAGCCGTGGTACGCCCACACCGTGTAATCAGGCTGGAAGCCGTTCTTGCACAGGTGAATCTGCATGTCGTGCTTGGACTGCAGCCGGTTGTTGCGGCAGCGCGCGCAGGGGCACCACACGCCGCCAGCCAGCGGGGCGCGGCAGAAGGCCCGCTCCACGAACTGCATCGCCTTATCCGCCCATTCGGGGGTGATTGATTCCCTGCTCTGACGGCCCGTGTACATCCAGCTGCGGTCTTCCGCCATCGTCGCCGACCCCCTCCTCCCTGCGTTGCCACACATGACGATTTCAACCTCAGAAAGCGAAATATTGTGCAAGAACGTGCAGATCTGCCATTGCCGGCAGTGAAACGCACAAATGGCAACTAGAGCGCGCGGTGGAGTGAACGCGTCGTGGCATAGCAGCGAAGTGAACTGACCTCCGGGAACAGAAGGCTCGGACACCAGGGCCGTGAGTGGAGACGATGATGAGTGGCGGCGCGAGTGAAAGGGAGTGGATGCGGGCATGCGGCGACCTAATGGGACGGGTAGGCCGAGCCGTCTCGGGTTATGTAGGCAATCCAGCCGGCGGTTTGCTTTTTTTCTTTTTTTGAGAATCTCCGGCGGTTTGCCGAGTGGCGGTGGCGGGAGGCCAACGGGAAAGACACGGCGAAGTCTGGTCGCGTTGACGGATTACCGCAGTATGTATTCTCGGAAGGCCTCATTGCACTGGGCCTAATTTTCTACTACTACCTGGGCCCGTGCATTTGTTTGGTAGAATATTCAGCGATAATGGCCCATTTCTTCAAGAATAATAAATGCAAGAAGCGTGGTGACGCGACTGGGTAACGAGTTTTTTTTTACGCGACTGGGTAATGACTTAGCCCGCCTCAATTGCTTAGTGGAACTAGAAATCGTGTACGTTCCTTCAAAAAAAAAGTGTACGTGCAATTCACGTATTAACTAATGTACAAAAAATATTTTACATATTAATACATTCATTTTTCAATCTAAGTATGATATGTAAAAATAATATTCCAATGTCACAAAATCATGCAATGCTTTCAAACTTTTGGATTTCGTTCATATTCCATTGTTACTCCAAGAAATGGCATGATCTTTTTCTATCTAGTACAAGGAGACTAATTCACAAAGGGATTGCTCTGATTGATGAACCACAAAAATAAGATACTATAGGATCCCTTCCATCTAGTAAACTGAAGCAAATCCCACTGAATCATTGGTTCCTCTCCAACTATTACTTTGTCGCAAGCTATTTATTGTTACTCCCAAATAAGTTTCAGAGTAATAGAAATGGCAAATCACAAGGTGCTTGAAGCGAAGCTATGTCGGGGAGACTAAATAGTAAACAATTTCTTTGAAAATGAAAGATCACATCTCACAACGAGGTCCAGATCTTACATATGAAAATAATTACCTCTTATGGAGCTGTTTAACCAAATCGTGGACGAATTCAAAATATGGGGGGTCAGTGGTGGTGTATGTAATCGCGATAGCGAGTAGTTAGTTTTTCTTGGGTGAGAGTTACTATGTGTTTAGTTGACACCCTTGTGTGCAAGGCCATGTCAGCTTCTTGTAATTAACATTCTCTCTTCTATAAAGTTATCGTACATCTAGACGTACTCTGGAAAACAATTAATCCCTCATATTTTTTTCAACTATTATATAGATCGCTCTTTACCCTACGATAAACAATCACACCCGTTTTGTTTCCAGTTTCACCAATTACTTCTACAAACCAAGGAAATGACCAGCGTTATGTTGGACAAACCCTTATCTTTGGCCAGAGTTTTCTTCTAGGTGAACCTGGAAGAATTTACGTACAATAGGATTTTGAGTTAAAAAATGCACCAAAATGAAAATTTAGCAATGCCCATTAGAAATATGCCTAGTAGTTAGTACTCCATTAATTCCCAGCGCTAAGGAGACTAAAACTGAAGGGCCTGATCTCATGTGGGAACTCCCTGACCCTGAGCACAGGTCGGGTTCGTGAGTCATGAGTCATGACACAAAACCTGCAACCTGCCTCTCTGGTCCATGCATTCTCTGAATCAGCAACTGAAACATATTGTTACAACCTACAACATGATATATATCAAGCTACTTCCACCCTCTATAAATTCTTTCAAACTCAACCAACTCCAAACATCCGGAGTATAAACTGTTTCAGTATCCCAACCAGAAAAATGACATTGTCACCTGAAAATAACCAAAATCACTTGGGTCATGCCCGCATAAATGTAACTCTTCCACTACATGCATCCACCAGCTGCTAAAACTGACACACCGATTAATCAAACCAGGCGCCATCCTCCTCTGGGTCTACGTCCCACACGGGTTGGTTTAGGGCGACCTCCACGGGAAGCTGCGGCAGGTTCAGGTCGATCTCCGCGGGCGGCGGCTGCATGAATTGCTCGATAATATTGGCGTGGGCCTGGTGGTGGTGCCCCATGGCGAAGGCGAGCCCGGCGTCGTGGCACCGGCATGGTGCCAGCCCTGCAACCCCCGCTCCTCCCACCTGACCCCCGTATCTCGGCTTCCCGCACTGGTAGCAGAACACGAAGCCGCACCTGCAAAACATGTGCAATGCGCGACAGAGAGTTAGCCGAGCTCAGTATGAATAGTATCATCAAAATTGCCAAGCAAAAGAGGTCACATCAATATTGTAGCACTAGCTAGCACCGGAGAATGCCTCAAAAGCTGAAATGACATGCAAGTTGATCACCGGAGAATGTCTTAAAAGCTACTAGCTCGGTATTAAAATATAAGATGTTTTACCATTTTTCTGATAGGATGTATCTAGACTCGTATTAGTACGGATATATCTAGACTCGTATATATTCACTCATTTCTATCCATCTGTAGTCTATATATGACATATCTAAAACATCTTATATTTTGGTATGAAGCGAGTAAATGACAGTGCAGAAGGAGTATATGCCTAGTTGCAGTTGTAGGTGATCAAACCTAGCTACACTTCCGTTGACTGCAAATTATGCATTGTATTTTTTTAACAAGATCTATATGTATTTTCAAAAGTTATACTATTGAGCTAAATATTTTAAATAGACGAATTATGCACGACCAAGATAATTGGAACAGTAGAAGACTATTGTATTTAGTAGTCAAGGAATGAAGTGATGAAGCCATCAGCTATCTCCTATAAGTTGGCTGAAATTGTCTCAAATCCTAGCCACATTTTGTAGTCTATGATACATAAAATGCTCCATATATAATCTAGTTATGTTTTGCAAAAAAAGTACACACCATGCATCAAATTGCAACCATAGACGATTAACTAACACGCGACGCGAATAAGTAATATTTTTCCTCGAGAAACACAGCTAACTGACTCAGACACTAGCTACTAAGTATTCTTTTACTAAATAATTAATTACGCGCATGTAAAAACTTAAGGCAAATATTAGAAGAGAGCACTCAGAGCAGTACCTGCATGTCATATGATTGCATCCGTGAATCTTCTCAACGAGTAAATGGCATTGGCGGTCACTGAAGTCGTCGAGTGGGTGCACTTAAGTCACCATTTTCAGAAATCTTGTGAACCCGTCACTCAACTCAGCATCCGTGTGCACCACTGGTCACTCCACCGGTTTTGACCGGTTTTTGACCAGGAACTTTGCAAAAAAAAAACCCTCCGATTTCTTTCTCTCGCTCAAATCAGTATATTTAGATATTTTGGTGCGGCTGGCCTTTTTCCCTGGCGATGGAGGAGATGGCCGAGGCACCCGACGGCGGTGCGGCCAAGGCGTGCTCTGCGGCGGCGGCGTCAGGTAGCTCAGGGCAGGACAGCGAGCTGTGCGGCAGAGCTCGCGGGGCAGCGTCCCGGCGAGGCTGTTCTGCGCGAGCCCGAGCACCTCGAGGCGCTGGAGCGCGCGGACGGACGCGGGGATCCCGCCGGTGAGGTTGTTGCTGTAGATGACGAGCTCTGGCGGGATGGCGCCGTGGAGGGAGTTGGTGCTGAGGTCGAGCACCTCGAGCGCGTGGCACGCGGCGAGCCCAGCCGGGACGTGGACGTGGAGCTCCTCCAAGCCCGTCGTCGATGTGGCGCTGCAACCATTACATGGTCTCGTCGCTGTTTAAGGGCTCGGTGGAGTCGTATTCGAGGTGCGCATCGGATCGAAGACGACCAACCTGTGGGTTGGCTCGCAACGACGTCGCGGCGGCTGGTCACCGGAGCAGAGGAAGACGACCGCAGCGCCGGTGATTGGGCCCTCCTCTTTTGGATTACTTGCGGAGAGGTGGAGGGGGACAAGGCGGAGCCGGAAGAGCGGTCATATGGCGTCGAGGATGGCCACATCGACGATGACCTGAAGCATCGCGGTGGTCGGCGCCGCCGTCGGTTTCCCTTCTTACGCGAATCAGAATTTTCCTTCGTTGGATTTTTGGGGAGGAAGGAGCTGAGCCTACGACGGCATAGAGGATTACCGGGAGCAAGAACCGCGCCATGGTCGCCATTGCCGCAAACTGACAAACTCCACCGCAAGAAACAAACCCAGGAGGTCGGTCCTCGGGCTGCACAGCAAGACGCGCACTACACTTGAGCGAGAGAAAGAAATCGGAGGGTTTTTTTGCAAAGTTCCTGGTCAAAAACCGGTCAAAACGGGTGGAGTGACCAGTGGTGCACACGGATGCTGAGTTGAGTGACGGGTTCACAAGATTTCTGAAAATGGTGACTTAAGTGCACCCACACGACGACTTCAGTGACCGCCAATGCCATTTACTCCTTCTCAACGGACGTCTTGCAGCTCGGGCACTCCTTCCACCGGCGTTCCTGCGCGAGCTTCCTCAGGAGCGCGGCGTCCGGGTCCTTGGCGCAGTCGTGCCCGCCGAGACCAGTGCCGTCAGAGCTCCACTGCATGCCGCAGGTGGCGCACAGAGCCTCTCCGCATGCCGGGCACGCCGCCTTGGCCGGCTCCACCTCGCCGCTGGTCTCCAGTGGGACCCCGCACCGCCTGTTCGGGCAGTACGCGCGCCGGTTCGGCGGGAGCGCGTTCTCAGCGAGCCGCGAGCCCCAGTCCACGAACGCCCCGTAGTCGATCGCCTTCTTGCACTTCTCCGGGTGGAGCACGCCTCGGCCGCCACCGCCCCTGCCGCACGACTTGTCGGGGCACGGGATGGGCAGCTCGGTCGACCGGATCCTGCCCTCCACGTACGTGGTCATGCACGACGCGCAGAACTTGTGCCCGCAGGGGAGCCCGTGGAAGAGGTCGAAGACGGGGAGGGTGTCAAAGCAGATGCCACAGTCGAACGTGGGGACCTCGTGGTCGCCGAGAGGGGGCAGTTTGGGCGCCCTCGTCGACGGGCCGGGCTCGTCGGGATGTACGTCAGACTCCGTGACGCCCCACTTCTGGCAGAAGTCCTGGAGCGAGAATTCGTGCCCTTCGGTGACCGTGGCGCCGGGGTTGCAGGGTTCAAATCTCCGAAGACATTGTTGCAAGGATTCATTGAGGCTCTGCATTTCCACCTGCTCTGGCTTCTCATCGTCGTCGGGGACGACCATGTCCTCGTACCATCTGTTGTTGTGCCCTTCTTCCATGCCGCCGAAGATGATCGCCGAGTCGGCATCGGCAAGGAGGGCCCGTCGTTTCATGGAAACGGGGCCGTTGTCGGCAGGGGCGGTCGGTCTTGCCCGTGGGGCCATAGCGCCGCATCCTGCCGATCGGACGACGCTGGCGGGCGCCGGGGTCTCGCTTGCTGCATCGGAGGCTTTTCCGTCTCCGGGGACCGGCTGGGTTGACGAGGAGCCGGCGGCGTCTTTGGAGACGACGGTCTGTCTCGCTGGAGTTGTGGCAAAATCACGGGGACCGAACCTCATAATTCCAGAAGTGGTGTTTGTGCTGGCGCCGCGGTTGGCCGCCACGGAGTCTTTCTCCGCCTCTGGTCTCGCCGACGAAGATCCCAGCCCGCCATTGCTTGCGCTCGGCGCAGTAGCGAGGATGTCCTGGATTCTCTTATCCGCCAGAGTTTCGAGGGGCCCCGGAATTCTAGCGTTTCGAGGGGTCCCGGAATCCTGAACGCTCTCGGAGCTCCCTCCCTCTGTCGCTTGAGGCGGGACGTAGGGCTGGACCACGGGGTTCAGTTCGTAGGGTGGGGTGCCGGCCAAGAAATTTCCCTGCGGGTGGTGTAGAAGCCGACACCGGCGCGGGAGGAGGAGGAGGACGACGAGCTGGGGAAGTCGCTGAGCGGCAAGTCTAGGGCAGCCCGGAGGGAGGGGCGGTTCATGTCGCGCAGCTGCCACTCCTCCATCTCCATGAGCTCCTCCATGTAAATACGGTGTGCCATCTCCTCGTCGGCCGCAATGGCGGCGGCACGATTCTGCTGATCCGCCTCCTCCCTCGCTCCCAACTCCTTCATGATGTCAACGTCATTGGCGGGAAGCGCGATGTCGACGTCCTCCATGTCGTCCTCGTCGTCCATGTAGTCGTCGTAGATGGGAGCATCGGCGTCGGCGGCGGCTGCGGCGCCAGGGGTGACGATGGCTTCTACTTCCTCAGCTGGCTCGAGCTGGTCATCCGGAGGAGCTTGGGAATTTTCTTCCTCCATTGCACTTCACGAGATCTCTCGCGCGTTGCAGGCTAGCAAAGCTGGCTTTCGACGATCTTGGCTGCGCTTCACGAGAGAATTTTTTCTTCATTACCTGCACAATAGGAAGACGGGCGACGTATATAAGAAGGTTTCTTGGGCGCCGAGTTGCTTACGAGCTGTCAATCTGTCATTGGCCCGTAAACGGACCCCAAATCGACGTACGAATCCGAGACTCTTCCAGCTAGCTGTTTCCAAAAACCAAACACGTACGGATCGTGCCGGATAGGAAGGAGTATCTCGCTTTCCATAAATAAACAAATATACAAAAAGAGTACTCTAGGTAGAAAGAAAAGGAGTACTATCATGTTAATAATTACAGAAATAACATTGAATTGAAAGCTATTGATTCGCAAAGAAAAAAACATTGAATTGTTTTTTTTTCTTATTCATGAACAAACAAAGCGGATTGGTTTCAAGTCTGTCTAACCAATTCTATTTCGTTTCCAATTATTAAGAACCAATATCTTGGAGTATTGGAATCTTACCCTGCCTGCATCTCGTGAAAAAAAAAACCAACATCTTGCTACTCAAAAGGAAAAGAAAATAGAACAAAAGGTTTTCAACAGTCTCATGTAATTGCCCTCATCCCTATCACCTCCCTCTCACACAAACAATTTAGAACTATCGCCGCCATTCCCTCGCCAACCACTACACCTCTCGACAATATCATCCATACCGTGCTAACCCCGCACCGTGCATATAAATCAGATTTCTTCTAAAGAAAATTTTATATGCATCGGCTACATATTATTTCTAACATCAAAGTTGTAAGAAGAAACTGAATATAAAAACAAAAGTTGTAGTATTATACCATTCGAAGAAGAACACGAATACATATGATGATTGGGTGACGATTGGGTGGCTCATCATTCGCTTCGAAGGAGAACATCAACAAAAAGGTCAATCAAAATGGAGGAGATGGGCGACTTGACAAAACAACATGTATGCTTCGGGAAGCTAGGATTGGAAGATTTGCTGGAGGGATCGATCTGGCGAGGTAGTTTTACAAGCGATAGTGATTGTTGGGATCATGTCAGACGAGAGGGGCGAATGGGATAGGTATGTTGACCTCAACACCAGTGGCGGCGCAAAATATGGGGATGGTGTTGGAGTATATATAGGAGAATCTAGGGTTGGAAGATTTATATGAGAGATCACAGCCTTTGGATTTGATCTTGTTAGATCTTAGGTGGGCCATAGTTTTAAAGTTGACCTTTGATTGGGTTTAATCGTAAGAACCGTGACAACCACACAATTGGGTTGGCCCAAAGCGGCAAACATTATGCTCGATCCAAAAATAGGTAAAAATATATCTCAATATTAAATGGACTCAACTCAAAATGGGTTGAGTTTTTGGATAGGGTTGCACAAGAATGGGTTAAGGCGCCATCTTGGTGTTGTGCCAAAAATGGCTGACTTGACCATCGTAGTTGGACTAGGCCACGTAGGTTTTTGAAGAAAATTATCCTACATGGTGTACTCGTCATTCGGGCCAAGCTATACAAGAGTGCACAATGATTTTTGGTCCAACATAGCGCCAATATAGCATCTACTTTAAAAAATATTATATAGATTGATAGAGAAACTGTGAAATAAACTTCATTGATGAATTTGATGGAATGGAAAACACTAAAGTTTGACGCGTCATGTTGAAACGTATCACCCTACGGTTGCATAAAAGTCTCATCAGTATCCCGAACATCAAATCGATTGGTGCCCATTAGCATTCAATGAGAGGGGCCGTAAGGAGGAACATAATGCCACAAGAAAAATCAAAAACACGACAATAGGAGATCAAGTGTACTTTTTGAGAAGATCTCCCAAGCACAAGATCTCCCAGTGGGCTTATTCTCGAAATAAGTGGTGTTTAGTCAAGTGAGAGAGAGAGAGAGAGAGAGAGAGAGAGAGAGATATTCTATTGAAACATTTTTGCCACCTTTATTTTTCTTTGATATCTTTACAACGTGGACCTATCATTTTTTCTTTTTTCTGGAATTGGTTTTTTCGATGGGTCATCTATAAATTATATGAAAAATATGGATTATTCCATTCAGGGATGGCCCAGACCGCAAGCTGGCCCATGTCCTTGTGATGTTTACTTTAGTTTTGGGTCTAAGCTCCAAGTTAAAACCCGAGTAGTTGTAGGTGCAGCTCACCCCTGATGCCAACACGAGAACTTGATAATTTCATTGACAAAGCTTAGTTACAAGCATAGATTTATAACATAAATAAACTAAACAAAAGAAAATGATGAAAGACAAAAAAAATACGTGATTTCCCCATATTGCTGTAGGATCCAAGGCTGGGTTGCTCCAACCTCCAAGACCTCACTTTTATCTATGATTCTTCCTAGGATTTAGGGAATAGAGTTCATGTTACTGCAGAAAACCTGTTCATTTATTTCTTTCCAAAGCTACCACTAGACAAACATGTTTGTTGAAGCCCAGATTTTCTATTTTCATTGTTCAAGAGAACGTATCCTGTGCACCAAAGCAATTGGGGCACCAGGTAAAATATAAAAATATCAATAGTGTCAAGGGTAGTGTCAATGGGCCAAATGCAAAGTTCAACTTAAATTTTGCACTATTCATTATTGGATTTGTCTATTTTGTTTGTTAATCTGTCTTATGCATATTGATTGGGTCTAGACGCCGTACGTCAATGATCACCTTGTGGACTTAGAAATTCTGGCGCGACCAATGTTTGTATAAGTTAGGCCAAATATCTCGTGGCCGACAACCCTTTACCCATGGATCAGCCCAGAAGTATGCTCTTTCACGGTTTCCAAGTATCAAGATGGATGATGCACTCAAGATGACAATGGTCTCCTGATCGGAAGGGACTGACAACCCTTTCCACGGCTACGTTGGGTCAGTCCACGGGAGCCATTGCCATCGCATACGAAAGCGCGCACCCCTGACGGTGGAGGCATGGGATTCCCCAGGCCATTGAGTTTCTTAGGTTTCCACACACCAGTCCACCGAACAAGGTAATTACTATTGGAAACATGGTCATCTGCATCGCACATGAAAGCACATCGAAATTTATCGATTAGCTTGATCAGCCAAGCTAGGAAGAAATAGCCATAAGGTGGTAAATCACCATAGCTAAAAGCGTTGATCGAGCAAGCTCAGCCCTCCCAGCTATAGTGAACCATTTGGGTTTCCATCCACCCAAAAGTTTTGCAAGCCGGTCGACAAGAGGCGGGTGATGGGAAAGGAGGCCTTGGGTCATCCCATATTCCCATCTGTAACTTCATGAGATATCGGTAGACCCTCGCACCCCTGATGCCATTGTGCTCTCCCATAGCTACAGTTTACATGTGCAATTTTTTTGTAGGGAAAACATGAGCAACTTTACCACTTGTACATGCAGAAGATATGTAAATCCACCTGATGAAAAGTTAAATTGTGATCACAGATTAACTTCCACGAATTTCCCGTTTTAATGTTATACGTAGGTCCAATTTTGCTTTGTTCTGCTATGATGTTACGATTATTTATTTTTCCGTTACCATTTACCAACAGGCAACGGTTTCAAGTCTCGATCATCCACATGAGTTGTACACTTGTACTTGTACCTACGCCTATACTTGCCGAGAAGCTAAACTTATCGATCAAGCTTAGTATCCCAGCGGCGGAGACCAGATACTTGTCACCTGTTCAAGCGATCTCCATCTTCTCCATGAAGAAGCTGAAATTCAGACAAACTTTTCAAGAAAGGAATAAAGGCAACCAAAGTATTGCACGAGGCTTGCGACCATGGAGAAGCCCTACGGACCTACGCTCTTTTCCTCTCGATTGGTACAATACAATAACATATATATTCAGTGATTCAGTCATCTTAATTACTCTGATCCATGTCTCCTCTCACTAGCGAACTGTGTCGATCAACGCACATATATCCATGGATCCTATCACGACCAGCAGGTCCAGCACGAGAGGAGGCTACAGCTGCAAGGAGAGCTGCCATCGCCACTGCCAACCACCTCACTCCGCGAAATGCCTCTGCCTCTACCTCCTGCTCGCGCTCATCTTCTTCCTCCTCGTCGCGGCCGTGCTGCTCGTCGTCTTCCTCACCAGGCTCAAGAAGCCGACCTTCTACCTGCAATCCATTCAGATGGACAAGTCGTTCAGCCTCCGGTCGTCACCGTCTTCTTCGAACAGCAGCGGTCACAACGGGACGTCTTCGTCGTCGTGCTCGGTGGCGTCTCTGCTGTTCGCGGCGCAGAACCCCAACGGGATCGGGATAAGGTACAGCGCGGCGGACCTCGGCGTGGCCTTCGCGAACGAGTCCGTCGGCGCCATGGACGTGCCCGTGTTCTACCAGCCGCCCCGGAGCAGCAACGTCACGGTGCTCATGCACGCCCTCTTCCAGGAGTCCAACGTCAGCAGGCTCGTCGTCAGCGAGCTCTCCGCGCAGAGGAAGCTCGTCGAGATCAGGATCGCCGGGAGAATCGACGCCACCACGCACATCATGAACTTCCCTCTGCCAAAACTTCAGGTTCAGACTTCATATAGGAGTATACTTGTTCCTTCTTCTGAAGTGTTCCGTTTTAACAAGTTCAATTCTTCTGAAGTTCAGTTTGTCTAAATTTCGTGCTGTTTTTGTATTGCAGTTCACGCTCGATTGCACGATAGCAACGAACTACACCGATATAGTGCGGGGGGAAGGGATCAAGTCTGCAACTGCAAGCAAGGTATCCATATATTGACTGAATGTTTCTAGTTTGCCACTGTTAATTTACATGCATGTGCGTGCTTCTGCCCAGAACTCAGACGAGTGGTATGTCTGCAGGCTCTCCAACTATCTGCACTGCCTCACATCTCGCAGAAGTGCTCTATAAAGCTTGATATGAGGTCGAGAGGGAAGAGGACGAGACTCTCGGATTTAGGATGCTGATTACCTAGAATTTATTGGATTAATGTACATAGCTATTAGGACAAGTAGACCCCCACCACACCTTATCCTCTGCTACAGTAGAGAGCGAGGCGGAGAGGAGGCGACCGCGCGTGATCTGCTCCCGCCGGCGAATCCGCCGCTCCCCTCTGCCTCCGGCCGCCGTTAGGGCGCTGTGAGGCAGGGGGGAGCTCCGGAGGCTGCCGTGCGTGTATAGTTTAGGGTTAGTGTAGGTGTGAGTGTGGCTCGCGTCGGCATCGAGACGGTGGCGATGGCGGCGGTGGATGAGCTCTTGTCCTCCCCCTCTCTTCCCCGTTCCGGCGTTCTCGCCGGAGAGGCTGTGGAGGTGGTTCGTCAGGGCGCATCTTCTTGCTCTATTCCTCTGGCCGTCCGTGGTGGAGAGGGGAGGAGTGGGTGGACGGTGCTGCTCTGTTTTTGTTGCTGCAGGTGGTGGTGGTCCTCTTGGTGCTTGTTCTGCCTGGCCGTGGAGGCGAAGGGAGCGGCGTCTGGAGTTGGTTCGGGGGCGGTGGTGGTGGACCTAGGCGGCGCGCCGCCGGCTGGAAGATTGGCGGATGCGGGAAGGGAAGGCCGTGGTCGTACTCGTTCATCGAGCTTCGGTTCCGTTGCTGCGCGGCGGACGGCTTCTGCGACCTTCTACATGCTGGAGCGGCTTCCTCTTGCCGGCGGTGGGTGGTACGGCGGCGGCGCTGTCGCCTAGGGTCTTGGGGATCGTTGTGGATCCATCTGTCTCTTCTCCGATAGCTCAGGGAGTTCTCTGCACTTTTCTGGGGTCCTCTTTGTAATTTCTGCTTTCGTTTGGACTTTCTTGTAAAGTGTTTTGAGCTGTCTGAATTTATGTGATGGGTCCTCCTCAAAAAAAAAAAATGTACATAGCTATTTTTCGCCTAGAGAAATATTCTTTGCGCAATGCTCCGATGTAGTGGAATGTAAATGTCTTCAACGGCTGGCCAATGATTTATCATTTTTATTTCTTGCTTGCTCAGTTGTGCTTGTCACTGTGTAAGCAGTTGGCTTCTGGTAATTAAGCTCAAGTTGTAGTAGCATACAACTTTTGTTATACCATCAAGGAAGTAGGAAGAAGTCGAATTTCGTCCATCGACTACTGATTAATTTTATCCGGGAAAAAACAGTGGAGAGTTTTTGCTCCCGGGCACCACTGCTCCCTCCCATTTAAAAAATTCGAAAAACATATTTATAAGATTTTAAAAATTCTGAAAAAAAATCGAGGGATAGTTAATGATATATCCTACAAACGTGTAAAAGATCAAATTCAAATAAGTTGTATTTTGAGCTACACAAAAATAACAAAAATGTGGATCTAAGTATGCATACTTTCAAATCTCTAAGTTTGATCAGATTTGTCATTTTTGTTGAGGCCAAAATATAAAGTATCTTGAATTGAAAATTTACACGTTCTTGGGATATATCATCAACTACATCCATATTTGTTTTCAGAATTTTTTGAAGCTCACAAATATGATTTCCAATTTTTTTAAATGGGAGGGAACAGTGGTGCCCGGGAGCAAAATGCTTTTTCTGGGAAAAAACTACTGACTAACTTTAAATAATGACTACTAATTTCCTAAACAAGATAAATCTGAGCACCTTTAGTTTCTATATTGGACATATCTGGCCCCTTTGTCCTAGTCAAAGCGGTATGACAAAAAGAACCTTTGGGGGATAATTCGTGGAGGTGTACCTGCCCTCTAGGTATCAAACCAAGGATTAAAATCTTGTGTTTTTCACCTGGATGAGTTATTCGATAAACTGAAGGAGGCATGCCGCCATCGGTAGCAAGGTTTTTGTGGTGGCTTCGTCTATTAGGGGTAGTACAGTGCTCGTTGCTGCCGGAATTGGTAGCATACACTTTGCTCACAAAGTAGAACAATCTGAAGTAATTCATGCGAAGAAATTTATTTAGAGCCAAGGACCCAATCTATTCTAACATCTTACCATTTTTATTCTTTAAACAGATATTGCATTGCCATGCCCACAATAACGAACCGAATGTGAATAATTGCTGGTAAAAATTAGACCATCAAACACGCTCTTTTGTGTAGAAAAATACTGAAGTACATAAAGTTGAACAAAGACGTAATTTTGAGAATGTGAAATCAACTTTTACTACTATTGCCGGTCTATATGTATTGTACAATTATTACATACTTCTACTTCAATTGCTTGGAACCAAGTGGGATCTTTGTTTCTGTTCCTAGCATCAAGTAGAGATTATTGGTTTGTATTGATCTTTAACAAATGAAACTTAACACAACTAACCAGAATTTCATATAAGTATGTATGTTTTTTTTGCGAAACACAGTACAACGCAGACGCTCACATACACGTGTACACACTCACCCCTATGAACGCACGCACGCACACCCTACCCCTATGAGCACCTCCGAAAGACTGAGCCGGCGGTTGGGTCTTGAGATTGACGAAGTCACCACAGGCGCCTCGCTGTCGACGGGAACGTCGCCTCCCACTGAAGAATATTCCGTCTAAATGAGAAACACTAATGTCAAATCTAGGATTTGAACTCTGGTGGGCTGGGGGTACAACCACCCTCCTAACCATCTTGCCACAGACAAGTTCTCTATAAGTATGTACGTTGCTTGCTATAGTTTGTAAACAAAAAAAGTATGACCGCAATACCTATATACATTGAGTTACATACCAGCTACCTAGTCGGCTCCACACAAAAGGCTGAACTCACGGTCTCCCCACGAGACTTAAGCGGCCAGCCCTTCTCCCCATGAGAAAGGCGACAAGGGAGGCAGCACTTTTTTCTGCCCTATCTGTCGGGGGGCTACCCCCGGGTAGGGTAAGATGTGGTGTAAAAGAGCTCTAAGAAGTGGACCGGGTCAAGGTCAAACCGGGTCAAGGTCTAACCGGGTCAACCAAGTCTCGGAGGGACCGAGACTTGGCGTAATCACAAACCAGCTTATGACAACCGGGTCATATTAGCCGGGTCATAATAACCGACATACCACCGTGAATCTACTCTTGTTTATTCTCATGTGCAGGAAGGAGATGAAGATGACCCGGCATAGCCTTGCCGGGTCACAGAAGGAAATCAGGCATTATCATGCCGGGTTAAGGAAGAGAAGAGACTTTACCTCGGATAGGAAGTCAAGGGCCTTTGTCGTTTGGTCTGGCACGGGAGCGCCTGACACGGAAGCGTCTGGCACGGGAGCGTGCGCTGACCCGGCGCTTCCGGGGAAAAGGCTACAAGGCTAGGTTCGGGCATGCCATGTCCTGTCCCTAGCAGAGGGTGCATTCTAGGTGTACCCAGGTGCTGCAGGGGATGGGCTTGGCACGTCCTGTCTCTGACAGGACTGCCATCATGGCAAACCATTGAGCATGGCTACAGTGCATCTTGTAACTCGGTTAGGCCTATATATATGGCTCCTCCCCCTCCTGCGTGGGAGGGACAACGGACCAGGAGATAGTTCATTTGCCCCCTTTGTGCTTAGCTTCATCTTCTACCTCACAAGACAGCTCCATAGTCTAGCAATACAGCTCAAGGAGCAGATCTTGTACTGGTGCTTGTGCCTCAGCCATATATATCGAGAGACAGGCAGGAGTAAGGGTGTTACCTCCTCACGAGGGCCCCGAACCTGGGTAAATCGCGTGTGTGTGTGTTTGTGTTCTTGGTTCGATGTTGGTCCGTGCGCGCTTCTCAGCGTGCAAGCCCTCCCCGGATACCTCCAGCGTCCTATCGGCCCCACACTTAGCCATACCTATGGCACCTGTCGTGACACCACCACGACAGTTGGCGCCCACCGTGGGGCCAGCAGCGGCGCTGGCTGGAGTCTTCATCCGGACGGGTTCCATCACCACCTCCGGCGAGCGTGTGCTCAGCGGCTTGGTGTGCAAGCTCGACGACATGCACTTCGTCAGCGACAACGCCGGTTGCTTCGGCAGCAGGCCTCTCCCGGCTAACGGCTGCCTCATCGCCTTCGGCTCCATCCACACCTACGTCGCCACCGAGCTCGTCCGCAAGTACCCCGCGCGGGTGCTGGAGGCAGAAGATCCTCCTGCTCTCTGTGCGGCTCGCGGACGGCGCGTCACCCGCCCCGCAAGCTGTGCAGAGGTCATGATGACCGGGGCTGTGACTGGAGCTGGTCTGGAGGATGATGCCTCGACTCCGGGAAAGTCGGCTAGGCCGGGTAGGCCACCCTTGGAGAGGGTGACCCGGGAACATGGCGACACGTCCGCGGTCAGGCCTCTTCCTCTGGATGAGGTGATCGAAAGACTCGCTGTTCCCCTAGTTCCTGGTACGGGTGTAGCCCTAACCGAGGAAGAGCTAGAGCAGCAGTGTAAGGACCTGCATGCTGAGGCCTTGGAAATGGCCAAGACTAGAGAAGAGTTTGATAGATCCATGCGTGAGTATAACAAGGCTCATGGCCTAGATACTGTTCGCATGGCTACTGTGCGCAAGAGAGGCAGAGGCCTCAATGCAGAGATTGCTAGGGATGGTAGGGCCGAGTCAAGTACGACTCGGGTGACGGCTGTAAAGCCGAATTATAGCTCTCCTGCCAAGACCCTTAGAGCTGCAGAGGCAGCACGAGCTGAGCTAGCCGGTTAACCGGCGAAGCTTACGAGAAGCAGCAAGCAAGAGTGAATGAATTGGTGGCAATAGCCAACCGACAAAATGAGGCATGTTTGAAGGGCAACACCATGGCTGGGGGTTCCGAGATTGTTCACTCGGCTAGGCCGGCAGTCAGAGGTCCAAAGGCCAAATTCTTCGCCGCATCCGAGTAGAGATCGTGATCCGAGTGTAAACTCGGGAAAGAACAAGCAGATCCAGACCTACAACCCGGGTTATGCTAAGAAGCAGATGGCCGGACAGAGCGGTGCAGGCCGGGCTAGGAGTAACCCGGCTCAGGGAAATCCGGGTCAGGGGAATCAATCCAGCTGGCCGAGGTCAACCACCTAGGTATCCGACTCAAAACCATGGTCAGCAATACCAGAATGTTGCACATGTTCAGGAACCGCAAGGTGTTGACCAGGAACAACAGATATGATGATGGCAATTCGGCTCTGGAGAGAGCCGGATATCAGAGATATGATAATGCACTGGGAGCCCGGTTAGGACCGCGCATGTTGGCACCGGGTGATGCGCGCATCAAGTTGGACAGGCTCCATTGGTCCGAGATACTGGAAGAGCAGGGCCCACCTGGACCTAGATGCTTCGGGCCCCGAATCATGGAGGAGCACCAGTGCCGCACTTTCAGTTACCCCGAGGTGCGAAGACCTATGATGGTAACTCCAAGCCAGAGGACTGGTTGTCGGATTATCTCTCGGCAGTAAATGTGGCCGGAGGGAACCGCCGTGGGCGGTGAGGTACATACCTCAGATGCTGGAAGGACCAGCCCGTATTTGGTTGAACAATCTGAGTGAGGTCAGTATCAACTGCTGGCTGGATTTTGAAGAAGCCTTTGTGAGTAACTTCTCTAGCACGTACAAGAGGCCGAATCGGCCACAGCAGTTGGCTATGTGTGTACAGAGGCAAAATGAGACTGACCGGGACTACTTGACTCGGTGGAGTACAGTGCGCAATTCCTGCAAAGGAATTGTGGAGGCACAGGCCATTTCTTGGTTTGCCCAGGGATGCCGACATGGCTCCATGCTGTGGCAAAGGTTGCAAAGGGAAATGCCGGCCACCTTGGCCGAGACAATTCGGATTGCAGACAGTTATGCACTTGGAGATCCAATGCAGCCTCTGCTCAATGCGGCTGAGCCGAGTCGACGAAACCCGGGTAACAGCAGATCCGGACAGTTCGGGCCTAATGATAGCCAGAACTTTGGACAGAAGAGAAGGGAAGATCGGCCGGATCATCGGTACGGGTCAAACATGGTTGCTGCAGTAGACAAGAGCAGCAGAATGCTGGTAGCAGCCAGAGGCCGAAGAACAATGGCCCACCTTGGGGCCAGAACCAAGATGGAAAGAAACCAGGGAGTCAAGATGCACAGCTGCCTGCCACTTATGAGATGATGCTGGATGGACCGTGCAGGTACCACACCAATGATAAGCGTGGGCCAGCTCATCACTCGACTCGGCAGTGCAGTTGGTACCACCGCACCTTGAGGGAAGGAGCTAATTCCGGAGGGAACCAGAGTGGTCCTCCGAGGCAGCCACCACTGAAACCTCAGCCGTGTTGCGCTAACCGGAGCAAACAACACTCCGGTGAACCGGCCGAATCAACAGCAGCAACAGAGGCCGAATGATAACAGGAGGGAACCGAATGATGTGAATCAGGTGAACCACGGAGGCAACTATGGCAATGCTGGCCCTAATCGCCAGAATGAGTATCATGAAGCTCATCACAGTTATGTGGTGTTCGTGACCGAGGCAACTGACAAAAAGAGTCGGGCGAGGCGCCAGATGGAGGTCAATGCTGTTATGCCGCTGTGCCAAAATATATGCACTGGTCAGATCAGGAGATTACCTGGGGGATAAAAGATCACCCCCGAATCATGCCAACCCCAGGAGGTTATGCTCTGGTGGTGGACCCAACATTTATTGGGCCCAACCAGAATGTCAGATTCAGCAAGGTTCTGATTGACAATGGCAGCAGCATCAACATCATGTACCGAGATACAATGGTGAAGTTGGGTATTACTGCCAACATGTTGTTACCAACCGACACAACTTTTCATGGTATAGTGCCTGGTGTCTCATGTGCACCTATGGGTAAAATGTGGATTGATGTATGTCTCGGCACCAAGGAGAACTCCAGGACCGAGACTGTCCTGTTCGAGATAGTAGACCTCGAAAGTCCATACCATGCTCTCTCGGCAGGCCAACTCTGGCCAAGTTCATGATATCCACCCACATGGCTTACCTGAAGATGAAGCTGCCAGGACCGAATGGTATCATTACCATTGCGGGTAACTACAAGAGCTCCATCGAGTGTGCCTCGGCTGGCTCTAACTTGGCCGAGTCTCTGATCATAGCTGCTGAGAAGAAAAAGATGAAGCAGGTGGTGGCCATGGCTCAAGCTGCGCAACTCGGCATGCCGGGAATGGCCCACATGGAGCAAAATGCGGCGTTCGAGGCGCCCAAGGAGACCAAGAAGATCACTATTGACCCGGAACACCCCGAGCGCAAGGCTATCATAGGGAGCGGGTTAACGGAGAAATAGGAAGGCGAGCTCATCCAATTCCTCCGTGAGAACCGAGACATCTTTGCATGGTCGAATCATGACCTGGAAGGTGTTCCGAGGGAGTTGGCTGAGCACTCATTATTTGTGAGGCCCGAGATGAAGCCCGTGAAGCAGCCGATGCGGCGACTTTCGGACGAGAGAAGGCAAGTGATACAAGATGAGCTGACCCGGCTACTGGCAGCCGGATTCATCATGGAGGTACTGCACCCGGACTGGTTGTCTAACCCGGTCCTGGTAGAGAAGAAAAAGATGACCCAAATGTAGCCAAAGTGTGGCGTATGTGTATTGATTACACGAACCTGAACAAAGCATGTCCTAAGGATCCATTCCCGCTGCCTCGGATAGATCAAGTGATCGATTCCACAGCCGGGTGTGAGCTGTTATCCTTTGTAGATGCTTACTCTGGTTTTCACCAGATACCGTTAAATCCGGATGATCAAATGAAAACTGCATTTATCACCCCGTATGGGGCTTATTGCTATCGTGTCATGACATTCGGTTTGAGAAATGCCGGTGCTACTTATCAAAGGTGTATGCAAAAATGTTTGCAGAATCAAATAGGAAAAAATGTGCAGGTGTATGTCGATGACATAGTCATTAAAACTAAAGAGAAATCAACCTTGATCGATGATCTAAGAGAAACATTCGCAAATTGAGAAAATACCGGATGAAACTTAACCCGGATAAATGTACATTTGGTGTACCAGCAGGAAAATTACTCGGTTTCCTTGTATCTAGCCGAGGTATCGAAGCTAATCCGGTAAAGATTCGGGCTATTGAGAATATGAGGTTGCCTCAAAATCTTAAAGATGTGCAAAAATTTACTGGCTGTCTTGCATCCCTAAGCCGGTTTGTAAGCCGGTTAGGAGAAAAGGCCTTGCCCTTGTATCAATTGATGAAAAGAACCAATAACTTTGTGTGGACTCCACAGGCAAATGCGGCTTTTGCCGAGTTAAAAAAGATGTTGGTCACTGCTCCGATACTTGCTTCCCCACTGCCCAAAGAGCCGATGTTGCTCTATATTGCAGCCACAAACCGAGTTGTGAGTGCTGTAGTAGTGGTGGAGCGGGAAGAAGATGGCAAAACCGTGCAGAGGCCGGTGTATTATCTGAGTGAGGTGATATCGACATCCAAGCAGAATTACCCTCATTACCAGAAGATGGTGTATGGTGTCTATATGGCAGCCAAGAAGTTGAAGCACTACTTTCAAGAGCATCCAATAAGGGTGGTGTGTGAAGCTCCTATCTCGGAGATCATCGGATGCAAAGATGCAAATGGCCGAGTTGCCAAATGGGCAATCGAGTTATCCCCTTACACTCCACAGTATGAGAGAAGAGATGCAATCAAATCTCAGGCACTGCCGGATTTCCTTGTGGATTGGGCCGAGATGCAGTATGAGCCACCAGCCCATGACCCGAATTACTGGACAATGCATTTTGATGGATCCAAGACAAAGATTGGTTTGGGTGCCGGAGTAGTTCTTACCTCACCGAAGAAGGATCAACTGAGATATGTGCTGCAAATTCATTTCACCGCATCCAATAATGTAGCCGAGTATGAGGCACTCATCCATGGGCTTAATGTGGCCAAGGAAGTGGGGATTCGCCGAATTGAGTGCTTCGGTGATTCGGCTCTGGTTGTACATCAAACCTCGGGAAATTGGGATGCAGTGGATGCCAACATGGCATCATATCGATTTCATGTCCAGAAAATTTCGGGATTTTTTGAAGGATGCGAGTACACACATATACCTCGGGCAGAGAATGAAGCTGCCGATGTACTATCCAAACTCGGTTCATCCAGAGATCCAATTCCACCCGGAATAGCTTTGGAGCATTTGAGAAAGCCGTCCATTAAGCCATCGCCAGAATCCGAATCAATTTATATCCCGCCGATGCCAAAGTCGGATGCAGTTCCAATGGATGTTGATGTCGGTTATGTCGGGGATAACTCGGGGACTGCCAAGCAGAACCCGGGGACTGACGAGGAAATGTCGGACGAGCCAGTAGATGCTGAGCCAATGGATGTAGATATGCCAGTGTTTCCTGTAAGACCTGTCCCGGAGTGGGCACAACCTATAATGACATATCTTGTTGATGGGAGCCTGCCGGATGATAGAACCGAGTCTAGGCAAGTGTTGAGAAGAGCAAAAGCATACACCATCATCAATAAGGAGTTATACAAGAGAAGCACAACCACAGTGCTGCAGAGGTGTGTTGACCCGGCAGAAGGAGAAGAAATGCTCCTAGAGATTCATCAAGGGGAGTGTGGACATCATGCCTGCTCAAGAGCCTTGGTGGCCAAAGTATTTCGGCATGGGTTCTACTGGCCCACTGCTTTGCAACAAGCCGAAGACATAGTCAGAAAGTGTGAAGGATGTCAGAGATTTGCAAAAAAGATTCACATGCCAGCCTCGGCACTCAAGACAATTCCAATCACTTGGCCTTTTGCTGTTTGGTGCCTTGACATGGTGGGAGAATTCAAGCCAGCCCGAGGTAACATGACTCATATACTGGTGATGGTGGACAAATTCACCAAGTGGATAGAGGTAAAGCCAATCCGGAAATGTGATGGACATACAGCAGTGACTTTCTTGAAGGACATAATTCTGAGATATGGTTATCCACACAGTATCATCACAGATAATGGAACCAACTTTGCTGTGGGAGAATTTGCTCGGTTTTGTGCCGAGAAGAGAATTAAGCTGGATGTAGCTGCAGTTGCACACCCACAGGCCAATGGGATGGTAGAAAGATCAAATGCCTTGGTACTAGATGGCATCAAGGCTCGGTTAATTGCACCATTGTTACGCACTCCGGGTTGTTGGATAGATGAGCTCCCAGCAGTATTATGGGGTCTCAGGACCACACCGAATCGATCGACTGGCTACACACCATTCTTCTGGTTTATGGAGCAGAAGCTGTTCTGCCAACCGACATACAATATGATGCACCGAGAGTGACAATGTACACTGAAACCGAGGCAAAAGAAGCCCGGGAAGATGGTGTTGACCTACTTGAAGAGGCCCGAGAGCTGGCCTTATCTCGGTCAGCAATATACCAGCAAAATCTCCGACGCTATCATAGCCGGAAGATCAGCCCTCGGGTGTTCCAAGAGGGAGATTTGGTACTGAGGCTGGTGCAACGCACTGCAGGCCGACATAAGTTGACACCTCCATGGGAGGGACCATTCATTGTGAGCAAGGCTCTGCACAATGATTCATACTATCTTATAGATGCACAGGAACCGATGAAGCACAGGATGGACAAATCCGGAGAGGAAACCAAGCGTCCATGGAATATAGCTCTACTCCGACCCTTTTACTCATAAAGGGCGCAGTGTATGTATCTCGGTTTCTATGAATGAAATGTCGGCACCCCAATCAAAACTCGGGGACTGCCTCGTCTATATGCTTGTGTTGTCTTTGTTTTTTCATTTATGTTTTTCCTATGCCGAATGATTTGAAGCCTTGCCTCGAAGTTCAAAGTATGTATGCTATCTTATTGTGATCTTGTGACTCGACTGACAAACGCCAAAAAAGGCAGTCAAGAGCTGAGGTGATGGTTCGTAGTGAACATGAAAATGAACTCGGAGACTCGGCCAAAAATGATTCGGCATAGCTTGTTTACTAACCCTGTTTTTCATATTTTTTATGTCGGATGACTTTAAACCCCAACTCGAATGTTATGAAGTATTGTATGCTATAATTCCTATCTTGTGACTCGACTGTCGAACCTAAATGGTAGACAAGAGCAAAGATTGACAAGTATAGTGAACAAGAAAATAAACTCGGGGACTCGGTTTAAATTGATCCAACATAAACCTCGTCTTGTTCGAATTAAGCAAAATAAAGTAGTCTCGGAGGAACTTAAAATGTATATTACATCTGCACCCGGCATTCCGGGGATTTAACAGTTTAAATTCATCTAAGTTAAGCAGCAGCTTCGGAGGAAGGAGCAGATTCGGTTGCAGGGGTAGACTCGGATGAAGCAGCAACCTCGGATGAAGGAGCAACCCCGGTTGAAGGAGGAATCTCGGTTGCAGGAGTAGCTTCGGTCAGCGGAGTGGTAGACTCGGGCGCAGTCGGGGTGATTTCCTCCTGCTGGATCAAGGAAGTGTTGGCAGCAATTGGATTGGCCGAGTCAGGCATTGGCTCATTGGAGATCTCGGCAGCAGACTGTTTTGCAGTCTTAGCCGAGGCATCACGAGTTGACTCGGAGTCAGAAGACTCGGAATCAGACCCACCATACTCTTGCTCGGAGCCATCATCAGCAGTGGCCTCTTCTTCTTCTTCGTCTTCGTCATCAGAGTAAACCACACCAGCGTCAACAGACCGAGTGTTGGCAAACCTGGCCATGAAGGTAGCAGCTTCCCCACGCCTTGCAATCAATGCCTGGTCAGAGGCCCATGGGGAGCCATCGCGTAGAGTACGCAGGCTGTCGAGCTTGACATCCTCATACCAAGACATCAGAAAGAGCAAGGCCGCGTCAGCCCCGGCACGAGCAGAAGAAGACCTCCATTCCCTTAGCCGAGACTCGGTTTGTTGCAAGCATGCGGATAACTCGGCAATAGTCTTGGCACTGGGAGATTCGGGCCACAGGACATAGTAGGCTCGGATACTGGCATTAAGAAGCTCAACGCCGATGCTCCTCAAGGGAGAAATACGGGCTTTGAGTGCAATCAAGTGATCATCAATATCCCAAGTTCGGGTAGCGGAGCCCCGGATGCCTCGGCTCTCGCAGCTCGGGCCTTCAGCACAGTGTTGGTTGCTGCAGCTTGGCAATGCTCGAAGTGTTCTGAGAGCAAATAAGCTGACGCCGAATCAAATGAGATACCGACATAAAATTTCATGTCAGGAAGGTACAGAGAAAAGGAATATGATTCGGAAAACTTACTGTCCATCTCTTCATTGAGTTTGGTGAGCTCAGCCAGCCACTTGGCAACTTTTGCCTTGAGGGCATCCAACTCTTCTTCAGCTTTGGTAGCTTTAGCCTCGCATTCGTCAATATGCGCTTTAATCTTCTTGTCACCAGCGGCACGCTTCTCAATAGCTTTCTTCAACGTATCCTTCTCCTTCTTCAACTCGGTCTTCTCTTTCTCGACCCGGTAAAGTTCCTGCTGGAGCCGAGTCACCTCGGACTTTTCTTCTTCAAGAGCACGCTTGTGCTCAGCCTCCTTCTTGGTCATTTCCTCCTGCTGGTTCTGGAAGGAGAGCTTAAGCGCCCGGTGCTCCAAGGCTAGTTTCTTGAAGATCCGGCTCCGAGCGTTGGTGCAATCCTGCCAAAAGGAAAAGATGTTAGTGAGGGTAAAAGGAATCTCGGGGACTGGAACCCGAGATTGATGAAGATTACTGGCAGAGTTAAGCTAAAAAGGATCTCCGGGACTGAGAACCCGAGATTGATAAGAAATGATACCGGGTCAGCTAGACATGAAACTCGGGGACTGGCTGTCCGAGTTTGATGTAAGCTCAGGCCGGGTAAACTCGACATGTGACTCGGGGACTGGCTAACCGAGTTTAATGTAAGCTCATGCCGGGTAAACTCGACATGTGACCCGGGGACTGGACGTCCCAGTGATTTTTGCAGGTTATGGTTAATGATCAAGTTTTTGAAGATTCGCGCCGAGTTACATATTACTCGGGCAGGTGACAGTTACTCAGCCCGAATCTCGGGGACTGTGGGTAATATAATTATTGATCATTGTATAGTAAATGCTAAGTTGTGAGAGGTTTACCTCGACAACCCTGCTAGTCTGAAGGGCTGAGACCTGCATGGAGTGCAGGGACTGTGCAACCAGGCCGGGGCCAACCGGGTGTGGATTTGCCGGAGTAGAAGAAACTTCGCTGGGGTCCGCGGCGTTCCAATCCATCACATACTGTCCAACCGAGCCGAGGCTGTTATTACTCGGAGTGCGAAGATTCGGAAGAACATGGCTGTTGACCCGGGGGCGGGAAATCAGCTCGGAGAGATCTTGATACGCCCGGTTTGCTGTTGGAGTCACAGTGATTTACATGCTCTGATCAGTTGAAGGTTGGCCAGAGGGCTGCGGCTTCTGCTGTTTCTCTTGCGGCAGCTTTTGCGGTTTCTCTGGTTGCTGTTTCGGGTCCTTCTTCTGCTGCTGCTGTGGCTTGTCCTTCTCCTGCTGCTGCTGCTGCGCGGTTTCTCTTTCTGCTGCTTCTGTTGTTGCTTCAACTGTTGTTGTTGCTTGTTGTGCTTGTGCTGTGCATGAGGTGAGAGTCGGGGATCCGGCTTAGGCGAGGTCTTAGTCGGAGTCTTGGCCTGCTCTGTCTCCAAGCCCTTAAGAGGAGAGAGGGGAGTTTGGTCTTGACCCGGAGCCGAGCTTTGTTCGAGGCCTTGGCCCTCTCCCAAATCCGAATCAAGATTCGGCGGCAGAGTGTCGGCAGAGGTAGCACGCACCGGGGAAGGGATTCCGGGGCTGCTAATCCCGGTGTTGGCCGTCAGAGGTGGCGATGAAGAAACAGGAGACATAATAGAACTGTGGGTCTGCTTTGCGGTGAGGGGATCGCTGCATAAACCGATGTAAAGTGTTAACTCGGATGAGGGCAAATTCGGTTAAAGGAAAGAAGGAAAGAAGGAAAGAAATATCTTACCCCTTGCTGGTTGGTAGGACCTTAGCCTTGCGCTTGACAGCGGCTTTCTTGGCCTTCTTAGCCGGAGGAGCCACTGACCCGGACGCACCGGAGCGTTTCCGGGATGTGCCTTGGGCACCCGGATTTGCTGTAGCACGAGGTGCATACCATGAAATAGGAATAGCGTCAATGGGATCTAGGATTTGACAATCCTCATCTTCGTCGTCTGTCAAGTCTTGAACGACACGGGCGGATGGCTTACCCGAGGTAGGAGCCTTGGCACGAGGAACTGGCATGCAATCCTCGTTGTCCGGATCTTCAGTCTCCTCGGGTCGTGCACGGCGATCTTTGGTCCATTTCCGGGTCTTCAGGTCCCCATCTTCGGTGGCTTGTTAAGTAAACAGCTGCAGGAAAAGTGAAGTAGATTCGGATTAGTCAAATGGTGCATCACCGAGATAAAAATAGACTCAGAAAGCAAAGTTGTGTCAGTACAGAGGTGATAAACTAACCCGAGGTGGAAGCCGGGATCGGTTATACGGCTCTACGCCCCATTGCCAATCATCCTCCATCTCAGTCTGGGCAATGGCCTTGACCGTCTCCTAACTTGGGCATGGGTGAGATCATGGGTGCTGACCCGGATAGGGTCGAGCAAACCACTCATATGGCAAATCTTGTGCAGGCGGTGCTGAAGAGGATTGACTCGGCGCATGATGAATGTCCTCAAGAGGTCGTCTGCGCACATCTGATTTTCCAGCAGCCCCTCAAGGGTTTGATGGATCAATTGGACCTCAGGAATTCTGTTCTGCGGGTCATAGTCCCAGTTTAACTCGGCTGTGGGGGGAAGGATGTTGAACTCCGGCAAGTTGAGAACATCCCGGTCATGTGGGCTCCTCACGTAGAAAAAGGACCGTTGCCATTTCCGGCAAGATTCTAACCCGGTAATCCGAGGAAAGATGGAGTGCCTCCTCAGAGTGATGCTAGCCGCACCACATGCGGTCATATCCTTCACGACCTCCTCCTTATTCGGGATGGTTTGCTTCCGGAGGCGGAAGTACTTGGCCCAGGCACTAACAGTGGGCCAGAGGCCGAGATACCCCTCCATGAAGGAGGTAAAAGCTGAAAGAGATGTAATGGCATTCACAGGGAGATGGTGAGGTTGTAGACCAAACTTGTCAAGAAATGCCCGGAAAAAGGGGCTAGCTGGGAGTCCAAACCCGCGTTGGAAGTGCGCAAGGAAGACTACCCGTTCACCCTCTTCTAGAACCGGTTCGAGTTCCTTTCCCGGAAGCCGGCATATAACCTCGGCAGTGATGCGCCGGGTCTTGAGCAACCAATCGAGGTCATCTTGTTCTACGTCGGATCCTTCCCAGCCGCCTCGCGATGCCTCGGCCGGGTCGGGAGTATTACGGCCTGACATCTCAGGACTGAACCTGCAAAAAGTGCAAATACAACCGAGATAAGTAACTCCGAGTTATAAATCTAGAATCAGAGCAAGTGACCCGGAGAAACAATGTAAATGACTCGGAAACCGAGACAAATGACCCGGAAGAGCAGTGCAATTACCCCAGGAGCAGAGCTCGGAAACCGAGTTAAGTGATTCGGAAACCGAGGTAAAAACACTCGGAATTATGATTCGGAAAGGTGATTCGGGTAAAAATTTACAAACAAGATTTTGTGTGGTTCTATAAGCAAAAGAGATCTACCGAGCGAGTAAAAAAGGAAATAAAACATGAGTTAAGGCAGAGAAAGAGGAAACCATCAGGAGCATGGTCAGGATACCAGTGCAAGAAAGATCTGGAAATCGATCCAAGTAGTTTCATTGGTGAGCAAACACAGTTAAAAATCCTAGCTAGTCTGGTACTCGAGGGTCCAGAACACCGTAAGGATGAACTATGAAGAGCACGCCACGAAGAACACCGGAGAAGATTCATGAAGGAGTGGAGATGGGGAATCCATACCGTAATGTAGATCCCGCGGGAAGGAGTTTGGCGGCGGCGGCGCGGTCGATTCCGGTCGTTGGCAACGGCGAAGCTTTTCTCGACGTCGTGCGAGGGCGGAGCGTCCTTCGCGGCGGCGGCGGCGGGAGTGTGTCCGCGGTGGAGAGGAGAGCGAAGGAAGAAGGAGGCCTCCCCGTTCCCCTTTTCCCCTATTTTATTGGCGCGAAGGCGGGAGGTTGCCGAAGCGGCGGAGGCGGTTCCCCGAACCGCGCTAGAAACCGCCCGTTAGTGGGCTAGTGGTGGGCCCGCCATCATTGGCGCGGTTCCCCAAGCGTCGTGCGGAGTGGTCAAAGGTGGTCAAAGATCGTGCGTGAAATGACCGGACATGACACTTGTGACATGTGCAACGTGCGGTGCGCGGCGCGTGCAGAGGCATGGTCGCCCATACGCGCGAATCAAGGCAAACCGAGACATCATTACGTCGCATCTCGTAACTGCAGCTCGGTGGAGTTAAAAAAGAATCTTGTTGATTCGGTTAAACCAATTTGAGGATGAAAGTCGGTTAAGGTTGACATTTTGACTCGGAGAAATTCGGCCGGACCGAGGCATGTTTGACTCGGAAAGGCTGTTGGTTCGGTTTGTTTTATTAAATCTGGTGTGGCCCTCCATCCGAGGCTGTAGGACCGCACCAGCTTCGGGGACTAATGTCGGGGGGCTACCCCCGGGTAGGGTAAGATGTGGTGTAAAAGAGCTCTAAGAAGTGGACCGGGTCAAGGTCTAACCGGGTCAAGGTCTAACCGGGTCAACCAAGTCCCGGAGGGACCGAGACTTGGTGTAATCACAAACCAGCTTATGACAACCGGGTCATATTAGCCGGGTCATACTAACCGACATACCACCGTGAATCTACTCTTGTTTATTCTCATGTGCAGGAAGGAGATGAAGATGACCCGGCATAGCCTTGCCGGGTCACAGAAGGAAATCAGGCATGATCATGCCGGGTTAAGGAAGAGAAGAGACTTTACCTCGGATAGGAAGTCAAGGGCCTTTGTCGTTTGGCCTGGCACGGGAGCGCCAGACACGGAAGCGTCTGGCACGGGAGCGTGCGCTGACCCGGCGCTTCCGGGGAAAAGGCTACAAGGCTAGGTTCGGGCATGCCATGTCCTGTCCCTAGCAGAGGGTGCATTCTAGGTGTACCCAGGTGCTGCAGGGGATGGGCTTAGCACGTCCTGTCTCTGACAGGAGTGCCATCATGGCAAACCATTGAGCATGGCTACAGTGCATCTTGTAACTCGGTTAGGCCTATATATATGGCTCCTCCCCCTCCTGCGTGGGAGGGACAACGGAGCAGGAGATAGTTCATTTGCCCCCTTTGTGCTTAGCTTCATCTTCTACCTCACAAGACAGCTCCATAGTCTAGCAATACAGCTTAAGGAGCAGATCTTGTACTGGTGCTTGTGCCTCAGCCATATATATCGAGAGACAGGCAGGAGTAAGGGTGTTGCCTCCTCACGAGGGCCCCGAACCTGGGTAAATCGCGTGTGTGTGTGTTTGTGTTCTTGGTTCGATGTTGGTCCGTGCGCGCTTCTCAGCGTGCAAGCCCTCCCCGGATACCTCCAGCGTCCTATCGGCCCCACACTTAGCCATACCTATGGCATCTGCCGTGACACCACCACGACACTATCTCTGCCGGCGAGGGTGCTGACCCCGTCCCTCATTTTGGCTTGGTAATTCGGGTTTAAGTTAGTACCAAGAAAGAACATAAGACGGGATTAAACTAAATAAAAAATCCAAGTTTCTCTGAATAAAATTTTGTACTGCCCAAATTTACCACAAAATGATAGAATTTTTATATTCCTGCAACTACAAACGTGTGCAATAATTATTGCTCCGTAATGTTCACAATTTAGTTATTTAGACTATCAGTTAAAGTCTCCTTCGATTTTTTCACCACCAATCTATCACGTAGTGTGTTGACCTAGTGGTGACCAGTATGGCAATATCTCAATTTTGTTGTCGTCTTGGATAGTGACATCTCAAAACTTTGGAGTGAAATGAAGTGGGTCCCAAATCCCAATGCACTTTTTAGGATGTAGTTAGGTATTAGTCCTCCGGAAATCTATATCGACTCATAGGTCTAGATGCACCCACTGATTAAAAAACATTTTTCAAACATCTTCTATTAGGGGATGGAGGGAGCATCATTCTAGACATCGAAACCTTCTCGAGAAACCAACTTTTAACACCTGATTTTATTATATTATATTTATTAACCAATTCAAATGAAAATATTCTGAGATATTTTTAAATTAATATATAAATATGTGATTTACATACAAAAATATGATATTTTACAATGTGTTCTAAATATTTAAGAGATATTAGTAGATAAAGTTTCAGAAGTTTGACTACTCTGACTAGTGGGCGGCGTCTTTGTGAACATCAGTTTAAGATGCATACATTTACATAACATCCCATATTTTAAAAACTCCAAAACAATTAAAACAAATAGAAAAATCCTCCCAAACTTGGCTTGATTTCATTATCTAATTCTCGAAACCCTAAATTTTTCCTCATGTGTTTCCTGGGCCTCTCTCCAAAGGTAATGTAAACTTAAGCACTCTCTGACAGCGGAAAATATAAGGTGCAACTTCCGTGGGAAAAAAAACCATATTGCACACATCTGTAGTGCCATGATTTTTTTTAGAATAATACCTGCACGGTAGAGTGCAAATCTGCTCCATCAAGCTGATTGACGATGTCACCAACCTCAATGCCTCCACAATTTGCAGACGATACTTCATGAGTCTAGGAAATTTCCACGGTTTGAGCAAGACAAAGCAAACCTTGGAGTAAGAAAGAGGAAGCAAAACACAATATATTACATGACCATTTCTGAAATCCCCAGATTAATTAATGAAAAGTATCACCTAATGCTAGTTATTTTGTTATGTGTCCAAAAGAATAATTTATTTAAATATAGAGGGAGGCAGATTGAGAAAGTGGCTTGAGTGTGGATTGGAGACTTGGAGGTTTGATAAAATTAAGTACTACCATGTTCACCAGAATCCGAGAAGGTAGCTTACGGTACTTGTTGCATATTTCCTCCAAATCGTTCAGTTCCAACATGTGCAGCGGCCGGCCCCTTATTCCAAGCTTGGGTTTTTTGATTCGTCTGCACTCATCATAAAATTGATTGCATCCAAATTATATCAGACTGTAATCGGATACCTTTAACTATACTATTTCTACATATCACTATGTAATTGGATACCTTGAGTTATATTGTTTCTACATTACAACGGTGCTCAGATTGTAGATTGGTCCTAGGGAGTCAAGGAGCCACCCATGATGTCGAACTGAATGCACCAACCAGTTGACCCAAATGTAACAGTTTTCCTCACTTCTAGGCTCCACCAGACCTTTTATTCAAAAATTGAAGGCACCACGAGTGCCCAGTTTTAAAGTAATAAAGCCAAAAGCGGCTAAGGATACAAGATGTTGTAGAAACAGCTTACAAGACCACAACACACACACAAGCAAACATAAGAAAAACAAGACACACAGCTTGATCGTCGCAGTCCTCAACCACCAAGGCGACGCCACACAAGAGAGGAGACTGGATCCAGAGATTCTAGAGGAACTCGCCATCGAAGGAGAAACACCCGAATTTTCTCAGAGGACCAACGCAATGCCCCGAAACCGTCTACGAGACCGAAGAGAGTCCCTGCTCTCTCGTCCTGGATCGAAGGGCAACTCACCGTCAGTCAGACTCGCTCACCCTAGAGCTCGAACGGAAATCGACGACATAAGTGCAACAGAGGCAAGTCCACCCATCATGACCAAGATCAGCACCAGAGCAACTCCACCACCACACAAGCGAGCACACCCGGTCTGACGTAAGCGTCCGGTGTTGAACAAGGGACAACAGCTCGCAAAGGAGATGACTACATCACCGGAGAAGCCTGAAGAAGAAGGACGTCGCAGGAAGCACCAGCCTATTCCCAAAGTGGCACTTTCAGAAAGAGCACAGAGCCGAGGCGTTGTCGCTGCCCATTCCGAGAGGAATTGAGTTTTCACCCGGAGGCAGCGGAAGGGGACCTCGACTATGCCTCCAATGAGGAAGAAGATGTCCGTGGACGTCGCCGCCGTCGTGGCCGTCACCGGCCAGGGATTTCTCCCGGAGCCAACATGCCCCAAGCCCGCCGACATACCCCAGCGGTCGAGGCCATCGAATTTTTTAAAATGATTTATTTTTTTAAATTTCATTTAATATACCAGGAGCATATGAGCTTGGGAGCCAAAGTGAATTTCTGTATATCAACGATTCATTTACCTTGCGCCCGCTTGATATCTAGTGGTATATGTATTTTCCAATGAATGTTGTAGTTTGCCAAAATACCGGCAAAGAAAAGGAGAGACTACCTGGACTTATCGAAATCCAGCGGTTCATCTTTTTCTTCCAGTTTTGACCATCATATCTTGTTTATTCAATTTTGGCACATAACATGACCCCTCTTAACATCGATCTGGTGTCACACCCATCTCGGATCACATCGGTTCCACGTCTTTGTTGACTACGGCTCACATCATTGACACCGCTGGGTTGACGTAGCATGTATAACGATAGATCGGATGATAAAAAGTTACTTTTTCATGAATTCTTGTCATATACTCCCTTCGTTTTTAAATAAGTACAACTAAGTCAAATTTTGTCAAGTTTGACTAAGTGCGTTGAAAAAATTGCAATATTTATGACACCAAATTAATATAACTAGATGCATCTTGAAATAAAGTTTCATAATATGCTAATTTAATGTATTACTACAATTTTAAAAAGTAGTCTAACTTAAAAGAGTTTGACTTAAGATAAACCCAAAAGTACACTTATTTGAGAACGGAGAGTAGAAAAGTTTAAAAAGAAGTAGGAGTAGCAATTCGTGCTTTGTATAATTATTTATATCTATTTGTCAAGAAAAAATGTCGTTGCTGTCGAAAAAAGGAAAAATGTCGTTCTAATTTTAAGTTTGTTTGTAATTTTATTTTACCCTCAATAATTTGAGATCTCTCCCGATCCGAGGCTGCAAAGCTACCTCGTTGGAGTTTGGACCTTGCCCTCACCGGCTGATCAACATAGGCGCACGGGGCCGCATCCACGAGTCCTCCGCCCGGCGGCCACGCAAACCGCGCCGGTGGCCCATCCGCCTCAGATTTGGGGATCCGCCGACTTTTTTTTTTTTTTTTTTTGAGAATTCCTGGTCTTTTACAGTACAGCTGTAGTATCTGAACTCACGCACAACTCACACCACACACACTCAACACCACACGCACGCCACCTGTGCGCAAGCTAGACCTAACCAGACTATACTAGGCTTCTGGGCCCCGTGAGCCTAAACCTACCGGGAAACCCCTGCGGTGGTGGGTGCACCACAATACCTCTGATCGAACCACGGTGGAATTGGCCCAGAAGCAGGAGCCGAACACTGTTCACGTGAACCACTGTTCACGTAAACAGTGCCGCTCGGTGAGGCAACCCGAAATACGCTCCCACAGGGAGTCGAACTCGGGCCGGTGGACAGGCCACTGCCTAATCCAACCACTGCGCCACTGGCGCATCCTCGCCGACTTTATTTTGGGGATTTCGGTTTCCACTTGAAACCCCAGATTGCTTTTGGGCATCTTACGGCGTACAACCTCCTCGAGGCAAGCCTGCAGCATCAGAAGTGAAGAACTGTGCATTGACAACGGAAGCAAGGTACGGATTACCCCAAATCTGGTATACTGCTGAAGAAAAGTACTGTTTACCGCAATTGTTGCAGTATTAACTTCCTGACATGTATTTGATTCTGAAGAAAAAAACGTCTATTTGCGCCTCCTGGTGCTAGTTCAAGGGGAAAGTAGTTCATTTTTTCTTCTTTGTACAGTAGGGACTAGGGAGTAATGAAGCGGGTATTGGTTTACTGAATTTGTTCTGCATTGCCGAGTATATTCAGATAGCCTGTATAAAGATGTTTATTAGATGTCAATTATGATTTAGGCATTCTTTATCTACAGGCCTACAAGATGCCTAGAGAGAATCAAGAACGTAGAAACATATGTGGAGGAGAAAGTTCAAGTAAGAGGCAAAAGACCTCCTCACCTTCCAACTCCAACCGAGATGGTGAACAGAGCTCAAGCACTTCTTGAGGCCCCATTGATTTTTCTAAATTATCACGAAATTACTAATTAAAACTTAGCATTAATGCTGTTCATTGTCATTAGCTGCAGACTCTCCGCCTCCGAGGGACGGTTAGTGTTATTTTGGCATGTAACCGACAGACCTTACCTTGCATATGGGGCCCATTGCTAATCGTATCAATTTCCCACCCTATTGTATAGCAGACTTCACACGTATAATGCGAAGCAGACTACTTCCTCGTGGTTATCCTATGCCAGATAGGATTGTTGGCAAGTTCTAGCTTCCCATTTTCTAATTCTTCCCTCCCTTATTTATGTTTGATGTGTTTCTGCAAATTTATTCCTTACTTCGTTATGTCATATTTCTCTGACTAGGGGGCATGCGCTTGGTAAACACCTTTGAACTTTGTTTTAAGCAATTGGATGGTTACAGTGAAGAGCACACCAAGATCAAATTACTTGCTTTAAGCATGTCACAGTCTATTGTCTCACTTGCTTCGTTTAAGGGTAATAATAAAGTCATTTTTCTGCAAGGATTCTATTATTCTTTTTTTGAATAAGAGGATTCTATTATTCTAAGTTAACCAGCAATTGAAATGCTGGTCTTGTGTAGGGAAAACACGACTGTTCACGTGTACGGGCACAATTGTAGGACACACACAATCCACCATGAGTATTCTAACGTCTGCTAGTTTTGTTAGATGCAACAAAGAGGAGAGGACAGGGCTACTGCTGGTCCTCGCATGAGAGCTCCTCTGTGTCTTTCCGGAAATTACTTCGACTCGCAAAGGTGAAACCAGAGGAGATTCAGAGGTCCAGTTGAGAACAGCAAGCGTACAATCAATCGGTGTAACCTGTTCGCCTCAAACTTCTAAACTGTGCAAGCGCTTTGGAGATGACGGAGCAAATACTCTTGTTACCAGAGGAGAGGAAGCTACGTACTGTGGGGCTCCTATGGGAATGGTGGAATGAAAGAAATAAGGCGAACCATGGAAATCGGCGCTTGTCCGCTGATGATTTCCAAAGGCAAGTTTGGCATCAGGTGGGTGAATGGAAGCTTTTCTTCAGTAAAAAGACCACCCATACAGCAGGCACGGTGCATAAATGGCAACCACCGCCCCCAGCTTGGACAATGATCAACTTCGATGGCTCTTTTCTCTCGGAATCTGGCAAAGGAGGATGGGGTTGTCTGGCCCGCAACTCTGATGGCGAGCTGCTGTGCGCTGCGGCGGGAAGTTTGGATCATCTTGCAAGTGCGATGCATGCAGAAGCGGCGTCGTTCCTGAAAGCCATCGATTTGGCTCAGCAGTTTGGCATGGGCCGCATCATCTTTTCGACAGACTGCCTTGCTCTTCAACAGGCTATCGTTTCCGGGTCTCATGACCGAGCGCTTCTTGGGACTCTTTTCAGAGAGGCGAAGTTTCTCCTCAGTGTAGGGTTTATCGAGTACCAAGTGTCTTTCAAACCTCGATCCTGTAATAATGCCGCGCATGTGTTGGCAAATCTTGGTGCTAGGGAGGTCCATGGTAGTCATGCTGTGTGGCTCGAGGACCCTCCAAACGATGTAACCCGTGCAGTGGCCGACGATTTAGTCGCGACCACAAGTTAAATGGAATGCAATGATGTGTTCCCGTCAAAAAAAAAAAAAAAGATGAAAGTAAGATAAATGATAAATTGAAGGTTAGTGCTGCAAGACATTTTTTCTTCTCCCATTTCTTCTTTGCATTTTTTGCTTTACATATAAGATGATCAACACCTGCCACTTTGGTTGCAGATTAAGGTGCGCCTTCCCAATGGCAAGCTTGTTACAGGAAAACTGTGGAAATACGATTTGTATTATAATATTGCTGTTGTCAACATGAAGGCTTTTCCAGAATTTTGTGTAGCAGACGTTCATAATCAAGTGCAAGCTAATGTCAAATTGCCTCAAAATAATCTGGTAGCTATTGGACGAGTGTTTGAATCCGGTGAACTAATGGCTACAGGTGGCACACTGCTTTATAAAACAACCAAACTCGATTGCCAGGAACTCATGACCTCTACTTGTAAGATCACAAAGGTATTTCTGCTATCTCATCGTTTATCGCTGAGTAGGAAAAGCACAAACCCAGTGCAAAGAGGCTCCCGCACAAGGTGGGGTCTAGGGAGGGATTATAGGAACCTAGTCTTACCCCTGCAAAGTGCAGTGTAGAGAGGCTGGTTCGAACCCAGAACCTCTTGACACAAGTGGGGAGGATCTCACCACTGAACCAAGGCCTGCCCTCTTATCGCTGAGTAGGCATATTAATAAAATGAAATTGGTATTATGACTAGATTTGGAGTGGTTGGTTCTGTTAGGAACATGCATCTCACTGATTCATATAGAATATCCAGTGAAAAAAAATACTCTCACATGGAACTACAGTACTACACTACAGCGTGGATTGAATATTAAGCTAATTATGCAACACCTTTTCACATAACGTTCTTCTATTTTGTGCTAGGCTGGGATTGGTGGGCATCTTGTTTCTTATAGTGGAAACTATGTTGGCATGAGCTTTTATGCGAAGGATGGAACTCCTTTCTTGCCAACCAGTCTACTTTTGAAATGTTTAAGGCACTTTGACATATTTGGGTACGTTAGTTCTTATCTCAATATTGTAGATAAATTTCAATTCATTTGCACCTTTTCAGCATAGTGTTGACAAAATTTGCCACCTTTAAATCGATTCTTTAGACATGAGCTTGAATGATACAGCAGCAGAAATAATACGCTGCCACCTCTCCATCTGTTCAGCAGCAGCCATAAAATTGCACAGACTAGCCAGCTGTCACAATATACTTATTTTGCCTATGAAATTATATAGAGCTTTCTCTTATCATGTTTATCATACATGATTCATATTGTTTGTAAAATTTAATATACGTCAACTGTTCAATCATGTGCCAAAACGTGTGATGCATGCAGGAGAGTTGTACAGCCATGGCTTGGTCTGAGGATTGGATCACTGCAAGCTCAAAAATTAGGTATCCATGAAGAAGTACATGACACCTTCCCGCACGCACAGGGAGTCTATGTAGAGAGGTTTTTGATGGATCCCCAGCAGAAAATTCTGGAATCAAAGTTGGTGATGTCATTACCAAGCTTGATGAAGTCGCTTTGTTCACTGCACAAGAGGTTCTGTTTCATAAGTTTCTTGTGTGTGATTTTTTTTTCTGAAACTATGTTGCGAAGTCAGACTTCCATTTATCTTAGTTGTCTTTCTGTATCTGAGCACATTGCTAATCCATTGCATTTTTAGTAATTCGCTTTTAGGAAAACCTCTGTTTATTTTCGAAGTCCCCTAGTTTGGATGTGCTTATGCTTAGCTACACCTCTGATATTTTTCATTGTGTCAATATAATACTTCCTCCGTCCAAAAATAAGTGTCTCAAGTTTGCCAAAAAGTGGATGTATCTATACATGAAAAATATCTAGATAAATCCACTTTTGTACAAACTTGAGACACTTATTTTTGGACGGAGGGAGCAACAATTAAGAGGACCTCAACATGAAAATGTATTAATTTGGTAAACAAGTGACAGGTATCGTGTTTTCATGAGACATAGTTAAACAGCTTCTATTGACACAACTATTGTCTCAGAAAAAGATTGCGAGAACATCCCACCAAGATTACATAATTCTATCCACATGTACTGAACAGGACTAGTGCCCTATTTTCACAATTGCAAACATATGTGACACAAATACATGAAACTCATAACCACAAATAAAATATAAATTGTACTCAAATATTACATCACACAAATAGTTCATCAATTATTAAACAAATAGTTCATGATCAAGTTCCACACATAGCAACTATATATATAATTCTACTATATATAAAAGGCAGAGGAAACCGCCCCTCCTCATTCGTCCACGTCGCCATCAATCCACGGCCGTCCGATCCGCGCGACGGACGGCCAGGATGAGGCCACGTCGCCCCCACACCACGCACGCACTGTTCACAGCGATTTTTTGCCAATCATAGCTTGCCACGTCACCCGGTCACCAAACCGGTCATCGGGGCGCAGCCGGTCGCCCACCGGTGGCCACGGCATTTTGCAAAAAAAACCCGCGCCATTTCACACATTCGCATGGATTCCAGCGTTTCGCGCTGCGGGAGGATCTAAATGTAATTTTCTCAAATGTCGAGGTAATTCCTGCAAAACCGTCAGCGGGCTTCTCCCTCCCCTGCGCGACGCCGTCGTCGCCGTCGACACCGCCGCGCAGCGCCGCCGCTCTGCTCCTCCCCAGTCAAATCAAAGAGCCCAGGGAGGTGCGCCGCCGCGTCCTCTACCTCCGAGCCGGCGGAAGCGTGCCAGGGCTTCCTAAATCGCCGCCGTTCGTCGCCGGCGAGCTCCGCACCCGCCGCCGCATCCGCACGCCGTCGCCGGCGCTCCGGCGACCTACGAGAGGCGGCGCGGCCACTCCCAGGTAGCCCGCGTCTGGGCGCATTCAGCGAGCCCACCCAGACGGTGCGCCTTGCGCTGGTTGGACGCCGGAGAGCCCAGCGCCGCCGCGGCGGATCCGCCGGATCTGAAGCCATTGCTGACGTCATCAAGACGTCAGCGTGGGTCCCACCCGTCAGCGGAATTTCTTTTCCCTGCGAAAAAAAACCAGAAAATGATTAAAAATGCAAAATTAATATCTTAAAATCTATCCATCAGAAAAATACGAAAAATATATGGAAATAATCATGAAAAAAAAAGCTAATTACTTATACCATATTTGAATACTTAGAATATTTGAATAATCCAAGCAAAAACAAATGCAAACATATTGGAATATTTAAGTACTACGAATATATGAAAAATATATGGAAATGCTCACGAAAAAAAAAACCTAATTACTTACAAAATATTTGAATAGTTCAAATATTTTAGTAATTCAAGCAGAAAAAAATGCAAACATATTCGAAAATTTAAATACTACGAATAGTTTCAAACAATCCAAATTCATTTCGGCATTTCTTTAAATCTGTCGACCAAAAAAATATGAACACTATATCGAAACGATCGCAACAAAAAAAAACTAATTACTTACAGCACAACGCAAACATATTTGGAAAATTTAATACGGTGAATATTTGGACAAAATTCTCATATAATGACTTCCATCTAATTATGCAGTAAAATTAAAATTTTAAGGGAAAATACAGACTTACTATAATATTTTACGGCCCGATATTTCTTCTCCTAATGACACGGCCATGACATTTGCCGCGCTAAATTGTCAAAAAATGCACCTCCTCTTTTGAACAATTTTTACAACATGAAAGTATTTCGATAAATAGCCTTGCAGAAATAAATGCTGATGGTTTGTGCCATCTAACCGAATTTCTCAAATTTCCAAAATTTCACCAATTCGTTCACATTAAAAGAATATGAATTTTAATACATTTCAATAAGGACCATTTTCTCAAATTTAATTTCTACAACAAAACTAAAACAAATCAAATCGCAACAAAAAAAAACTAATTACTTACAGCACAACGCAAACATATTTGAAAATTTTAATACGGTAAATATTTGGACAAAATTCCCATGTAATGACTTCCATCTAATTATGTAGCAAAATTAAAAATTTAAGGGAAAATACAGACTTACTATAATATTTTACGGCCCGATATTTCTTCTCCTAATGACACGGCCGTGACATTTGCCGTGCTAAATTGTCAAAAAATGCAGCTCCTCTTTTAAACAATTTTTACAACATAAAAGTATTTCGATAAATAGCCTCGCAGAAATAAATGCTGATGGTTTGTGCCATCTAACCGAATTTCTCAAATTTTCACCAATTCGTTCACATTAAAAGAATACGAATTTTAATACATTTCAATAAGGACCATTTTCTCAAATTTAATTTCTACAACAAAACTAAAAAAAATCAAATCTACGGGCGCGGCGGAGCCCGCGCTCAGTCCCCTAGTACGAGTAAACGACCGTGGCGGTGGTACGTCGTGGCACTTTTGCACAAACGCCCCTAAGAAATACAGAAACCAACCCGCAGTCCATAGGGAAAGGTGGACCGCTCGCTACCTCTTCGTTCCGGAGTCAACCCTTCGATCCAACAGAGCTTTCTCCCATGCCTCCGCGCTGGACGCCGCCGCCGCCACCGTCCTCCCGTAGTCCCGGCCTTCTCCTCCACCGGCGAGGTACTCCTGCGGCGAGACACGGTCTGCATCTTCCTCGGACTCAGCTCGCGCCGCCTGCGTCCGGCCATCCAGCCCATCTGCGTGACCTGGCGCGCCACCTCCTCAACGCGCCTGACCACGGTGGGAGAGGCCACGGCGGCGAGGGTGGCACCCGGGCGCCGCAGGCCATTAAGGCGGCTGCAGCAGCAGTCGGTGGCGCCGTGGTGGCTGTGGAGCTCGGCGGCGCTGTTGGGTCGATGACGACGGCGCCCCGACACTCCCGCTCGAGGCGGTCACGAATGTCGTTGATGGCGGTGTTTCTCCAGCACCTCGCTGCGGACATGGTGGTGTTTCTACTCCGGGCGGCGTCGCGCCGGGCGCCTCGGACGAGGACGACCGTGGCGAGCAGACCGAGCGTGACGAGCTAGTAGAATAGATCGAATTGATTCAGCTGTGTGGGTGCTAGCTTGAGCTGAATAGATAGATCGATTCAGCTGTGTGGATGCTAGCTTGAGCTGAATGGATCGATCGATTCAGCTATGGCCTTCCTCCCCCTCTACGCCACCAGGGTCCTCGTCGTCTCGGCCTCACACTGCTGCCTTGCTCCTCCTGGTCGTGTCTACGCCTTGCCCCTTGATCCTTCCGGCGGATGAGCAGCACTTCCACGACCCGAGCAGCGCACGAACCTCATCGACAGCGAGATGGTCGTCCGTGCGCTCGGCCACGACTCTGCTGCCGCCGCGGCGCCTGGACAGAGGGTGCGCATCTCAAGGCCATGTCACGGCCTCCGCGCTCAAGGCCGTGTACAACGTCGAGGACGACGCCCACCTTGCTCCTGATGGCAAAAGCGACATCAGGTGCGCCGTGGCCCGTGTCCGTGTTGCTCGGGACGCGTACTAGCTAGCTGAAGTTGTGGCCTCACGAGACTTGGCGAAGGAGCTGCTGCTCTCTGTAAATCACTTTCAAATTTTGAGTTGACAGTGGCCAGGCCTATCATCTGTCAGCATGAATAACAATATATCAACATTTACCACATTATTAACATGTTCTTTCTTGTACTGCCGCTGCATTGACTTAAGACATATGTTCTCTATGTCACTTTGTACCTCGGTTGCCAAAGATGTTAGCTAAAAAGTGGTTGATACAAATTTACAATGTTTTCAGAAATTGAATAATATATGGATTTATTTTATGCCCGTTGCAACGCACGGGCATTTTGTTAGTAGCAACTAAAAATACAAATAGTTTGACATACAACAAATAGTTCACCGGATGAAACAAGCTAGTTGTTTTGTTGCCCAAACCATGTCCACCACTCTTGGATGAGACCGTTTTGAAAGTCAACGTGCACATTGGCTCATCACAAATGACATGGTACGTGTCAAGAAAGCAGGAGATGCGGTCTACCATCCGTTGCGGTCGAACCGGCTGACCCATCAACTCATAGTGACCATAATCTAAATTTTTTCCACGCTCGTTCCCGATGATTATGTTGTGCATGATCACACAAGTAGTCATGATGTACCGAAGGACCTCTTGGTCCCAAAATCTAGTCGGTCCTCTCAGGGTAGCAAATTGGGCTTGCAAAATTCAAATGCTCTCTCAGCATCCTTCCTAACCGACGCTTGTGTATTATGAAAATCAAATTGTTTCTTACCGTGAGGTTTGACAATTGGCTTCACAAATGTTGCCCATTTTTGGATAAATACCATCTGCAAGGTAGTAACTCAGTTGTATGTGTGGTCGTTTGCTTGAGACTTCACCGGTGAAGACTCTCCGATGGCTAGCTTTGCAAAGAATGGTGACCGTTAGAGAACATTGATGCCATTGCAAGAACCGGGCATTCCAAAGAAAGCATGCCAAATCCATGTCTCATGATCGGCCACGGCCTCAAGGATGATGGTGGAATCATTCTTGTGTCCCCTGAACTGTCCATGCCATGCTGCTGGACAGTTCTTCCACCTCCAGTGCATGCAATCAATTGAGCCAAGCATACCTGGAATACCACGGGCTTTGTTGAACTCCAAAATCCTTGGCGTGTCCTGATCATTAAGTGCTCTCAAGTACTCATGACCAAACACACGAACAATATATAGTAACTGCAAAGCGCTTGATACATTTGATGGCTTAGTTCTCACCCATTGCCAAGTGGTTATCAACAAGATACGCAGGAATCCCATATGCCATCATGCGCAATGCGGCGGTCACCTTCTTAAAGGTGCTATGTCCAAGATCTCCAGCACAATTCCTCCTCAGCTCGAAGAACTGGTCATGCAACATCACAGAGTTTGCAATGTGTTTGAATAACTCTCTTCCCATCCTAAACCGGCGACGAAATTATCGCTCGGGAAACACGGGCTTCTCCACAAAATAGTTAAGCATCAACCGGTTGTCTCCTTCGACCCTTGCCTCGCTAGCCTCTCACGACCGAACACGGAACCACCACGCTTCGGCCGTTTGTTCTTGTGCAATGAAAGAACCATAGCAATGTCCTCCTCCCCCTCCATGTCAAATTCTTCATCAGACGTCAATTATACTTGAAACATCATATGAACTCATCTACAATAAAAAATAGTGTGTCCAAACTAATCGTACTACATCTTCCTAGAACAAAAGAATTAAAATAGAAATCGGCAGTCGTGTCAAATACCTTGTGTGTGAGGGGTAGGTCGTCGGCCGGTGGTGGTAGGTGCGTCGTCCACGGCGGCGGAGCACGGCAGAGGAGGCGGCAGAGCACGGTAGAGGTGCAGAACCGGTGGGAGGAGGTCGTCGGTCGAGGTCGCGCGCGGGAGGGCGGCGGTGGCAGTCCTGGCTGGAGCGTCCGGGTCGCGCGCGGTGAGGCTGCGCTGCGCTCACCGGCGACCAAATCGACGACCAGCGCGGTGTCCTGGACCAGACGAGAGGCGGAGGCCTGGAATCGACCGGAAGAAGCGCGACGATTCACGACGGTGGCGGGTCGCTGGAGGCCATTCCGAAACAAGATAGGCGGCGGCGGAGCTCGGTGGGGCGGAGGGCGAATGGGGAAGGGCGGCGGCGGTCGCGGTGGGTTTCGGTCGCGTGCATGAGGATTGGGAAAGGCTAAAACTGGCTGTTGGGCTGCCGTGCGCTGAAAATTTTGTTTTGCAACACCGCTTTGGTGACGTATATTTGCATCATCAAAACCAGAAATTTGCATCATGTGGTAAAAAATGCATCCCAAATAGCTATACATCATTTGTTGAAACTCGTTTTTGACGTTTGGTGATGTAAAAGTTAATTAAATTTATATTCCCTCCGTTCAAAAATAAGTGTCTTAAGTTTGCCCAAAAGTGGATGTATCTAGACATGAAACATGTATACATATATCCACTTTTGGACAAATTTGAGACACTTATTTTGGAACGGAGGGAGTATTTTACATCATCTGTTGGAGTTGCTCTAACTATGCATATCGTGCGCCAAGTGTTTTACAGGACCTACAGTTGGGTCAAAAAAGGACACCAAAGTCCAACGAGAAGCCCCACCTAGGCGCTCGAACGTTCTTCCTTCCTTTTGTACTTGTCCAGCCCGCCCCGGACCGCACGCATGCGCGCCACCGAGCTGCGCCACGCGCTCGTCGCTGCCCTTCCCCGCCACATGCCCGGGACACCTGCTCCCGCCCACTAGAAGGAAACCGGCCATCTCGCTTTCCCACTGACACACCGGACCACACAGCCTCCTCGTCCTCCGCCCCGGGGCGCCGCACACGTAGCTCTCGCCGACGGCGGGTCGACACGCGCGCCAAGCCACGGTCAGGGCCCACGAATCAGCGACAGAACCCGTGGGCCCGCCCGCCGGTATAGCGACGAACTGGGGGAGCTTTTCGCCCGAAAAGCCCGAGAGCTCTTTCCTTCCGGTCGACGTCGTCCCATTTCCCAATCCGGCTGCGCCTCCTCTCTCCACCACCGCTTCCCTCCCTCTTCCCACTCCACCACCAGCACGGCCAGCTTCACGAAGCGCCGCCGCTGATGCTTCTCCGCCCCGCCACGCCCCCGCACCTCCCGGCCGCCGCGGCCCGCAGGAGCGCCACCGCCCCCGCCACCACATCCCCCTTCTTCCTCGTGCTCCGGCGTCGCCAGCGCAGGCGGCGGCACCGCCCCTACACCCTCCTCCGCGCCTCCCTCCCCGACATCCTCGGCAGCATCCCCGCCTCCCTCGCGCTCGTCGGCCCCGCGGCGGCCGCGGCCGCCGCCGCCGTCGTCTCCTCCTTCGCCTCCCCTTCCTCCAGCACCCTCCCTCCGCCGGACTCCTCCGACGCCGCCTCCCAGGACGCTGCCGCGGGCGAGTGGATCCTCTTCACCAGCCCGACGCCGTTCAACCGCTGCGTGCTGCTGCGGTGCCCCTCCGTGTCCTTCGAGGACGGGGGCCTGCTGCTCGACGGCCTCAACGACCGCCTGCTCGCCGAGGAGCGCCACTACGTCAACCTCAGCCGGGGCCGCATCCCCGCCGCCGCCGCGGCGCGTGAAGGTGCCGCCGCCGAGATACTATCGTACCAGAGGGTTTGCATCCCCGCGGAGGACGGCGGGGTGATCGCGCTCGATTGGCCCGCGAATTTGGATCTCGATAAGGAGCATGGGCTCGATTCCACGGTGCTTGTCGTTCCTGGCACCCCCGAGGGCAGCATGGAGACGGGCATCGAGGTGTTCGTGCTCGATGCGCTCAAGAGTGGGTACTTCCCCATTGTGATGAACCCCAGAGGATGCGGCGGGTCGCCACTTACTACACCCAGGTGAAATCATTCGTCTCATTTTACACTCTGAAACTCACTCCTCTGCACATTTAGCACACATATAAGCGTTGCAGTAGGGCGTTGCAGTAGGTTACTAGCAATGAGCTCATCTAGAAGTTTTTCATCACTCATAACTATTCATAGATTCATATTTCGTACTGTACTTTAAGTTTCTCAATTTCTGTGGGTCATGTTTGTTAGACCCAAAATATAAGGCTGTGCCTACTCAGCTACTCTTATCATTGGTAGCTTTACCAACGCCACATCTTCTAGACTAGCATAAATGTTGCCCATTCTGAAGTTAGATTACTACCGGTTAGACAAAACACTGTTTATACAACCTACTGTTTGATAGAGTGCAACAGCAAGCGATAAGATATTTTTTTATAGAATTGGCTGTTAGTACTGGAATTCGGCAGTGAATGGTAATGTGAACTGCGTGGAGACATGACCCTTTGTAGGGGAAAATTGCATCTCTTACAAACTTAATCACTAAAGACTAAACTAAGATATTTAACAGGAGATTGCATATGCTTATTATCTAGACATAATCTAGAAACGTGTTACTTCTCTTAATGAAACTAGGGCATTTGTCAGAAATTCAACTTCTTGAGGGCGAAAATCAATTAATGAGTGCAGCTTCAAAGTTGTAGGAAATACTGGCAGCAGGAAATTGTCAAGTAAAGTTCAGACAGTATAGTCAATCAGAATTTTAGCTTCTTACCTGTCAATCATATTTCGGATTTGTGGTACGTTGGGATAAGTCGAAACATCAAGGACCACTATTGTGATGGCTATGCTGTTTGATGCACCGCTTTTATATTGGAATTTCATTGCAATAATGTACTGTATTGATGGTTATATACAAGTTTTGAGGTGTGGCGGTGATGGATATCTTGCCTAAAATTGTAGCTTCTAAACAAACTGCTTCTGTAGGTTATTTACAGCGGCTGACAGTGATGATATCTGCACAGCAATACACTTCATAAACAGCAAAAGACCGTGGACGACAGTAATGGGCGTTGGGTGGGGATATGGTGCCAATATGCTGACAAAGTACCTTGTCGAAGTTGGAGAGTCTACTCCTCTTACTGCTGCTGTTTGTATTGACAATCCTTTTGACCTAGAAGAAGCAACGAGATCGTATCCTCATAATGTCGCTCTTGATCAAAAACTCACGGCTGGCTTGGTTGATATTCTGCGTGCTAATAAGGTTCTGACACCACACTTTGTTACCCCCCTCCCCCTTGTATACTCATGCGCTTGCATATCTTGGTATGACGAAATTTCACATGCGCACATACGCAATGCACAAATCAAGGGAAAAGTCATTGTAGTACAGAACTGTTCCTTGTACTAGTAGTATTTTTCTAGCATTTTATGTAATTAGAGTGAATGCAAGCTATAGACCCACTTGACCAACCAGCTGTCCCTGATGGTCTAAAAAAATCACTGCATTTCTGAGCAGTCTTTGTTCTCCAAGAAGATAGTCGAGATAAATGTGTTCTGTTTTTTTCAGGAACTCTTTCAAGGTAAGGATAAAGACTTTAATGTTCAGAAGGCTTTGTCAGCCAACTGTTTGCGGGACTTTGATGAAGCAATATCCATGATTTCACATGGGTTTGCTACGGTTGATGACTTCTATGCGAAAAATAGCATGAGGCTATCAGTTGCCAGTGTGAAAATACCTGTACTCTTTATACAGGTATAAGTTCAAAATATTGTTAACATGTCATGTCACTGCATATCATATTTATCTAATGTAAGTTATCCAAATGTTTAATACTGAACCTGCTTCAGGCTTTGTCAACCCTGTTTATTTATTTATCTAATGTGAAGCCATATTTTGCAGAGTGATGACGGGACTGTGCCACTTCTGTCAGTACCACGCAGTTCAATATCAGAAAATCCTTTTACCAGCCTTCTTCTTTGTTCCTGTGTACATTCCACTGTCTTCACCTTTGAGAGGTATACCGCGTTGTGGTGCCAGAATCTTACCTTAGAGGTAAACATTGTCGTTTTCTTTATTTGACTCCCAGTGGAGGCATTTTTGTACCACCTCAAAGAGGAGTTTATATGCATATTTCTGATTCTTCACCATGATCTCTTCCCCCTCCTCTTTGGTCTGTGTGCTGGGTGTATGGGCAAATATGTGGGTGCTCACTCATAATGGGCTTAAGCTATTCCCTGGACCTTTTCTTTGATCTACTAGGAGTATCTAACCGTTGATGTATCCATTTTGAAGCAATTGTGCCGAACACTACTTCATGTAGTACTCAATAGTATTTAACATTCTTATGGATCATGTGTGCAATTACTTATTCCATGTTGCTCAGTTTCAGCCATTGCTTTAAATTTTTTTTTATGCAGTGGTTGTCAGCAGTGGAGTTTGCACTTCTGAAGGGTCGCCATCCGCTTATCAAAGATGTAGACATCACTATTAACCCATCCAAAGGTCTACCATCCGTTGAACCTCAACCAAATAATAAGATCCCGAAAGATGATAATTTTCATGAGCAATCTCAGCTGATTTTTTATAATAATGTTCCACATGGAACAAATGGGCTGCTCACTGGTTCTGCAAATAGATATGCCGCTGAAAACAGCGAAAGTGAGCTGTTAGAAGATAATGGTAACATGGGCAGGGTTAGCAAAGATTCAGATGAAGAGGAGTCAGATGAGAGTTCTGAAGATGATGAAAAAGGTCAAGTACTACAATCCGCAAGTCTTGTGATGAATATGTTGGATGCTACAATGCCTGGTACTTTGGATGATGATCAAAAGAAGAAGGTAGATAAGATTTATCAAATTCTCTGGTGTAGTAAAATTATCCATGCATCGCAGCATTTCATATACAAAAATATAGGCTACTCGCTAAACATCCTAAGTTTGTTTTCACAGTCTAAACATCCTAAGTTATTTTGCATATGTAATTTATTAGGTTTAAAGTTATTGAGGCAGTTCTTGTAGGATGCTCCAACTTACTCCCTCTGTTTGCAAGAATTTATCTGTACTATTTTTTCCTTGTATGTTGTAGTGAAGTGATGGCCATGAGTTTCTTAGGGTGTGTTCGGTTTGGGGATGGGGTGGAACGGAATGGAACCGTTCCGCACCCAGAGCCCGTTCCTGCGTTCGGTTGCAAACTGGAATGGAATGAAGTGGTTCCTCGAAATGGAATATTCCCCTAGATCCGGAATACACCGGTCCGGCCGATTCGGCCGGACGAGGTGGAACGGCCGGCTAATCATCCAGTTTAGGATCAAGTTTAGCAATAATTAATCCAGTTTAGCAATAATTAATCAAGTTTAGCAATAATTAATCAAGATTAGGAATAATTAATCAAGATTAATAATAATTAATCAAGTTTAGGAATAATTAATCGAGTTTCGCAATAATTAATCCAGTTTAGGAATAATTAATCGAGTTTAGCAATAATTCCATTCTCACTCCATTCCATTCCATCCTCACCCCATTCCAAAATCGAACACAGGAATGGAACGGTTCCGTGACAATTTTTTTGTCCAAACCGGAACACAAGAATGGAACGGTTCCATGACAGTAGAATGGAATTTTCCATTCCATTCCTTCAGATTCTCAAACCGAACACACCCTTAGTGGAACAAAATTGTTCGTGTGGAACAAATTGCTCGTGGGGTGATCATGACTAAAAATACAAAAATAGTGTACGATAAAGACCACTGAACAAGTAATGGCAATGCGAGTATAAGATCTGCATCTACTTAAGATCTTGATGCATCCAACATTTCTCTTAGTTTGTAGATCTCGTTAGGAGAAACATATTGGTTCAAAGGGACAGCGAATCGGACTGTGAGTTTATAACACATGCATTTTCTGAGAAAGTAGTCAAAGTTTAACTTCCATGGACGAAACAAAGAGAAAGGCATGAACAAACATTAGCACTATAAAAATTCGCATGTTTACCTGAGAGCTTTAATGACTACTCACTCCGTTCCATATTATAAGATGTTCTAGTTGTTTTTGAATCACATGTATATAGAGTATAGACACGTTTCAGTGTCTGTTCACTCATTTCAATCCGTATATAGTCCACATTGAAATGTCCAAAACATCTTCTAATCCAGAATGGAGTACTGTTTATTTCCTTGTTTAGACAAACCTCAAATTCCATGTTAATCGCGAAGTATTATTAGTCATTGAATCACATGGAATTAATGGCTCACATTGTTTTTGTGTGTCCTAAAATTTCTCTTATTGGAGTATTCTTAGCGCTTGAACATGCTCTGACCCAACTTGATACTGTACAAATTTATGGTAAACTCAAGATAGATTTTCAAGAAACTTGAACTGAAGCTACATGCTGTTTGAATGCTTCCTCCATCTTGATGGTAGGATATTTTCTGTGCTAAATGCGAGCGGCTGCTGTAACTTTCTTGCTATTTCAAAATTTTGGATTATCTGCATCTCCCCAGGGTATTATCATCCTGACTTCAAAACAAAAGTTTGCTTGCGATGGTCTTGTGAGGAACATGCCAGTTTTCTTACATGCTTCTTTCTTGTCATAAGGTTATGGTGGCAGTGGAACAAGGTGAATCTCTTGTGAAAGCTCTAGAAGAAGCTGTACCTGAAGATGTGCGTGGAAAGCTTACAACTTCTGTGGCTGAAATTTTACAATCTAAACGAGGCAATTTCAATTTAGAGGCACTGAAGCGGGGCTGGACTAAGGTAAGATCGTCCCCAAGTCAGTGGTCCAAGAAAAGGTCAAAGAGTCAGATCAGGAAAGTGGATTTAAGGATGCGAAAACGCTTGATCAGGACAGGAGTGCTACATCCACCGGTGAGGGAGACCAAAAGGACACTAATTTGACCTCGAGCGACAGGAATCCTGGAGAAGGCGCTGATCTATTACAAGAGAAGACTTACCAAACTTCTGGCACTCTTGGAACTGGAATTGAAACCGGAAGTGAACAGATTCAGCTCAACAAATCTGAGAAAGGTAACTCTGGAGTAAATGAAAGCAGTGAAGAACAGCACAGGAACGATGAGGGAAGTGACACAGCTCCAAGTAATATTTCCGATGATCAATCAACGGCCAACTCGAATGGGGCTCCTAGAGAGCAAGTGCAGTCGGCAGATTCTACAGCAGAGCCAAATCCACAGCCTAATGTGATAGATAAGGAAGGTGATGCAGTTCGTACCAATGAAGATAAGGTTGCACATAATGTTGTTGATCAGAACATGCAAGTCCCTAAGGCAGAAGAATCTAGATCTCCCCCAGTTAGTGTGACACAGGCATTAGATGCCTTAACTGGATTTGATGACTCGACTCAAATGGCTGTCAACAGTGTATTTGGAGTTCTCGAAAATATGATTGACCGGTTTCAAAAACATCATGACTCTGAGAATGGGGGCAATTCTGAGGGAACTACTGATGAACCTTCTGTAGATGAGACAGAGTCTAGTGTGGAGGCAGATGTGGACAATGAGTTGAGTGGGAAGAACAAACAATCGTCATCTGATCAACCGCAACACAGTATTTCTGTTAAAGCTCGTCCAGTAGTGTCTGAGGATCACACTTCTGGTGAGGCAAATTCTGATTTAATCGTTACACCTTCGAAAGGAAAGATAAGAGATTCTCAAAGAAACAAACCTAGGAATCATGTGAGTGGTGATGTTACAAAGCAGATCAGTGGCTCACCTGATATTTTATTGGATATAGATGCTAATTCTTATTTGAAGGTGCAGTATGCTTTGTACCTTCATGAATATCTTTCAAGACAACTGCAACTCCAGTCACCAGATTTGAACTCAGCAACTGATCTTTTCCTTGATCCACAAGAGGGTAAATGGAAACTAGCAGATCAAATGGACGACGTGCAAGACGACATTACTAAATCTGGCAAGCATAGCAGCATTGAGGAAGAGATCGAACATGCAGATTCCTCCCAAGCTCTACCTATGACAGGAAATGTTATTTTGCCACCATACTCGGTCCTGAGAAATTTGGCAGACTCTAAAAGCAAGGTAAATGAAAAGTTACCTGGTAATGCTTTGAGACAGACACTCACGTACTTCATTACTGATGAATTATCAAATGCCCTCAAAATTGAAGTTGGTCGCAAATTGGGGATTAAAAAGACAGAGAAACTTCAAAGAAGCCTTGCACATGATGTAGAACGGCTCGCTGCTCAAGTTTCTAGAACTATTGTGCGTGACGGTGAGTTATACAGAGCTACATCTGTGCAGAGAAATCCAACAACTGTGAAATTTGGTGTGGTTCATGGAGAAAATGTCATTGAAGCTGTATCAACTGCAGTTCAGAAATCTGATGATCTGAGAAATGTTCTTCCAGTGGGCGTCATAGTTGGTGTAACTTTAGCATCTTTGAGAAATTATTTTCACGTTGGTGTTTCGAAGCATGACAACCTTACAAAAGCTGCAGTGAAGTCAGGAATTTTAAATGAGGATCTTATTGTTCAGGATGAAGGCCAAGAAAATATAGATAATCCATCCTCCAGAGAAAAAGTAGCAAACATAGATAATCCATCCTCCAGAGAAAAAGTAGCAAATGTAGATATTGAAAAACCTGGACAGCCCAAGCAGCAGGAGATAACAAGGCCAGAGGGTAAAGGCATGATGGTTGGGGCTGTTACAGCTGCCCTAGGTGCCTCTGCCTTGGTAGCACATCATCAAGTAAGTAAATAATGCCTTGTAGTTTCTTTCTTTATGATTCTGTACGTACGTGCACATGCACACGCCTTTGTATCATGTTTGAAGTTAGTTGAGAACATAGCAGTCCCTATTCCTACCTTTCCAATGAAATGAAACCCAAAGGCTTTTTGCGTTTTCTCGAAAAAAAAGGAACATAACAGTCTTTAATATCGACATTTCTCTTATCTCTTGAATGAAACACATGGATGATGTAGTTAGCCCAGCTTTTTGTTTGAACATTAGTCCAAATATCAGTGTAGTGTCGGTTTACAGGTACTAGCCCTTGCTTGTCAGTTGTCACTAGCTCAAGTAGTGCAAAGAGATTGATCCTTATAGCAAATTCTATGTTACACCAAAACAGATGCCTACTGCAAATTTAAATAACTAATCCTTGTTGTTAAGATATTTGATATAAACATTTATGTCTAACAATACATACTTTTTATATCTCAGCAAAAGAAAGGTGAAGAGGAAACTGAACAGGAAAAGAGCCAGAACAGCTTGATGAGCAGCTTTGCTGAGAAAGCCATGTCTGTTGCAGCTCCCGTAGTACCCACAAAGGGTGATGGTGAGGTTGATCATGATAGGTCTGTTCAATGTTACCATTTCATTTATCAGTTTTTATTTTCTCTTTTTTATCTCTTGAATACACTTACCATGTCTGAATACGCAAGCAGGCTCGTCGCTTTTTTAGCTGAACTTGGACAAAGAGGTGGAACTTTGAAATTTGTGGGGAAGATCGCTCTACTCTGGGGAGGTATACGTGGTGCTATGAGCTTGACTGACAGGCTTATCTTGTTCTTACGTATCGGCGAACGTCCCTTATTTCAGAGGTCAGTTTTTCCAAGTTCCAATTCGCTCCAAACAAATAGACAAAAACTCAGATTCTAGACTGCAACGATATGTTTTAAGCACTACCAGCATTATCAGTGAGCGGCTCATTCTAGACTCTAGTGGTTCTTTGAACAATGATTTGCTTGAATTTGTTCTTTTACTGCAAGGGTTATGTGAAGTAGTGAACCCTGTCCCCACCCCTTCATAGATTTGTATGGTGGAACCTCTACTGCGCATGCGCAGATATATTAAACCTGTTATAGCCTTTCATGTTCTTGTATTATTAATGTTATGCTTAACTTGTCCTTTTCAAATCTTAGGATCTTGGGATTTTCCTTCATGGTACTTGTTCTATGGTCTCCTGTTGTGATTCCTCTACTGCCAACACTTGTTCAAAGTTGGACAATAAGCGCTTCAACAGGAATTGTTGGAGATGCTTGCATTGTTGGCCTGTATGTATCTATAATGATACTTGTCATGCTATGGGGAAAAAGAATACGTGGCTATGAGAATCCAGTTGAGCAATATGGAATGAATCTTACATCTGCGTCAAGGGTATGATCATTGCCTTGTCTTTGTGTAAATATTTTTAGAATGCAACCATATATGACAGCTTAACCTTGGATTGCAGCTGCAAGAATTTTTGCAAGGTCTTGCTGGAGGCGTGGCTGTTGTTTGGTTGGTGCATTCGACAAGTGTTTTACTTGGCTTTGCAACTTTTCGAGAAGGGCCGTCTTCATTTTTATCTAGACCATTTGATCTTCTCAAATATTCAAGCAATGGGTTGTTGCTAGCTCTTAGAGGGTTTATCACTGCAACTAGCATTGCTGTGGTGGAAGAAGTGGTTTTTAGATCATGGCTTCCAGAAGAAGTAGTGGTTGATCTTGGTTACCACCACGCCATTCTGATGTCTGGAATTGCTTTTTCTCTAATTCACAGGTATATCCATTCTAGCCACAATCTCCTGATTTTTATCTGCTTTGTTTTTTGATACATAGTTCATATTACTTGTAAATTTTGGAAGAAATTTCTGGATGGGATGGTCACTTGGACCTACACAACCTCTTATATATAGCTTAACTTAGGGTTACATCTTAACTTACTAGATACTCTAGAGTCTGCTAGGACACTAACCCAGCCTCCAATACTCCACTAGAATACTCTAGACTCTCCTAGGAGACTACTACTACTACACTAACTCATGCTCAAAGCAGTCATAACTGGGAGGCAACTAATAGTGTTGACACATGTCACCGTAGTTTGTGGACTGTAGAAGAGCCCAATCCTACAATTAAAGCTCGATTTCATCTCCATTAGCAAACAAACTCTTGCATTTTTGTAACAACCTTGAAAGATTGTTGTATGCAAAGCATGATAAGTTGTGGGACCAAGCAACAAACACTATTTTGACGCTTTTACAAATGAATGTCAGGTCTATACCTTCAGTACCAGGTTTCTTGCTACTTTCGCTGGTGCTTTTTGGGCTTAAGCAAAGGACACAAGGGAATCTTGCTGCACCAATTGGCCTGCGATCTGGAATTATGACTGCTAGTTATCTCACACGGAGCAGTGGCATTATTACATTCAAACCTGAAACTCCATTCTGGATGATTAGCAACTACCATCTGCATCCTTTTGACGGTGCAATTGGCTTAAGTATGTGTGCGTTACTAGCTATTCTTTTCTTCCCCCAAAAACCTGGTCAGAAGAATACTTCTGTTTCGTGAGAATCAGGAGGACCAAACAAATTATTCTCGAGGCGAGTTTCAACATGGCCTCACGACAGTACCTAGCACTGGAGGGCTGCTCTTGTGGAGCTCAAATTGCTGGTGCATTGTAACTTGCTCAAAAGACCACCAGTTAGCTCCTTGATTACACTGAAGGGTGCTGCTGATGGATTTGGTGCCGTGAAGGGTTGCTCTTGTGGAGCTCAAATTGCAAGTTTATATACCACTCTTTTCTGGACTCTATATGGATGAGCTTGTAATCATCCCGGCAACAAGATAAACTCCAAACGCGAATGCTTTATTCCATTCATTATAAGGTATATATGTTCATCTACAATTATACTTTATTATAGTCCGCTAAATTACTAACTCAACCCTCCTCAATGTTATTGCAAATGCAGGTGGGGTAGTATAAAACAATTTGGAGATGCCTTGGAGTAATATAGAATTTGGTACCTTTGCCATTTTTGCCCGAGTATGATGTGCAGCTGTCTGAGAAACGCTTTATAGTTTATACTGAGAAGTTAACATATAGGTTTAGTTTGTAGATCTGACTGGTCTCTTTTTGACATTTTACCTAAACTGGGACGCAAGCATACCCAAGTTTCGAGGTAACAAAATTTTACAGTACACTGTATGTAGAAAGTAGTCACATGACTGACTTAGCCGATGTAACATGCAATGTATGTTCCTCATCTTCTCACTGTAAAGGTTGACTGTAAATGTAATGCTTCCACGATGTAAAGGGGAATCTTTCGGAACTACAAGGAAAATATCAAGATGTATTATGCCCCTTTTCCTGTGATGTTATTATATCTCTTTTGCTGTCTTCTCGAGAAACTATTCTCCAGATATTAGTCTTAATACTCTACTAATCGCATTTCCTCTAAAAATCTCTAGTAATCATCTGCTTTCATAATTCTGAATTAATCATGGGAGTTGAGTGTTTTATTGATCAGATCGGTGTGGGATGAGAGAACCACTCCATTAGGTGTTCCAAGTGCTACCACTAAAAAAAAATTCAAATGTTCCAAAAAATCTCTGAAAAAGTTTTGAGTGTTCACAAGATATGTGTATACAAGATCCAAATTTGAAAAAGAATCGAGAAAAAGACAAATTTTACATGAATCTTGTCATTTTTTACTTTTGTTATTTTGTGACTGATGACATTGTTCATACTAGATTTTTCTTTTTTATTTCTTAATGCTCCTTTCAAATTTGGAGCTAAAAATTTAGTGGTTGTACACAAATATCTTGTGAATATTTACCTTTTTATAATTTTTAGAAACATTTTGAACTGATTCTTTAATGGTAACACATGGTGGTAGCACTCGATATTCCCTACTCGTCTGATATATAAAAGGTTGGACTAAATCTGAGATGAACGAGAATTAAGTTAGTTCTTAGTCAGGTGACAAGTCATCAAAATTCAGTTACAATCCATGTTGCAACTGATGTCTAGCACGAATCAAGAAGTAAATATGTTGAAATACTTTTCTCGGTTGTAACCACTTATAACTAAAAAGATCTCAATTGTAATCCAATTTACAATTTATAAGTTGCACATGACAATGTAGAAGTAAACTTTGCACTAACTTGGCAAAATTCATAGAGAAAAATGATGGAGAAAGGGAAGTTGTACACGGTTTGAACATATTGTACATCTCTAACTTAAACAAAATTAAAAAGAAACCTCACTAGAATAGCGCTGATAGGTACGCTAGCACTAGGGATGTAAACGGATCCGATCAAAATTTTCCCTTACGATATCATCTACCATATTATTTCATCAGATTCGGAGTGGAGCGGATAATGGTCGATTGTGGATTCGAATGCGGATATATGGTATCTCGGGTTTGGAACGGAATGGAGCGGATTCGGGGCGGAAACAACATTAATCAGATCGGTACACACATAACTAGATTGTCAAACCTCCAACCAAAAATAGTTGATAAAAAGAAATTAAAAAACACTCATTAAACAAATGATGATAACATGATAAAGTGAATAAGTATAACATGATCACATGAACTACATAAGTACATATAGATATAATAACGTAAACACAAGTGCTAAGTTAGCCTCCAAACATGCTTAAATAGCTTGATGCTCTGAAAAATGGTAATCAATAGTAGGTGCAATGACTATGTAAGTAAGCTGATGACTAAAGGACAACTCGAAATCTCACTAACTACTAACTATGATATATTAGGTAGTCTTTTGGTAGAAAAAACGGATTATTCGGTTAAAAACCATCAGATTGTCCTAACTAATTTTCAAATAATACATATTCGGATGCTAGTTTACATACTATATCCTATACTGTATGTTAATTTAGAATCATATATCCTTATCCGTCGGGTTTCTTAAACCAAAACCAGATATGGATTCAAAATGGATTCCACAGTGATTCGATGCGAAAATTATACTGAACCGTTTACTCCCACCGTTCGCATTTAGTCTACATCCTGGGTCCAAAATTTGTTCGGAATTAGTCTACATCTTAAGTGGGCCCACCTTGGTAATTGAGAGAGGAGAGAGTTCCCACACCATGTATGCACCAATTTGCTTTTTCCCATGCATGGATTGCATTAATTAAGTTTGGTTTAACCAATAGGTGCTTTGTTTCTTGTGAGACCATAATTATGATGTATGGTGAGGTGTGCAGAAGTAGTACTAATAAATGTTAGGCTAATTTGTCTGAATTTTTGTAAGATGTAGACTAAATCCGAACGGAGGGAATACACGCTAGCTAGTAGCACCCAGCTGAAAATCTTTCGCCGATATCGGGCGGCTCTTACGCAGCCGCGTGGTTCTGTTTTCTGTTTCCTCACATCGAAAAGGCGCGGCCACGCCGTGGGTCTCGTGGCGAAACCATCAGCTGTCCCTGACGCCTCGCGCTCCACACCTCCGGCTCCAACATTTTCAATGGCGGCAGCGGCGGCCCACTTCCTCTCCTCCCCACCCGTCGCATCCGGTCTCCCTCCACGGCCGAGCCCTTGGCACCACCACCGCACCGGCACACACCAGACCGAAGCCACCAGGAGCATATCCTGCCGCGCGACGCTCGGCCCCAACGCCCCCCTAACCACGCTCGCCGCCGCTGGACCGGCACCCGCCCGGGGAAGGACGTATCTGCGGGAGCACTCCTGCCTCCTCTTCCCGCCCCCGCGCGGTCGCCGCCCGCTCGCCGTCGTCAAATTCCTCGGCGGCGCCTTCATCGGGGCCGTCCCCGAGGCCACCTACGGGTAACTGGAGCGAAATCCATCCAATCTCTCACAGTAATCTACGATTGCTAAAGGTGCGGGGAAGAATTGTAGTATTGATTTGCGTTCGGATCGCGTGGTTTGGTTACAGCTATCTGCTGGAGCTCCTCGCGCAGGAGGGCTTCCTGGTGGTGACCGTGCCGTACAACGTAACCTTCGACCACGCGGCCGCCGCGCGGGAGGTGTTCGGGAGGTTCCACGCCTGCTACGACGCGCTCCTCGCGGAGGGGCTGCCGGAGGCCGGGCTGAGCGCTCTTGACATCGCGGAGCTCCCGCTCTACTCCGTTGGTCACAGGTGATCTGAGTGCGATGGAGTGGAGCACGCCTCCTGTTCGATGCTTTGCCACTGAGGATGTTTGATGCTTTGTTTTATTAATGAGATATCATATATTCTTCTATGGGTTTCAGCAATGGTGCGCTGCTTCAGCTGTTGGTGGGGAGCTACTTCTCAGAAAAGATACCAAAGGTTTGCTTCGTATTTTGGTTAATAATAAGGGGATCCACATGTTTCTGTTTACTTTTAATGACTAGGTCGATTGAGGATGAAAGTTTAGTTCCTATGTTTGCCTTGAATTTCTTGAAACAGTGCCGAATGGTTGATTTTCATTCATTGGATTCTGATCATTGTAGGCTAATGCCATTGTCTCGTTCAACAATAGGCCCGCTTCAGAAGCTGTTCCTTACTTTGAGCAGGTATTTTGGTCTACGCTTTCCTGAACATTGCATCCTAGTTACATTCTGGTCAATGACAGCAACAATTCTGTTTCTTGCTTTATTGTTGAACTAACTGGCATATATCCCAAATTTGCACAATCGGAGAGGGATATAAACAATAAGGCTTGATCTTTTAGCAACTATTTTCAGCCTGAGCATTTGATTTACTGTTAACTAGTGTAATGATGCGTGACAATGTGACATATTACAATGTTTGGATTGGCATAGGTTTACGAAAAAATTTGACACGGGAGAAATATTCACTACCTTGCGAAAATGTTAGAAGCATATTTCTCTCATGCACCAGGAAAATGAAAATGCGGGCCTACCATACACAAAGAAAAAGAGATCGAAAAGTACTTTCTTCATCTTATAGATAACGATTCAATTCCTGGATGCTTTGCTGTGTGGCTTGCTAGATTGCCAGACTGACTGGTGATGTTGTCTCCTTGTTCTCGAGGGCCTCAGAAGCCAGAAGACTCCTGGTTAACTATTATGCTGCAAGATACTTCCTGTTAAGTCATGTGGTCGTCTTTGCTTCGTGTTCTGCATGCATGGTGAAGTCCTTGTCCTAATTGGTACATGCACCACATGTCGATGGTACTGACGTTTGTTCGACTTTGTTGATCGGAGCTCCTTCTGTCAGCATCGCCCGACTTCTTTCGGCAGGACTTGTCTGGACATTCCATGTTGACCTGAGTACAGAAATTATTTTTTCACATGACCACAAGCAAAAAGTAATAGGTAGTAAGAGGAAGCAAGCAAGGCAGATAGCAAAGGGAAAAGAAGTGCATCATGGCATGCTTGCCCTTCGTTTCTTGTCTTGAGCTCCTGATCCTTAGCCGGGCATGGGTGATGGGCGTCAAGGCTGTCACAACGGCTACTCTAGAAGCTTTTTAGTATGGTGATTGACCGGAAACATGCGCTTTTTAGTATGGGGGCAACAGATAAGATCTGTATACTTGCTCTCTAGAAGCTGGAACAAAGAACTTGTGATTCGTCGATGCTGTCAACTGTCATGGAAGAAAAAAGCTATGGAGGGCTACGACATTATATACTACTTTAGAAACCTAACCATGTCGAGAATCACAACAACCAAGAGATCACATACAAGGGTAGGCAGTGTGTTTTGTGATATTCACATGTATCTCCAGGGTGAACGTCAAAGAATAGTAAGGCTACAAAATTCATCGCACCGGACGTTCACCTAGTTGAGTCCATCGCACTTCGCGTGCAAAGTCAACTCCATGGGGAGCATTTGTTCGAAGTGATTCTGTTCCTGGCAAGATGATCACATTAAATTGTTGGTAAATTATAGTGCAAATTATACTAGTACATGGCACTAAGGAAAGAAGATAAATATATGAAGTGATTCTGTACGTTAAAATGTGAGTAAGTTATATTGCAAATTATACTGGTACATGGAAACTAAGCAAAGAAGATATACATAAATGAAGTTGGCTGTACGTCAATTGATCAATCAACTTTGCATGGGAATGCATGGGCCAAGTTCATGTTGAAGTAGTTGATGCATGCTCGACTTTGACGCTGGCCGAAGCAAATCAAACTCGAGCTGAGTCACCGTAGCCATATGTATAATTGGCCTGGTTGACTTGTGTGTGCAGCATACCATATACGCACGGCTGTGTTGAGTCAAGCCATCCGAGACCTAGGAGCACAAATGTCTAGGTTTCTCGGGACTATAACATGAGATTGATGGGATAAATATCTCCGCACACAAGTAATGCCGAGGATCATGTGCTCTGTAGCTATCCATCCTGCCGCCCATAAAAGAGTGCCGAGACCACGTCGTTGTGGAGGCCTCATAAGCGGAGGCCTCATACACTAACACTGGAACGAGACACACAACTCACGCAGCTCGCACCTGCCGCAGGCAACCATCCAGATCATAATAACACATCCGAAGGTGGGAGATTGTGCTATGAGCAACAGACCTTCGGAGACACTTAAAGTAATGTTGATTGTAGTAACTTGTTTTATTAGTCTTCCGAAGTTACTAAGATCTTAGCTTGTTACCATATCCTCTCTCATGTTCCTTTGCTATTTGGTTATTTTATAAATTTCTTTTGTGCAGATTGGCCCCCTATTTAGTCAACTAGTGCCTATGATGGAGGCGTCACCTGGATACTCCGTAGCAAGAGATGCGTCAGGTGATAGTTCATTTACAGCTCACCTTATATTATATCTACCAGTTAATATTCAGGTGCAATGGAAATATTGTGGCTTGCCTCTAACCCTCCATATACCTTATTATATCTACCAATTAATATATAGGTGTAAATGGAAATTATGTGGCTTGCATCTAACCCTCCATATCAATCAAATAGCATAAAAGAGCCTAATAACTTAAGCTTAATGATAAATTTAATTGTTAATTATGATGTTGTAGCTTTTGGAGTTCTATTTGCTTCATGATATCGCATCATTAGTGCTATGCCTCACTATCTTCCGTTATTTCCATGACATGTTCTAAATGTCTAGTGTTAAAACATTAGTTTGATGTGAGAGTAAGTTTGAACAAAGATATAAAAAATTGCTCAAAAATGGTTATGGTGGCTTCGCAGTAACATGTGGTGCGACTTTGTAGGGGATGCATGGAAGGCTCTATTTGATTTGGCTGGAGGTTTTATACGAGAGTATGATCAAGAAGTTGTGGCATCTGTGAGCAAATTTGTCGATCAGTTACCCTCAGTAATGAATCAGGTACTATATGAATCAAAGTTATTTGATTATTCAAATGTGCTTCTACAACATGTTCATTCATAAATATTTTTCTAACCTGAACATCTATGCTTCCCATGTTATTTGCAGGTTACAGAAGGTATATCTGAATTCAAACCAACACCGCCTGAGAACCGTGAATTCTGCAAGAAATCCTACAGTGTACCAAATACATTATTGGTAGTGCTGACAAAATTGCACTTAGGCTAGCATCTTTCTGTTCTATTTTAGCATTTATTAATTTTCCATGCACGTATTGTAGGTGAAATTCAGCGTTGATGCTATTGACGATACAGACATAATTGAGGACATCTTGAGACCTCGGGTAGAATCAATTAGTGGACAAATAAAGAAGGTCATACTTTCAGGAACACATCTTACACCATGTATACAGGTATGGCTGGTCATACTTATCATCCAAAAATTGTATGATGCATCATATGCAACATATAGAACTCGGTATATTCACGTCAGGGTCGTTTTATTAAGGCATTCACCACCAAAAGTATCTCCTTGGTGTTATCACTAGAAGCAAGCGGATATTTGTAGTTGAACTAGGAATGTAACAATTTGTCATTCTCGCAAACACTAGATCGTATCAAAGACTGCTTCTCTGTTTATGTGTAACTAGCGGCGTGACCCACACATTTGTACGGCTGGATTTTTACATTATTGTTATTGTATGCTTTTGGAGGCTAATTTATTTTGTAAGTATCAGTCCATTTGCGGTTTGATTAAAGTGATCGTGTGCCATTTGGCAATCATTTGCAGTTACATTTTTTTTTTTTTGATTCAATACACTTCGTATTCAGGCTTATTTGGCTCCTTGTTAAATAGTGGTTCTACGAGAAAACGCAAAAGCCTTGCGTTTCTTTTCATTGAATAGAAAGGAGTTTTTGGATACAACCTCCTAGGAGGTGAATGCAGTAAGGAAAATACATCAGTGTACATCCCATGTCTGTGGTAAGATGGCTCTAAGCCCTAGCGCGCCTGCCCTGGCCCATAGTCTGGCTTCCTCTTTGATTTGCATGGTGCAGGATCGGACGGAAGCCTCTGCTCCATCGAAGACGCAGGAATTTCTCTGCTTCCAGATCAGCCACGGCACCAGCAGAGCAGCTGTGCCCAGGCCCTTGCGCATTGCCTTGGGAGTGTCCAGCTTCGCTGCCGCCCACCATGAGACCAACGATGTGGTGTTGTCATCAGGTGTGGCACAGGGTATGCGTAGCCAGGCGAGGATGTCATGCCATATCTGTCTCGAGAAGATGCAGCCGAAGGTGAGATGGTGCATCGTCTCTGGTTCTTGGTCACACAGCAGGCAGACGGCGTGGTGTTGTAGATCTCGTCGGGTGAGGCGGTCAGCCGTCCAGCAGCGGTCCAGATCCGCAAGCCAATGGAAAAAATTTACCCGTGGAGGGGCCCCATTCTTCCATATGAGCTTCCAGGAGGTGGAGGCCACCGATCCTTGGAAGGTGGCAAGATAGCACAATTGTGCTGAGTATGTGCCCGTCGTGGTCCATCTCCATAGCAGCTGGTGCGGTGCATCTGATAGCATGATCCCAGCGATTGTGTGCCAGAGCTGCAAATATTGGCCAATTTCATGCAGACCCAGGACTCCCTGGATGTCTTGGGCCCAGCGATGATTGAGCAGGCCGTCGGTGACCGTCAGGCGCTTCCTGCGTCGCTTGGGCACACAATTGTACAGCAGGGGTGCGATCTCACGGGCAGATTGCCCATGAATCCACCGGTCTTCCCAGAAGCAGGCCGTGTTGCCGTTTCCCAGCAGTAAATAGTGGTTCTACCCAGCAAGTTAAATCATCACTCAATTACATATGTACTAGCAAGCAGTTTTGTAGATGGAAAAAGTACACAATTAATCCTTGCTACTACCTCCGATCCGTTTTAACTGTCCTACGGAAAGAACTGCGCACATACAATTTTACAGTGTAAGTGTGTAACTGGCGACATTATTTTCGGATAGGAGGGAGTAATATAGCTTCTGCCAAAGTGCAGACTTCTACATGAACAGTTTAACACAGTTCTTGTTTTCTTGCTTAACTCGGATGATAAGCTAGTACATCAAGTACTCTTTTATTTTATTTCCAATGTACCACATCTTCATTGTCTCCTGATGCCATGAATTCTGCTAGCGAATCTACACCGTTATGATTTGGTCTCACAAAAGTAAGCTGCATAGATCAGTATTCGCCGCGAAACTAATCTCAATCACACTATTCTGCTATAACAATGAGCGAACTTGGTTCTTTTTCCTCTCTGATTCTAGCCTGTCCCTCCAAAAGAAGCTACGCACATCTGTTTATCCTCTAGAACTAGGATCATTCCAAGCGTGGCTCTGGATCAGTTAGCTGGGATTTATTCATACCCTTTTGTGCTTGTATTGTGGGCCAACTTGTACGGTACCTATTCTGATCTTACATGTACTAATTGAATTGTAATGTGCTTGGTGCGCTGGCAAGTCTCCTCGTAACCTTCTCCATCTTGGTTATGGTTACCTTAAGACTTCCATCAGAATTTACTCAGCTATGGTGAACTCTTAGTCAAGCATACAGATATATGTTTTACGTTGCCTAGTCATATTGGTCAGTCTGGACTGTTGAAGTACTCAACTTTACATGGTCAAATCTGTACCGATATTTTCTACCGCTTGAATACTATAACACATATTTATCATTTATGTACATTAATATGCATCTGTGTCAGGCGCTAACTATAGCTGTGCTACAGGATGTTAAATGGCAGACTGGTCCGCAATACACTCCAGCAGATGCTCTAGCCCAGGGTTTAAAATCATTGGCTCTCAATGAGACTAGGGTCCTCTCAAGAACTATCGCTGATTGGTTCAGATCCCTCTAGAAGTTTATATAGATACTTAATTACATGTTCGTTGAAGTTCAGACTGCTGCTTACGAAGGTATGCAATACTACTTCCTAGAATCAATAGATAGTCCAATTCGCAACTATTCATGTACTTTGACACCTCAGTGCAACTTCTGTGGTGTAAAAACCTAGGATCATCACTTGCATTACTCATGCAGTTTCCACATTGGAGATCCTTTTACACACATTAGATCCAGAACTGCAGAAATATCTATAGAATCTACTGTACTATATGGTCTTCATTCAGTTAAACTCTGGATCATGCATCACACACATTTTGTTGGTTCCTGCAGAATTGGCTGATGCAATTGGCTGGGTGTGGAAGTTGCGAACTTGCCATTGCAAGGAGAGATAGGAGTAAGTATTATAGTACCTACCGACTCCAAGAGCGATGTATTTGGACCGAGTTGAGTAAGTTCGGTCCTGCAAGCTCACCGGCAGTCCGTACTGCCACTATTATCTGATCAAGGTTTGGAGGTTGGCACCAAGTGTTGGGACCATAGTGAAGTTATGCATTGCATTTGACCCAAATTCCAGCAGAACGGTGATCTGATCTCAGGTGTGGCACCAGCGAGGCTGAGTTGGCCGTATACACCTTGCAGCAGGCAGGCAGGCAGGCAGGCAACCCTGTCCATGCACGGCCTTCTGCTGGTTGGCGTTTGCGTGTAATACAAAAACATGCGACATGCGTAGATTTTCATGTTAGTGTACTTTGGAAAAATTTGTACAGGTAACATTTGATTGTAATATTGAGGATGCTTTTAGTGAGCAGTTCTACAATAAGCTAGCTCCCAACTTGTCATTTGAACCTGGATACCAACCAAGTTGTCAAGCTTTTTCTGATTCTCGAGAGTACATATGGTGTAGAGCGATCTACAACATAAATGAATGTTGGGAACAAATGTGACAACTGTGAGTCATTGATCATGAATGGCACCGTTTGAGTTGAGCTCGGTAAAACCTACCGGTGCCTACAGCATAAAACAATGTTGGGAACATATGAGGCCTGCGTCCACCAAGGAACCAATTCCCTAGAGAAAATGTGCCCAGTTCAGGGACTCTTTGATTCGCATGATTTTCAAAACATAAGAATAGGAAAAACGTTGGATTAGAGTGTCATGTAGTTGAATACTACCTGATTTAGAACCTACAGGAATTTTCATCGAGTGTTTGAATCATAAGAAAAACAAAGGAATTATATTATGAGGTTTGAGTAGATGAAACTTTTCGTCCAAAACATAGTGCAATACAATTTCTCTGTTAGCACACCCAAATCTTGATATATGATAATCATTCGCTAGCGCAATACAATTCTATGGGAAAAAATTCTAAGTATTTTAATACTACGAATTAAGATCATTCAAAATTCCTACTCCCTCCGTACATAAAAAATGTCTCAACTTTGTCTAAATTTGCATTTATGTACACACTAAACCATGTCTACAATCTACATACATGCAAATTTGGATAAAGCTGAGACATCCTTTTATGGACGGAGGGAGTATGAGATTTGCTAGGATTGGTATCTCTCGGCTCTGGTCAGAATCAAGATGCAGATTTTTGTGGGGAGCAAGGATAGATATGCAGATACTCCCTCCGTTTTTTAATATAAGATGGTTTAGGTATTGCACATGTTGTCTAGATACATACTAAAATGAGTGAACATGCACACTAATACATGTCTACATACATTTGTGTACATATGTATGTGAACAAATGCTAAAATATTTTATATTAAAAAACGGAGGGAGTAGTATCCAATCTTTTCTTCTGCCTTGAGTGGTGGGGGGAGAAACATATGTACCAGATGCATGGTGTAACCCATATGTGGACGTCCCATATCTTGTGGAAACGACTGGCAATCATCCTGAAAGGCTACGTAGCCATTGCATGAGTGGAAACGACATTGTCCGTGTCTGTCCACTTGGCCAGCTTGGGAAAATATCTACCGAGTTGGTTGTTCTTGTATTTTTATGTGGGAGTCTATCTTGGTGGATCCATGGGGACATGGGGCGCGATACGAATGCATGAACCGAATGGATCTTTGTCGGGACATTTCAACCGGCGATCGTCGTCGTACGTATCGAACCGAATCACAGCTCACGTAGGTAGCTGGATATCATCCGGGACCAAATCTCTCCTGCTCGATCACGACGGTAAGCTCCAGCAAGCCACTGTCAGACAAGCCGCTCGATCTGGCAGTGACGAGAGACGATGAGCCCATACTGCATACACGCCCGGCATGCGGAAACTGTCAGGCCCACGCCGCAGGAAACCGCCGGCGGCTAGGGATTTCGAGATCTGCGCCGCCGCAAGTGGGAGGCAAATGATCAACGGACGAGCGTACATGTTGCCAGGGCATATGGGCCCGGGGTAGGATCGAGCAGGTAACTGTTTAGTTCCGGATTGGTTGCCCCTCGGTGAGAGTAATTCGTAGCACTATTCAATATGCTATGTTTCAGCCTTGAGATTTTTTTGCCATGATCCAGTTGCGTGTCAACATTTTGATCAGATGACACATGATCGATCGTCGTCTGGATTTGGTCACATAACCGCTGTGTTGTCTAGGTTTGTTCCCGTTCTGTTAGGGGGAGCCTACGTGTTTCACACGTGTCACCAGCAGTTGAAATGAATGGTCGATCGACACGACGATATGTAGCCCAACTATACATGTTGTTCTTGCTTTGGCGGAACAGTTTGATGAATGAAGTGGAAGACATTGACGGCAGTGCCTATGAACACACGCGTGCATGCGCAGAGAGGTCTGAAAACAAGATCACCATGAGCTGATTAATTCCTCTACAGTACACTGCTCGATCGGCACCAGTTGCAGAAAATACTGCTTCATTACAACAGTTCCTAAATAAACATGGACTTGATTACATGTACCAATGTATCTACGTATAACACTGGTGTAGGATCAGATCTGTTAATTATACAGATTAAAATAGGAGGATACAATGTCGTGAAGACTTCATTTATGTTATGTATTATCGCCAACTAGCCCTGCCGGTAAATCCTTCAACAATTGGTAATACGACCATGGTTTTGATTTAACAACCACGCTACTCAGCTTGATCGTTTCACAGAAAATCCTTTTGTTTTTCCATCATTGTCTCTTACGCAAAGTCATGCGTGAAACATTGGTCACAACATTAATGGCTGGTCCAATAAAAGTTTGTATTCGGGACGAATCAAACTAAATACAATTTGTACTAAATTTTTACACTTATCTATATATTATTTTTAGCATATTTGAATATCACAGGAATAATTTTTATTGGCATAGTTTAACCACATAATTGGCAATATTACTAAATATTAGTTTTTTTGTTATATTGAATATCATTAAAGATATTAAACTGTATCTTGTAAGAAAATTATGTTTTAGAATTACTTTTCTACAATGTATAATCTATATAAAATTATGTAAAGAGTAAGATCTAACAAATATCTCAATAGCGGTTTCTAGTGTATCATTAAGTAAACATATTTATAGTAGTTTCTAGAGTATAAACTTAACTAATTAATGCCACTAATTTCTTGTGGTCAAAATTGTCTAGCAAGTAATTTTTTTTTTTAAATGTGCATGCTCTGTAATTGGTATTGAAACAAGAGGACTATACATTGGAGGTACTAAAAGTGTTGGTGGGGGTGTCAACCTAGTCCTATTCAATGAAAATGTATTTTCGAGTCATAATAGTTTGTTAACTGTGTCACTTCAAGTTCTACTTGTGTCTGTCGGCCCACGTGACGCGTTGACTCGTGCCACATATGCAATATTTTTAAAAATGGTCCCTAAAAATTTATACCTTATAATACTTTACACCATTAGATTAGAAGAGAGTGCTTTTGAGATTTTTTTGTAAGCTATTTTATAAGTGACACATGAAGGTGCATGGTTCCCCGATTTGTGGTTTTGATAATTAGTAAAACTCACTATGTCTAATGTTTATATTGAGTTATACTTGAAGGATTTTTTCGTAGGAAGTGCTTGAAGGACATGTTTGGATTCAGCGTTGAATGCTATGAAGCTAATGATATGTTGAGTAGTTGGCATAAAAATCATTTCTTTGAATTGATATATTTGATATGATCAAGAAGAAGATTATATGGCTCTATTCAAGGGATTATCCGAAGAATGGTCATGTGAAGAGTTGAGCATATAGTGAGTATGTTTGAAGAAGGTTGAGTGAGCATTCATGTTTACTTTCAAGACATTATCATTATGAAGAGAGGATAAAAGATAAAAGGTTGATCACGATAAATTACAAAGATGGATTCAAATTGATCAACACGAACAAAATTACAAGATGTACCATGTGATATCATGTGATCTCGTGGTATGGTAAGCAATTATGAATATACCTTTGCGAACTAACATATGTGTGTGGTATTTCTATGTGGGTTAAGATATCATGTGAACTAACATATGACAGAAAGGTCAGCCGATTATGACCTTGCCCGTGCCAGCCATATTCTACTATTCACGGCCGAGTCAGGTTCGCTAGTTTGGCACAAGAAACCAGTAGCAACGGCGGGACATGAAGCCGCAGCTATACCTGGTACTCAATGACCAGCAGAGCAACTTCAACATCTACAAGCTTGACATGGACAATGACCTGGACCAAGGCTGCATCGGCTCTGTAGAGACCCCGCTGAGCCTCCCCAAGCCACCCGTCCTCCACATCGTCGCCACATGTCCTGCCACCTCGTCAATTCCACTGCTACAAGAGTGCAAACCTTGTGTCACCCTCACCTATGACCCCAAGACAACTTTGCTTGGTGTGACGAATATATTACAGGGAGGCCTACGAATCAGATTTGATGTAGCCATTGCCGTCAGGAACAAAACATACATCTTTGAATCATTTACGGACAACAACGATGGCCTCGACGGTCCTTATTTATGTGGAGGCTTACACTGCCTCGCTCCAGATCTGAGTGACGATGAGACAGACTGGGCTTGACGACCCTTGTTCGAGTCCTCACGGTTTTCTTGGAGTTGGACTAATAACCCACCAGAGTTTCCATTTCAACCCAAGACCACCACTGCGCATGTCGTGCACCCGCGGACGAGCACCATCTTCGTGTCCACCTGGGGGCATGTGGGCTGGGGTAAATTCTCATATGGCACAGGAGGTAGTGGCCAATGGAAACGCCATGGTGATTGGGTGCTGCCAATCAAAGGCCATGCTCGCTACGACAATGTGTTGGGCGCATGGGTTGGGCTTCGCCTCCACTCCGTTCATGCAGATGATGCCGGCGGATACATTTGTGCATGCTGTGTAATGTATGGTTGGCAGTCGCCGAAGTGGAAAGTAGGGAGGGAGAAGCTTTTTCTGGAGCATCCACATTGGAGATATGTGGATGCAAAGCTCGTTCATATGGGTGAGTGCAACAATTACTGCCTTATGGAGCGCCTCCTACCCGAGGGAGCCGACAAGATAGTGGACAAGATAAAGTATGTGGTCCGACTGACCATGTTCACTACCAAGTTGGCGAGGACGGGGAGCTCGAGACCATAGTTCACTGACCTGCTCACTTCCAGCAAGGCGCCCAAATATTATCATCGTTGTGATGTGCAAGCATTCTGGATGTAGTCCATGCTCAACCTTGTTAATTTACCCAACTTAGTTGTATCGCCAATGATCATCAATAAACATGACTAAGGTAGCTGCTAATTATTTTCCCATATACTACTAGACAATTTTTTAAAGTTATTTTGCCAATCTATTCTTAAAATTACAATAGAAATATGTTAAAATTTGTTAAGATGTCATGCGCAAACATGTACGTTTGTCATGTCCCCGCAGTTGTCACCAATATGTCCACCAAGTCGGTGTGTTTTTTTAGATAAAAAATGTCTTATCCCCATTCATGTCTGAAACTGACCAATGTATAAGCAAAATCAAGGTTGACCACTATATAAGGGTCGGCTTTGGCCCAGGACGAGAGGTACGATAGGCCGAGACCTAGCCAAATTTGTGACTCATAACTGGTACATATGTACACAGAAATCATAGTAGAAAAGGTGAGATGCCCATTGATTTGGGGCCATTGATGGAGTTCTCACATGAGCCCTTAAAATGTTAGAGCCGGCCCTACACTATATAGTCGTGTCTAGATGAGATTTTTTTATTGAATTCTACCGATTAACAAACAAATTGATTAAGATGATTAGCACCTCAGGTCCCCTTAAATTTGTAACACAGTGTTGGTTAATGCATGTCTCCAACACGGCCAGGGTTCAGTTTCGACCACGCCAATCCACCGCCATCGAGAGACAAGTACTGACCAGGGACGGATCATATAGGGTCATGGGTGTACAGATGCACACCCAAATTTTCAGAAAACAAAATCATATGTATATGACATAATACGTGTATGTATCAATGGCGTTGTAGTTTTCAGCAAAATAAGTTCTCCGTACTTAACATCAATCTAAGCTTAAGATCTTATGATTGTGTAGTATTTCTTCTCTAATTTGTGCAGATAAATCGATGATTCATCTAGCTATAGCTATGGGAAAAAAGTTTTAATTATTACTATTTGAATCCTTTATAAAGTAGACAAAAGAAGTTTTGAACACCCAGAATCTGGATCCTTCCCTGGTAGTGACAGTAGTGTGAATGCATCCATGATCCATTTGTACAAAACATTCTTGTCTTATCCCTGTTGTCTCTTACGCAGGATCTTGTAAAACCATGGCCGCAACATTGCGCCGTTTTGGATGAGACGCCGCTGACATTATTCAAACGGCGCATATCTCGTCTCGTGCATGTTCGCTCAACAGTTAGCTAGTGATCCAAATAATTTGACAGGGTACACGTAGGCCACTGTTACACATCAATTATACAGTACTTATCTGTCAGGTTCAGGGAGAGGTACAAATCAATCAGACCCACGTTCGTATATAAGCATGGACGGATGGATCGGCGCGTTTGGCTCCCGATCGAGGACGGACAAATGGATTCTTGCAGGCAGGCATAGTGAATTTGCTGCTGCCATAACAGCGACTTGGACCGCTCTCCTCTCCTCCGTCTACAGTGCTCGAGAGGCGATTTCTGAAACTTCCCCGTCTCCTCACCTTGCTCGCCGGGGATCCGTGGATCCCTCTGCTTCCGTCGGCCGCTCCGGCGGCGGGAGGCTGGGGAATCCACGGATCCAGGCTTGTATATAGCGTAGGGGTAGATGGGGTGGCAGCCGGCGGCGCCAAGGAGGTGGAGGTGTCGGCGGTGTGGTGTTTGGTGGCGGTCTGCTCTTCCTCCGGCGACAGCGCTCTCCGGAGCTTTGTCGTGCGCGGATAGTCTTCGCCGAGTTCTGCGGTCCGTGGATCCGTCGAGCTCGTCGTTCCCCAGCCGGTGCCGGCCAAGCGGCGGCGTCGTTGTGCAGATCTAGAGGGTGAAGTTGCAGACATCCAAGATGGCGTCGCCGCCCGTGGTGCTGGGTGGAGGTGTCATGCCGAGGAGCGTCGACTTCCTGGTCGCCGTGGGGTGCCTCCGTGTCCAAGCTTGTGGAGGTCTGGTGGCGGGATTCGCCGGCGCAGCGTCCTGCTCCGTGGAGACGAAGCCAGAGTCCAGCAGGGTCCTTGTTGTAATTTCTTTCTGTGTCCGGACTTTTCTGTAAGAATCTTGGTGTAATGCAATGTAACCCTTTCGCAAAAAAAAAAAAAATTTGCTGCTGCCATGACGGGTTCTTGCTTGGTCTCGCTTCGGGCAGGCGCGCCATTGTATACTAGCACCACATGCTCGAGCTCACTACGTCGATCTCTACATGCCACCTAGCTCACTGTAGCACGTGCGGGCTAGACTAGACTGGAAGCCTGGAAGGTACTATATTTTCCAAGTGGCCCGGATTTCCATATGTAAGTTTTATCACCCACCAATCCTGTGATGGAGCTGTGGAATAACTATAGCGTAATCTACGTTTTTTTGTTTTCAGTGATACGTTATATCTAGACGTATCGGTTTAAGACCCGAGGCTCAAGATGAGCCGGGCTTTAAATTAATGAAGCCAACATCTAAACAGAGTTCGTATACTCGGCGAGGCCGCAGAACAGAGCACGTAGGCTCGAAATGAAGAAGCAAATGTCGGCGAAAACAAGGCCCGACAAGCACGGTGGAGAGGACTAAAGTAGCTACAACTACCTAATAAGTCTAAGGATGCCACCGGAAGGAGTCAACACCTCCCAAGGTGTTAAAAGACTCGTCTCCTGCTCCCTCAAGATTCAGGGTGTGCAAGTGATGACGTGGAAACACAGGTTTGTTGGGAGACCCCAAGAGGAAGGTATAAACTAATGCAGCAGCAATTTTCCCTTACTAACGATACGATACAAAGGTTTAATCGAACCTGTAGGAATTGGGAGAGCTTCAACACGGTGTCAACAACAACGCCGTTGAAATGCTGTTGACGTGGACCTGCACAAAACACAATCAAAGTATTTTGCCCCAATGAAACAGGAGACATGAACCCACTATCTAGAATAAATACCCCTCTTGGAGATACTAGCATCTACTTGGCCAAAACATCTACTAGCATCGGAGAGCATGCAAGAACATAAATAAAACATAGAGATAAATAGATGAACAACTTGATCATAACTTCACAATTCATCGGATCTCAGCAAACACAACATGTAACATTACATAAAGATGATCTTGATCATGTTAGGCAGCTCACAAGATCTAAACATGATAGCACAAAATGGAGAGCAACCATCTAGCAACTCCTATGCACCCGTAGTCCAATAGAGAACTACTCACGCATCTGTCCGGAGGCAGGCATGGTGGTGTAGAGCCCTCCGGCAATGATCTCCCTCTCCGGCAGGGTGCCGGAAGAGCTGCAGAACCCTCCCAAACTAGGGTTGAAGGCGACGGCGGCGACATAACTTTTCGTGTATTTCTTATCGGGTGTTTAGGATTTTCTGGACGTGGGGAATATATAGGCGAAGAGGTGGCGCTGGGTGCCACCCGAGGCAGCCAGATGACACCTCGGCGCAGCCCCACCTTCTGCTGCGCCGAGGAGGCTTCTGGGCCCCCTGAGTTGCCTCCTCGGCTGCCCTTTGGACTCCGTCTTTGTGTCAATGAAAAACTTATCCCCGTAGATTTTCGTCCAATTCCGAGAATATTTCCCGACTAGCTTTTCTGAAACAAAAAGACGGCAGAAAACAGGAACTGTCACTATGTCATCTTGTTAATAGGTTAGTCCCAGAAAATGTATAAAAATGATATATAATATAAATAAAACATGTCGCATTTGGTATAAAACATGCATGGAACATCAAAAATTATAGATACGTTTGAGACGTATCAGCAAGCAGGAGAAGAGAGGCAGGGACTCATCCCAGCACCTCCCTGGTACTAGCGTGGAGCAACCGAATCTTCCAAATCGTCAGCTCCAGTGCCTTTCTGTCCGCGCTCCTAGCCACTGGTTTCCACACATGCAAGTACATAGATAATTTGTATAGTCCGTCAGCCGCTTGCGAGGGCAGAATACCCTCAATGGTAAACTTGTTCCTAGTCGTCCATAAGGTCCAAACTAAGGCAGCACAATCCGTCCAAACACTACAAGGAAACACCTAATATCCGGCTTGTAATCACCGGCGGGACACCCAAAACCCACGCCGGTGATTTGCTGGGACCAAATTCTACAGCTAATCACCGGCGTGGGAATTTTTCCACGCCGGTGTAACGGTGGAATCACCGGCGTGGACATCTTATAGCTACGCCGGTGATATGTGGGCCCAAAAAAGTTGCCACGGTGAAATATATTACTGGCGTGGGACTAACAAGACACGCCAGTAACTTTCTATGTAATCACAGGAGTGTCCTCTAGAGAACACGCCGGTAATAGTCTATGGTCCGGCGCGCGATACGGACCCAGCAAATCACTGGCGTGGATTGTTTGGCACGCCGGTAATTATTTTGAGGTTACTGGCGTGGTTTTTGTCCGCCACGCTGATGACGTGAAAACACACGTTCATTGGGAGACCCCAAGAGGAAGATATGATGTAGTATAGCAGCAATTTTCCCTTGATATCTACCAAGGTTATCAATCCAGTAAGAGTCAAAAGTGTTTCAGAAGGTTGTCAACGGCACCAGAAAATATGGCACGGCTCAATGTCAGATGATTTGGTGGTTAACGTGGGCCTGCACACAACACAATAAAACTACTTTGCCCCAACGAAACAGGAAGGTTGTCAATCTTCCCGGCTTGCTGAATACAAAGAATTAAACGTATGGTGTGGAGAATAATAATAAATTCAGAAAGTAACAGAGAACCGATGATTGCAGTTGGTGTTTTTATCAGTGTAAAAGAATGGACCGGGGTCCACAGTTCACTAGTGGTGTCTCTCCATAAAAGATAACATGCATGTTGGGTAAACAAATTACAGCTAGGCAATTGACAAATAGCAAGCGCATGACAATGCAATATATGACAAGATAGTTTATTGTAGTATTTATTGGGTATTACAACATAATCCATGGACCGCTTACCAGCTGCATCCATGCCTAAATAATCCACTTCCGGGATAGCATCCGTGTCTCTGATGACCCACAAGTATAGGGGTGTATCGTAGTACTTTCGATAAATAAGAGTGTCGAACCCAACGAGGAGCAGAAGGTGCTGGTATGTATTTTTGATCAAGGATTCACTGTAAACACTAGCAGACAAGTTTTTAGGGGTTTTCAATATAGCAGATAAATACAGTATGAGTAAATAAACGAGAGCAATAATAATTACAGCGAGTGGCCCAATCTTTTGAGTGCAAAGGACAAGCCGGTTGTGTTACTTATGATTACCAAACGTTCCTGAGGACACATGGGAATTTCGTCAAGTGCTTTCGTTTCATGTAGTTGATTAATCTTCAATGTTTTGATAAGTGTTGTGTGGGTGAATCTATGCTAACGCACTGCCCTTCCTAGGACTAATACGTACTTGTGATTATACCCCTTGCAAGCATCCGCAACTACAAGAAAGTAATTAAGATAAATCTAACCACAGCCTTAAACTCTCAGATCCTACACTCCCTTGTGCACTAACTTACCAACGGGGTTCAGGTTTCTGTCGCTCCGGCAACCCCACAATTAGCAAGCTAAATACACAATGCATTCCCCTAGGCCCATAAAGGTGAAGTATCATGTAGTCGACGTTCACATGACACCACTAGAAGAATGACACCACAACTTAAATATCAAACCATTAAATATTACTCAACATTATTCCACTACTAGCAGCAAGACTTTCCCCATGTCCTCAAGAACTAAACGAACTACTCACAAGACATCATATGGATCATGATCAGAGGTGATATAATGATGAATAACAATCTGGACATAAACCTTAATTCACCGATAAAACTCAATAGCATCAACAACAAGGAGTAATTAACACCGGGAGAGTCTCCCCAATGAACTAGACAAGGTGCAGCCCTAGATGTTACAGCGGAACGGAGTGGAGCAGTGGAGATGATGATGGTGGAGCGGTGGATGATGAAGATGATGATCCTGATGAAGTCCAGCACGATGACGGCGACGATGGCGATGATTTCCCCCCTCCGGGAAGGAATTTCCCCGGCAGATTTCTCCCTGAGAGCTTTTCTCTCTCTGTGGTTTCCGTCCCGTGGAGGCGGCGGAATATTTCGTGGACGAACCTCCTCGATGTTTAGGGTTACGGGGGAGATATACGCGAAGGGGCAGCGCCGAGGTGGGCCCAGGTGGCCACGCCAGGCCTCGGCGCCGCCCTCCTCCTGGCCGCGCCCAGGGGTGGCGTGGGGCCCACCTGGCCCACCTGGAGCTCCCCTTTTGGCTAGCTCCGTCATCTGGAAAAATAGGAACTTCGGCGAAAGTTTCGTGATTTTTGGAGTTTCGCAAATATATTAGCTTGACGGTGCTTTTTCCAGCTGAAATCTGGCTCCGGCAGATAAATCCCCAATAATCATCAAACATGCAAAATAAGATAAAATAACATAAGTAACATGTATTAATATGAAATATATCGATGAATAACAGTAAATTATGATATAAAATAGTGATGCAAAATGGACGTATCAACTCCCCCCAAGCTTAGACTCGCTTGTCCCCAAGCGAAAACTGAGCTCAGTAAACAAGACCACAGTTTATGGAGTGAAGTGTCGGTAATAAAGAATACGGACAAGGAGCATCAATATTTACTTAACAAAACAAATCATTTTAAACAACAACTTCTCTGTATATAACTTAACTTGAAACAAGTAATGAAACAACCACAAATAAAGGTACATAAAAGAAATCAATTGGTGGTGGCAACCTTTGTTCTTGGTCAGAGAACAATCAGCAATTTAACTTATCTTTCAAGAAGAGTCTTTATACTAGAGCTATATCGCAGAACTTGCATGCTCAACCATCACGGTTCTCTTTGCAGTCAAAGAAAAACTTTCAAAGTTATATTCTCATAGATAAAAGTCTTTGTGCTCAAACAAAGGAAGAATAAAAGACATGATTGAAAGTATTACAGTCTATAGATGGTTGTATCTCAACAACGCAAATGCTTGCTTAAAGAAAGAGGAAATAGGTGTACTGACTCAACATAAAAGTAAAAGATAGGCCCTTCGCAGAGGGAAGCAGAGATTAGATCATGTGCTAGAGCTTTTTATTTTTAAAACAGATGTAAAAATTGTTTTGAGAGGTGTATGCTAATGGTCAACAAATCAGCGATAGAGTTCTTATCATCTTCCATGCTAACCAACTTTTAGAGCGGTTCCGAGAATTTATATACTTTGCATTATATTATGCACTTATAGCTTTGACACTCCTCCCCACCATTTCTTTTCACAAACCATGGCTAACCGAATCCTCGGGTGCCTGCCAACAATCTCAAACCATGGAGGAGTGTCTATTTAATTACTTTACAGTGGTCTAACCAGCTCTTGTGCAATATAAAATAGATAAGCAGATGTAAGCTGCTAGTCTGAGAAAATTAAATTAGCATGGAAGATGACAAACCCAACTACCACGTCCTTATGAGCTTGGTAAACAGTGACACAAAAAGGAGTATTTGAATGTTTTAAAGGTAGCACATGACAAATTTACTTGGAGTGGCGATGAAATACCACGCATAGGAAGTTATGTGGACACTCTGGAGGGTAGTGGCTAAAGGTTTTGGATGCACGAGAAGTATTTCCTCTCAGTACAGGGTTTAGGCTAGCAAGGTTTGGTAGCAAGCATAAGAGTTGAGAGAAACAAACAAACATAGATGTAATAAAAACAATCATGCTATCTTCCTTGTAAGCACAAATATTTAAACTCAAGAATGCTAATCTCATGGGCTAACAAGAAAGAAAGATAACAGGGATAATATTTTTGCAAGAAGTTCTCTCTTCTCTACTTAAGCTTCAAAGTATTGTTGCTACTGACCAATGCTAAGTTTGCCACAACCAACTAGATTTACTTGCTGCACCCAAAGTGACGCTACTACTAACATCAAGATCAGCATATGAAAAGAATTTGCAAACTAAAATAAGGTGTGCAGGAAGTAAAGATAAAACTTCTCATTAATATTCCAAACAAAAGCAACCTCACACCAACGGATACATTGATAACCAACTAAGGAGTGACACTCCACATTGCAAACCATCTCATATGATAACTTCTCTACTCATGATACTACCACAAAATTTAGAAGGTAAAAGATAAAAGATAATGATACTGAAAACACTCCCCCCAAGCTTGGAACAAGCTGAGGGTGTGTTGTTACCCATGACGAATTACTCCCTTGGTGGAGATGGTGGCACCACAGTAATAGGAGTGAGGAAACGTTGCAACATCCGGCGAAGACGAGTGTTCTCCTCTTGAAGTATTTCCACTTCTTCCCGAAGAACACGGTATTGCTCACAAAATTGATCAGCAACTCTGTGTGCTTCAGAAACGACAGGGATTGAAAAAGACTCCGGTCTTGGCGGCACTCTTCCCTGCGCATTATGAGAAAAAGCACGCTGATAGTTAATGGATCCCACAAAAGTGGGGTTGCTTGGCCTTGATCCCCCAGTTGCTTCTCCTGCGGGACGACGTGATGGTACCCTCCTAACTTCCTCCAAGACGCTGCGCTCCATGTCCGCCCTCCTGGCGGCAATCTCCTCCTCAGTAGACCAATCGACAAAAGCTCCATTGTTGATGTCCCGCTGAAGTTCGCGGCGACGCCTGGCAGCGTAGCCTTCCTTGTTCGAGCCGCAAGAAGACATCTCGATCTAGGGCTTGAAAACCTGGCTGACACAACTGGAAAACGAAAGATGTCGAAAACGCGAGATACGGACCTCGGGGGATCCGGGGGATTATATAGCCGAAAGTTTCATGACAAAAGGAAGGAGCAGGTCGAAACGGGGTCGGAGATGGGCTCCGAGGCGCCCACGCCAGGCCTCGGCGCGGCCAAGGTGGGGCCCGCCCAGGGGTGGCGTGGTGCCCTCGGGCACCACTTCCGTCCCTTTTTCGACTTGTAATTTCCAAAATTAAACAAAAATAACTAATATAAAAGATTTAAAGTTAAATACGAACTTTTTCTTACCGAAACTCATACCTACTCCAAATCAGCTTCTGCAGTTTCCTGTTTTTGAGTTTCAATGAATTCTTCCGGAGTTACCACTTGAATAACATCAACATTTTCATTATAAGAATCTCCAGAAATATAGTGCTTGAGTCTTTGCCCATTGACCACTTGTGGTTTGTCACCATCAAGCGAATTAATTTTTATTGCACCTGAGCGATAAACTTCTTCAACAATATAAGGCCCTTCCCATTTTGAGAGCAATTTTCCTGCAAAAAATCTGAGACGAGACCTATACAATAGAACTTTATCACCCACGTTAAATTCTCTCTTTAAAATCCTCTTGTCATGCCATCTCTTAACTTTCTCTTTGAAGAGTTTAGCATTCTCATACGCTTCACTCCTCCATTCATCTAGAGAACTCAATTCAAGCAATCTCTTTTCACCAGCTAGTTTAAAATCTCTATTAAGTTCTTTGATTGCCCAATAAGCTTTATGTTCTAACTCTAAAGGTAAATGACAAGCTTTTCCATAAACCATTTTGTAAGGAGACATGCCCATGGGATTTTTATAAGCAGTTCTATAAGCCCACAAAGCATCGTTAAGCTGTCTAGCCCAATTCTTCCTGGATTTATTAACAGTCTTTTGCAAAATCAATTTAATTTCTCTATTTGATAACTCTACTTGACCACTTGTTTGAGGATGATATGGTGAAGCAATTCTGTGGTTAACACCATATTTAGCAAGAGTTTTTCTAAAACCACCATGAATAAAATGAGAACCACCATCGGTCATAAGATATCTAGGTACACCAAACCTAGGAAAAATAACATCCTTAAGCATTTTCAAAGAAGTTTTACCATCAGCACTAGAGGTTGGTATAGCTTCTACCCATTTAGTAACATAATCAACAGCAACAAGAATATGAGTATAACCATCTGATGGAGGAAAAGGACCCATAAAGTCAAATCCCCAACAATCAAAAGGCTCAATAACAAGCGAATAATTCATAGGCATTTCATTACGTCTACTAATGTTACCAACTCTCTGACATTGATCACATGATAAAATAAACTTCCTTGCATCTTTAAAGAGAGTAGGCCAATAAAAACCTGATTGTAGAACCTTTTGTGCAGTTCTATCTCCAGCGTGATGTCCTCCATAAGCACTACCATGACATTTGTCCAATATTTCTTTTTGCTCATGTTCGGGAACACATCTTCGCATAATACCGTCTACTCCTTCTTTATACAAATGTGGGTCATCCCAAAAATAGTGCCTCAAGTCACAAAAGAATTTCCTTCTTTGCTGATAAGTAAAAGTTGGAGGCAAATATTTGGCAACAATAAAGTTAGCATAATCAGCATACCAAGGACTTTCATGTGAACTTACCTTTATAGAAGCCAACTGTTCATTTGGAAAATTATCATTAACAGGAATAGGATCATGCATTATATTTTCCAATCTAGATAAATTATCAGCAACAGGGTTTTCAGCACCCTTCCTATCCACAATATGCAAATCAAACTCTTGTAACAGAAGAACCCATCTAATAAGTCTAGGCTTAGCATCCTTCTTATCCATGAGGTATTTAATAGCAGCATGATCAGTATGAATAGTTACCTTGGAATCAACAATATAGGGTCTAAACTTATCACAAGCAAATACTACCGCTAAAAATTCCTTCTCGGTGGTAGCATAGTTCTTTTGAGCAACATCAAGAGTTTTACTAGCATAATGAATAACATTTAATTTCTTATCTACTCGCTGTCCTAAAACAGCACCTACAGCAAAATCACTAGCATCACACATAATTTCGAAAGGTAAAGTCCAATCAGGTGGTTGGACGACAGGAGCAGTTATTAAAGCCTTTTTAAGAATTTCGAATGCTTCCTTACAATCATCATAAAAAACAAAAGGTACATCTTTTTGAAGAAGATTAGTAAGTGGTTTCGAAATTTTAGAAAAATCTTTAATAAACCTCCTATAGAAACCAGCATGACCAAGAATACTACGAATACCTTTCACATCCCTTGGGCAGGGCATTTTCTCAATTGCTTCAACTTTAGCTCTGTCCACTTCAATACCCCTTTCAGAAATTTTATGCCCAAGAACAATTCCTTCATTAACCATGAAATGGCATTTCTCCCAATTAAGAACAAGATTAGTCTCTTCACATCTCTGCAAAACTTTGTCAAGATTGTGCAAACAATTATCAAAAGAAGTTCCATAGACGGAGAAATCGTCCATGAAGACTTCCACAATTTCTTCACAAAAGCCATGAAAAATAGCAGACATGCATCTTTGAAACGTAGCAGGAGCATTACACAAACCAAAAGGCATACGTCTATAAGCATACGTTCCATAAGGACAAGTAAAGGTAGTTTTCTCCTGGTCCTGATGTCTAACAGCTATTTGTGAAAAACCGGAATAACCGTCAAGAAAACAGAAATGAGTTTTCTTAGACAACCTTTCTAACATTTGATCAATAAAAGGCAGAGGATAGTGATCTTTCTTAGTAACCTTATTAACTTTTCGAAAATCAATGCACATCCTATAGCCAACTACTACTCTTTGAGGAATAAGCTCATTATTTTCATTTGGCACAACAGTTACTCCTCCTTTCTTAGGAACACAATGAACAGGACTAACCCATCTACTATCAGCAATAGGATAAATTATACCTGCATCAAGGAGTTTTAATACCTCATTCCTTACCACTTCTTTCATCTTAGGAATTAAACGACGTTGATGTTCAACAACGGGCTTTGCGTCAGGCTCCATATTAATTGCATGTTGACAGATAGCAGGAGAAATCCCTTTTAAATCATCAAGAGTATAACCCATAGCTCCTCGATGTTTCTTCAACACCTCTAACAATCTTGCTTCTTCATCACCTGAAAGTTTAGAACTGATAATAACAGGATATATTTTCTTATCATCAATATGAGCATATTTAAGTGTATCTGGTAAAGGTTTTAAATCAAAGACAGGATCCTCCTTTGGTGGAGCCGAAATACCCAAGTCTTCCACTGGTAAATCATGCTTGAGAATTGGAGGTTGACGAAGAAAGATGTCGTCAATCTCATTTCTCTCCTCTGCAAATACCTCGCTCTCATGATCTTCCATAAATTGCTGTAAAGCATTGTTAGGAGCAACAGCAATAGAAGCAAGTTGTTCAACCTTTAAATCCTCATTAGGCAATGCAGTTTCATAATGATTCTTAGCAAATTTGGAAAAATTGAACTCATAAGATTCTCCATCAAATTTAGTATAAATTTTCTCTTTCTTACAATCAATAATAGCACCACAGGTATTCAAGAAAGGTCTACCAAAAATAATAGGACAAGTTTTACTAGCAGCAGAACCAAGAACTAAGAAATCAGCAGGGTATTTAGTCTTACCACATAAAACTTCAACATCTCTAACAATACCAACCGGAGAGATAGTTTCTCTATTAGCAAGCTGAATAACCACATCAATCTCCTCAAGTTCGCAAGGATTAATTTCATGCCTAATTTCCTTGTAAAGATCATAAGGAATAGCACTTGAACTGGCGCCAATATCACAAAGACCATAGTAGCAATGCTCACCTATTTTGACTGAAAGCACAGGGACACTTGTTTTCCGGGCTCTTTTAGGATGTGTAACAATGTTAGAAGCTTCTTCGCAAAATTTAATATGTCCTCCTTCTACATTTTCAGTTACAAGATCCTTAACCATAGCTATTGCAGGTTTTACAGTTATTTGCTCATCAGGTTCTTTAGCTTTCCTTTCACTTTTATTAACCACACTAGCCAAAATAGAATGTTCTTTTACTTTTACAGGAAAAGGTATTTTTTCAATATAAGGTTCTGGCAGAATGCGATCAACAGTATGAACTTCAATGTTTTTAACAAGAGCAGAATTAATGTTATCTTTATAAGGTTCATGATACTTTTTCCACCCCTTTCTAGGAATATCGAGATACGAAGCAAAAGCCTTATAACAGTTTGCAATAATTTGAGAATCAAGACCATAAGTAGCACTAAAATTACGAAAACTATCAGTCTCCATAAAAGATTTAATGCATTCAAAATCATAATTTATACCTGACTCTCTACCTTTGTCGTTCTCCATCCTTCAGTATTTTCCTGGATACGATCAAGAAGGTCCCATTTATCTTCCTCTTTCTTCCGTGTAAATGATCCAGAACAAGAAGTATCCAATAAATCTTTATCATGAAGAGAAAGCCTTGCATAAAAGTTATTGATAACAATATTACTTGGGAGCTCATGAATGGGGCATTTGAGCATTAATGACTTCAGCCTCCCCCAAGCTTGGGCAATACTTTCTCCATCATGAGGCCAAAAATTATATATAGAGTTCCTGTCTTTATGGATCTCACTAAGAGGATAAAATTTGGAGTAAAAGAGAGGAACAATCTCGACCCAACTCAATGAGTGGCCATTTTTAAGCAGACTATACCATTCAGCAGCTCTGCCCTTCAGTGATAGAGAAAATAATTTCCTCTTGACTTTGTCCATAGAAATACCTGCACACTTGAATAACTCGCACAATTCATGTAGAAAAAGCAAGTGATTACCAGGATGGACAGTTCCATCATAGCGGTTATTCATAACACGTTCAACAATTTTCATAGGTATTTTAAATGGAATTCCCTGAGCAGGTGGAGGGTCATCTACTACCGTAGCAGTGGTAGTAGTCTTCCCAAACAGTGATTCGAATGGAGATGACTCCATGACAGAACAACACTTACAGTAAATATTTCCCTTACCAATTCTTCTTACCAATAGCGCTTCACTCCCCGGCAACGGCGCCAGAAAATAGTCTTGATGACCCACAAGTATAGGGGGTGTATCGTAGTACTTTCGATAAATAAGAGTGTCGAACCCAACGAGGAGCAGAAGGTGCTGGTATGTAGTTTTGATCAAGGATTCACTGTAAACACTAGCAGACAAGTTTTTAGGGGTTTTCAATATAGCAGATAAATACAGTATGAGTAAATAAACGAGAGCAATAATAATTGCAGCGAGTGGCCCAATCCTTTTGAGTGCAAAGGACAAGCCGGTTGTGTTACTTATGATTACCAAACGTTCCTGAGGACACATGGGAATTTCGTCAAGTGCTTTCGTTTCATGTAGTTGATTAATCTTCAATGTTTTGATAAGTGTTGTGTGGGTGAATCTATGCTAACGCACTGCCCTTCCTAGGACTAATACGTACTTGTGATTATACCCCTTGCAAGCATCCGCAACTACAAGAAAGTAATTAAGATAAATCTAACCACAGCCTTAAACTCTCAGATCCTACACTCCCTTGTGCACTAACTTACCAACGGGGGTTCAGGTTTCTGTCGCTCCGGCAACCCCACAATTAGCAAGCTAAATACACAATGCATTCCCCTAGGCCCATAAAGGTGAAGTATCATGTAGTCGACGTTCACATGACACCACAACTTAAATATCAAACCATTAAATATTACTCAACATTATTCCACTACTAGCAGCAAGACTTTCCCCATGTCCTCAAGAACTAAACGAACTACTCACAAGACATCATATGGATCATGATCAGAGGTGATATAATGATGAATAAATAAACCTTAATTCACCGATAAAACTCAATAGCATCAACAACAAGGAGTAATTAACACCGGGAGAGTCTCCCCAATGAACTAGACAAGGTGCAGCCCTAGATGTTACAGCGGAACGGAGTGGAGCAGTGGAGATGATGATGGTGGAGCGGTGGATGATGAAGATGATGATCCTGATGAAGTCCAGCACGATGACGGCGACGATGGCGATGATTTCCCCCCTCCGGGAAGGAATTTCCCCGGCAGATTTCTCCCTGCCGGAGAGCTTTTCTCTCTCTGTGGTTTCCGTCCCGTGGAGGCGGCGGAATATTTCGTGGACGAACCTCCTGATGTTTAGGGTTACGGGGGAGATATACGCGAAGGGGCAGCGCCAGAGGTGGGCCCAGGTGGCCACGCCAGGCCTCGGCGCCGCCCTCCTCTGGCCGCGCCCAGGGGTGGCGTGGGGCCCACCTGGAGCTCCCCTTTTGGCTAGCTCCGTCATCTGGAAAAATAGGAACTTCGGCGAAAGTTTCGTGATTTTTGGAGTTTCGCAAATATATTAGCTTGACGGTGCTTTTTCCAGCTGAAATCTGGCTCCGGCAGATAAATCCCCAATAATCATCAAACATGCAAAATAAGATAAAATAACATAAGTAACATGTATTAATATGAAATATATCGATGAATAACAGTAAATTATGATATAAAATAGTGATGCAAAATGGACGTATCAGTCTCCCGTTAGTATTAAGTTGCAAACAACAGATTATTGCATTAAGCAAAGTGTGTAATATAAACAAACGCATTAGACTTAACAGCAGTACCCTTAAGCTAAGCATTAGTTATTTTATCCTTAGTGGCAACAACACATCTGCAACCTTAGATGTTCTTGTCACTCACCCAGATTACTGGAGGCATGAACCCACTATCGAACATAAATACTCTCTCTTGGAGTCACAAGCATCTAATTGGCCAAAACATCTACTAGCAACGGAGAGCATGCAAGAACATAAATAAAACAGTAGATATATTGATAAACAACTTGATCATAACATCACTATTCATCGGATCCCAGCAAACACAACATGTAGCATTACAATAAGATGATCTTGATCATGTTAGGCAGCTCACAAGATCTAAACATGATAGCACAAAGTGGAGAGACAACCATCTAGCTACTGCTATGGACCCGTAGTCCAAGGATGAACTACTCACGCATCACTCCGGAGGCGGGCATGGTGATGTAGAGCCCTCCGGTGATGATCTCCCTCTCCGGCAGGGTGCCGGGAGGAGCTTCAGAACCCTCCCGAACTAGGGTTGACGACGGCGGCGGCGATGGAACTTTTCGTGGAATAATGCTCGGGTCTTTAGGGTTTTCGGGACGGAGGCAATATATAGGCGAAAGGGCGGCGCGTGGGCCAGCCGAGGGCCCCACACACCACCACGGCGCGTCAGGCAGGGGGGCCGCGCCCTAATGGTGTTTGGCTCCCCTGGGTCGCTTCTTCGTGCGCCCTTCGGACTTCGTCTTCGTGTCGGTGAAAAGTTGGGCTCCGTTGATTTTCGTCCAATTCCGAGAATATTTCCTGACTAGCTTTTCTGAAACGGAAAGACAGCAGAAAACATGAACTGGCACTGTGGCATTGTGTTAATAGGTTAGTCCCAGAAAATGCATAAAAATGCTATGAAGTGTATATAAAACATGTAGCAATATGTATAAAACAAGCATGGAACATACAAAATTATAGATACGTTTGAGACGTATCAGCATCCCCAAGCTTAGTTCCTACTCGTCCTCGAGTAGGTAAACGATAATAATATAATTTTTGGAGTGACATGCTACCAACATAATCTTGATGAAATAGTAGTGTAAGGCACATGAGCTGAATGAAGTGATCCAAGACAATTGTCTATAGTTGCTAAAAAGTAAACAAGGAGTAAACATAATATATCATACAAGTAAAAAGAACTTTTCATGGATAGTACTTTGGAGACATGAGCTTTGAGAATTTGCATAAAAGTTAGTTCACCAAGCAACATTTTCGAATTAAAAGTGTTTGACCAACACAAAGGAAGATTTAAGTTTCAGCATTTGCTTCAACTTTCAACATATTTATCTCATGGATATTGTCAACACAAAGTAGCATAATTAGTCTAATATGCTAACATATAACAATTCTTGTACCAAGTTGACACTAGTGTTTGCTTGTGGAGAATAGACAGAGTAGGAAAACTGACTCAACATAAAAGAAAAAGAAAGGCCCTTCGAAGAGGAGCAGGGATTATGTCATGTGCTAGAGCTTTTTAGTTTTTGAAATTATATAGAGAGTACAAATATATTTAGAGGTGCATGTTAATGGTCAACGAATGGTAGCAAACAATACAGTCTTACCCCTGCAACCCAGACTTTTTAAGAGAGAGTGCTCCCATTGAGGAACGTTATTTCTGCAGCAAGCAGATCATTCCTCTTTTCTCCTTTGTTTACACATGCAGATGTTTGACTGAATGCTCAGGAATAAATGTGAGGAGAGTTTATGATGAAAGTTGTAAATTAAGGGGGCTGGGCACCCCGCTGCCAGCTCTTTTTGCAAAATTATAGATAAGAGATGTAAGCTGCTAGTCTGGAGTAAAGTCTGATTGATAAGTGTAATAAAGATGATCTACTACTTCCTCATGAGCTGGTAAACAGAGACACAAATAAGAAGTAGCAACAGTTTTGAATAATTTAAAGGTAGCACATGACAAATTTACTTGGAGTGGCAAGAAAATACCACATATAAGTAGGTATGGTGGACACAGATGGCATGGATTTTGGCTCAGGGTTTTGGATGCACGAGAATCATTCCCTCTTAGTACAGAGTTTAGGCCAGCAAGGTTATTTTAAGCAAACACATAACGTCAACCGGTATAAAAAGAACCATATGATGAACATATAAGAAAAACTATAATACTCCACACTGTCTTCCTTGTTAACCAAAGCATCCTCTTAACCAGAAAATATCTAGACTTTGGAACTACCAATTATGACAAATCAAATAACTTCAAGCTTTAACGGTAGTTCTTCACTAATGAGCCTTTACTTACATGATACACAAGTTTAAACATTACTTACTTGATAACTCAAAACAATTGAAAAGTATCAAGTTACTCAAAACAATGATCTACAAGACTATGTAAGCATTTTCTTTATACCATTACCACATGCATAGCATTTTCTGTTCCAACCAAACACTAATCAATTTTTTAACAACTCTCCGAACAAATATAAGTGAAGCAAGAGAGTACTTTCTTCAAAAGAACTAATAGCTCTGAACAAGAGATACATGAAAAACAAGAGCTAGAAGCATAGCAGCGCTACACAAGAATTCTCAACAAGTATAAGTGAAGAATAGGAGTATTCTAATGAAAAAGCGGAGTGTGTCTCTCTCCGAAACAAGAGTGCTAGGGTCCAACTAGTTATGACCAGAGACCAAAACATAAACAAACTGAAAATAAAACACACAGACGCTCCAAGAACAGCACTTAAAATGTGAAGAAATAAAAATATAGTCTCACTAGAGATGACCTGATAATTTGTCGATGAAGAAGGGGATGCCTTGGGCATCCCCAAGCTTAGACGCTTGAGTCTTCTTGAAATATGTTGGGGAGGTCCAGGGGAGCCTCCCCAAGCTTAAGCTCTTTACTCTTCTTGATCTTATTTTATCACCCTTCTCTCTTAATACTTGAAAACTTCATTCACACCAAACTCAGAGTAAACTTTATTAGAGGGTTAGTGCATCAAATCATAATCTCACTTGGTTTGTAAAGACACATTATAAACATCATTTTAAACATTGCTACTGTTTACTAGCCTTATGTGAAGCTCTTCCACCTTTAAAGAATTTCACTTAACACTTGTAAAAGAGAGAATGCAAAACTAGACAGAATCTGTCAAAACCAGAACAGTCCGCGAAGACGAATTTTTTCGAGGCACTTACGTCGCTCAAATCAGAAAACGCTGAACTAACGAAAGATAGGTAAAAATCTCAGGCTTCTGCACAAAACTTTGCAGATTAAAATATTGTTCCGCAATTTTTCACGAATTTTACCGTGAGGCACAAAATCTGTTTCTGGACAGCAAACTAAACTTTTAGTGCTATCTTGCTATTAGAGACTCTTCTTGGCACAACAAAACGAAAAAAATAAAAGATACAAAGGAATTTTACAGAAGTAAGCTAATTCTTGACTCAACAAAATAAAATAACAGAAAATAAAATAGGTTGCCTCCCATGAGCGCTTTTCTTTAACGCCTTTTAGCTAGGCACAAAGCATGAATCAAGTATTATCAAGAGTGGAAACATCAAAATCATATCTGTTCGAACAATAGAATCAAAAGGTTGTTTCATCCTCTTCCTAGGAAACTGTTCCATACCTTTCTTGAGTGGGAATTGAAATTTAATATTACCTTCTCTCATATCAATAAAAGCACAACAGTTCTAAGAAAAGGTCTTCCCAAAACAATAGGACAAGACGATTTGCATTCAATATCCAAAACAACAAAATCAACAGGAACATAATTATTGTTAACCATAATAAGAACATCATAATCCTACCCACATGTTTCTTCATAGTAGAATAAGCAAAATGAACATTCAAATAACAATTTTCTAATGGTGCTAGATCAACCATATAATAAAGTTTCTTAGGCATAACAGAAATACTAGCACCAAGATCACACAAGGCATTGCAATCAAAATCATTCACTCTCATTCTAACTTTCTCGGAATAGAAGCTTCACGTTTAAGTTTCTCTTCCCTATCATGAATAAGAGCATTAGTAATATGCTTAGTAAAAGTCATGTTTATTTTACTAGCATTAGGATTCTCAGCTAACTTTTGCAAGAACTTAATAACTTCAGTGAGATTACAACCATCAAAATCAAAATTATTATCATCAAAAGTAATGGGACCATTATCTCCTATACCTCGAAAAATTTCAGCACTTTTATGTGTAACAGTTTTAGTGATATCAGGCAATTTAGAACTATTTTCAACCAAGGTAGAGATCTCCCCAATTTTAATTTTATTATTACTAGCATGATTAGGACCTGTAGGTAATTCACTAGTGCACACGGTTTTAACATTTTCAGTAGTAGAAATAGTGCAAACTCTAGCAATCCTACCTTTTTCAGCAATTTCAGCTTCTTTTTCTTCTCTTTCCCACCTAGCATGCAACTCGGCTAGCATCCTAACATTGTTATAAATTTAATTTGTATAGCATTGAGAATTTTGCTCTCTTTAACATCACGAGGCATACTCTTTATTTTCAAAAACTCAACATCAAGCACAAGATTATCAACTTTAGAAGCAAGACCATCAAGTTTCCCTAGTTTTTCCTCCATGGTTTTATTAAAAGAAGTTTGTGTACCAATAAAATCCTTAAGCATAACTTCAAGATCAGAGGGCACACTCTTATTATTGTTGTAGGAATTACCATAAACATTGCCACTATTAGAAGGATAGGGCTTATAATTACTATTACCAAAGTTGTTCCTATAAGCATTGTTGTTGAAATTATTATTTTTAATGAAGTTCACATCAACATGCTCTTCTTGAGCAACCAAAGAAGCTAAAGGAACATTATTAGGATCAGCATGAACTTGATTATTTGCAAGCATAGACATAATAGTATCAACTTTATCACTCAAGGAAGAGATTTCTTCAACATAATTTACCTTCTTACCTGTTGGAGCTCTTTCGGTGTGCCATTCAGAATAATTTACCATCATATCATCTAAGAGCTTTGTTGCTGCACCTAAAGTGATGGATAAAGGTACCTCCGGCGGCCGAATCCAGCAAATTCCTTGAAGAAAATTTAATCCTGCATAAAAGGTTTGGATGATCATCCAAATAGTCAGTCCATGAGTGGGACAATTCTTTACCATTGCTTTCATTCTTTCCCAAGCTTGAGCGACATGTCATTATCATATTGCTTAAAATTCATAATGCCACTTCTCAATGATATAATCTTAGCAGGAGGGTAATATTTTCCAATAAAAGAATCTTTGCATTAAGTCCATGAATCAATACTATTTCAAGGCAAAGATATCAACCACTCTTTAGCACGTCCTCTCAAGGAGAAAGGAAAAAGTTTCAGTTTTATAATGTCACCTTCTACCTCTTTATACTTTTGCATGTCACATAGTTCAACAAAATTATTAAGGTGAGCAGCAGCATCATCAGTACTAACACCAGAAAATTTCTCCTTCATAACAAGATTTAACAGTGCAGGTTTTATTTCATAAAACTCTGCTTTCGAAGCACATGGAGCAATTGGTGTGCATATAAAATCATTGTTTTTGTGCTAGTGAAGTCACACAACTTAGTGTTCTCAAGATTACTCATTTTAACAAAATTAAAAACAAAACAAAATAACAAACCGAAATTAACTAAATGCAGGAATTTAATTTTTTTTTGTTTTTTTTTTTAAAGCAAACAAGATAAAATAAAATAAACTAAGCAAGGCAAAAACAAAGTAATGAGATTGGAAGTGTGAGACTCCCCTTGCTGTAGCCGCTTGATTCCCCGACAACGGCGCCAGAAAATGTGCTTGATGACGTGAAAGCACACGTTCGTTGGGAGACCCCAAGAGGAAGATATGTAGTGCAGCAGCAATTTTCCCTTGATATCTACCAAGGTTATCAATCCAGTAGGAGTCAAAAGTGCTTCAGAATGTTGTCAACGGTACCAGAAAATATGGCACGGCACAATGTCAGATGATTTGGTGGTTGACGTGGGCCTGCACACAACACAATAAAACTACTTTGCCCCAACGAAACAGGAAGGTTGTCAATCTTCCCGGCTTGCTGAATACAAAGGATTAAACGTATGGTGTGGAGAATAATAATAAATTCAGAAAGTAACAGAGAACAGATGATTGCAGTTGGTGTTTTTATTAGTGTAAAAGAATGGACCGGGGTCCACAGTTCACTAGTGGTGTCTCTCCATAAAAAATAACATGCATGTTGGGTAAACAAATTACTGCTGAGCAATTGACAAATAGCAAGCGCATGATAATGCAATATATGACAAGATAGTTTATTGTAGTATTTATTGGGCATTACAACATAATACATGGACCGCTTACCAACAGCATCCATGCCTAAATAATCCACTTCCGGGATAGCATCCGTGTCTCCCGTTAGTATTAAGTTGCAAACAACAGATTATTGCATTAAGCAAAATGTGTAATGTACACAAACGCATTAGACTTAACAGCAGTACCCTTAAGCTAAGCATTAGTTATTTTATCCCTAGTGACAACAGCACATCCACAACCTTAGATGTTCTTGTCACTCACCCAGATTACTGGAGGCATGAACCCATTATCGAGCATAAATACTCCCTCTTGGAGTCACAAGCATCTACTTGGCCAAAACATCTAATAGCAACGGAGAGCATGCAAGAACATAAATAAAACAATAGATATATTGATAAACAACTTGATCATAACATCACTATTCATCGGATCCCAGCAAACACAACATGTAGCATTACAATAAGATGATCTTGATCATGTTAGGCAGGTCATGAGATATAAACATGATAGCACAAAGTGGAGAGGCAACCATCTAGCTACTGCTATGGACCCGTAGTCCAAGGATGAACTACTCACGCATCACTCCGGAGGCGGGCATGGTGATGTAGAGCCCTCCGTTGATGATCTCCCTCTCCGGTAGGGTGCCGGGAGGAGCTTCAGAACCCTCCCGAACTAGGGTTGACGACGGCGGCGGCGACGGAACTTTTCGTGGAATAATGCTCGGGTCTTTATGGTTTTTCGGGATGGAGGCAATATATAGGCGAAAGGGCAGCGCGTGAGGCCAGCCGAGGGCCCCACACACCACCACGGTGTGCCAGGCAGGGGGGCCGTGCCCTAGTGGTGTTTGGCTCCCCTGGGTCGCTTCTTCATGCGCCCTTCGGACTTCGTCTTCGTGTCGGTGAAAAACTGGGCTCCGTTGATTTTCGTCCAATTCCGAGAATATTTCCTGACTAGCTTTTCTGAAACGGAAAAACAACAGAAAACAGGAACTGGCACTGTGGCATCTTGTTAATAGGTTAGTCCCAGAAAATGCATAAAAATGTTATGAAGCGTATATAAACATGTAGCAATATGTATAAAACAAGCATGGAATATCAAAAATTATAGATATGTTTGAGACGTATCACACGTCGGTAATTGCGACGTGAAAATTCTGTAGCCATGTGACCACCGTTCCCCACCACTCACTTTACTCTTTACCTCTTTGGATCTATCTTCTTCCTCCTTGGTTCTTCTTCTTTTTTACTCTCTCCTCCCACACCCCAAGCAAGGTAAATTAATCTCTCTCCTCCACTCACTCTCTCCCCCCCCCTAGGGGTGAAAACGGAACGGATTATTTCCGACCGACCGACCGAAGTCTTACGGAACGAAAATACGGATACGGTCGGATAGTTGACGGATACGGTCGCGGATGCAGATAGTAATTCACGGATACGGAAAAGGTTGTGGTTTTACTAGTATCCGTCCGTATCCGAAAATATACCATATTTCGCGGTTATATCCGACGACTATCCGATAAATATCCGGCAACTAATACCTCCAACTCTAACCATACACCCAGTAACATGTAAGAACGAAGTAATGAACTCTATTCGTGTTATTTTGTTATCTTAGCTTTATCAATGCACTCATTATCTGTGTAATGAATTTCGACCTTATTTGTCTCGTTATGTTATCAGCTGACATTGTGTCAACGATCTCTATTTGATATACTTTGCGTAATGAGTTATCGGCTTTGTGCATATTTAGGTTAAAACATGTATTATATGTCAGTCCTATTCCTTAACTGACATCCGAGAAAATATTTATCCGCAACTGAACCTTATTCGTCCCATATTCGATCCATATTCGTAACCGGAAGGTTCCGATTCCGTATTCGTATCCGCATACTATCCGTTCCGATTTCGTATCCGAAAAAATACGGCTACGGACATGGTTTTACTACTATTCGACCGTATCCGATCCGTTTTCACCCCTACCCCCCCCCCCCCCACTTGTCTTATCAAGCGTATGATATGAACGGATTCACATACTACACGGAGGCCAAAGATAAAAATAGTGTGTACCAGAACTCTGGGGTAACTATGGAATCAGAGATCGGTGGTGTGAACCGAAGATACTACGGAAGGATCGAAGAAATCTGGGAACTTGACTACGCGGGAGACTATAAGGTGGCGATGTTCCACGTCAGATGGGCATAGAATATCGACTATGAAGATCATGGTTTCGTTACCATGACTATACCTGAAGCACAACCCATTGGTGCAAAGAGCAATGTGAAAGGAATCACCGCAGAAAACGAGCCCTGAGTTTTTGCTAAGGATGTGGCCCAATGTTTTTCATAAAAGACCCGACAAGGCCGAGCCATGTAGTCGTGAGGAGAGGCAAAAGGCGTATCATTAGGCTTGATGAAGTCGAGACCGAGGAAGATTTTCACCAATTCGATGATCCTAAAGAAGAAGACGACTTCGACGAGCCATTCACCACAAGAAGAAGCAGAACCACATTACCTTCTTCCAAAAAATTCAATCCTTTCATAAGAACAAGTACTAGTGCAAAGAAGAGAAAGAACACCAAGAATAAGTGCTGATTCATGGTGTACCATCGCGATTGAGAAGCTTTTGCGTATGTAATGTCATACTCATTAATGACCATGTATCGATCATATCGATGCAACATCGGTTGACCTTTTTACAATACAGATATATGCATGTATCGTACCTTAATTTATTAAACATGATGAATTCATGTTTTAATCTATATGTATTGTAACTTAATTAATTTAACATGTCGAGTTCATGTTTTAATCTTTATGTATTGTACATTTTTTAAGTTTGTGACTTTTTGGTAAAAAATTGGGACTATAACCCTAATTCCACCCCACCAATCTCTCTCCTCACCCCACCCGCCTCTCTCTCCTCACCACACCCGCGTCGCGCCGACAGGCTCGATCTCTCCACCCGCATCGCACCGCCGTCCTCCATCTCTTCCCCTCCCTCGCCTCGCCGTCCACGAGCCCTCCCCGCGCCGCCATACCCCTCCCTCGCCTCGCCGTCCTCGAGCCTCGCCGTCCCCGAGCCATCACCGCGCCGCCGTCCCCGACCCGCCTCGCTGCCCCTGTCGTGGGATTGTCACGGCAGATGTTACCATGGGGTAACTTGAGTTGTTGGGCCAGGCGAAACTAGTGTGTGGGAGTTTGTTTAGCTCTGCGAGGACAAAGGGTTTACCCAGGTTCGGCCTCTCCATTGGAGATAAAGACCTACTTCCTGCTATGCTATTATTGATCTCGATCTCGATAACCCGGCTACTACAACAGGTCCGGTTCTCGATCTAGGTTACAGGGTGCGCTTGGTAGCGATGATCTCTCTGGTTCTCTCCCTGTGAAATTTGTCAGACTTCCCTAACTATGACCTAGGAGCCCGCTTATATAGACGATCGGTCTCCTGGTTCTATACATGGTAAGCCCGGGTTCTACCCAGACTCGGAGTCCTACTCTACATCCTCTAATCTTCGTGTTCTCCAAGTCTTTTCCATAGCGCGTTCCGCCTCCGGGTCTTCTAGAATCTTCTCCACCAAAGCCGGGTTACCGACAAGCTGGCTGGCCCATCGACGTAATCCAGCCCATGCTGATAGTCAGCTGTCCTGGCAGGGCCTTCTGCCTGGCAGGTCACGCTTCCCTCTTCATGGGCCTACCGGGTTATTATTCCCCCATCAGTAGCCCCCAGGTTAACTTGGACGCCGTGTTTGGCGTGCTTCTCTTTAGCTTCGATCTTCTATTTCTCAGGTGAAGCCGCCATTCTCGATGTTCGAGTTAACCCCCTGAAAAAAATAAGAACAAACACGTAATAACTTAAATGCCGGGTCACTTAGGCCAGCTCTCTTTGGTGATCCATATTGTAACCCGGCTTGGTCATACCGGGTTCATACACCTCCGGATTTCACGCTCAACACTTAGCAAAAACTGCCACCCAACTGTAAATCCATCCCCAGTCTATCTCAATCGTGATCTTATCAATTAATATCCCGTAATTGTCTCATTCTGTTTGTCGTTGACTTTTGGTCAAAGGTTAGGGTAAAACGCACTGTTACTTTTCTCCTTTTTACCACAACACCCCTAGAGCTTTTTACTGCGCCTATAAGAATAAGGTTAGGGTAAAACGCACTGTTACTTTTCTCCTTTCTTCTCCTTGGCCCATTCATCTTCTTCCTCGCGCAGCCGCCGCAACACATCTCCAATCGAGCTACCAAATCCTGATAGAAAGCTTCGCAACCACAACCAATTCATCCAGCCGTGCTGCGCCCTCGATTCCGCGCTCAATCGCATCCTCACCTGCTCCAAATCTTCCTCTCCTCGCATCCACTTCCTCGACTAGGGTTAGTTCATCCACTCACCGAGATTGGGCACCACCATAGCTCTGCATCAATGGGGAAGGAGAAGGTGAAGTCCGGAGGTCCCAAGGCCACGAAGAAGGGCGCGAAGAAGGGAGCAAGCTCCAGCGCCGCCGCGGCAGCCGCTCCGGTGAACTGGACCAGATCCAGCGCCACGGACACGACGCTGCAGACGTACGTGAACCGGGGCGAGCTTCCACACAAGGACGAGGTCCATTGGCGCGCTCCTGGAGAGGAAACGCGTCCCAACCCAAAGGAAGGTGAAATAGTTGTTTTGCTCGACCATGTCTCCCGTGGCCTTCGTCCTCCAGGCTCTTTGTTTTTTCGCCAAGTTTTCAAGTATTATGGCCTTACCACTATGGATGTTGCTCCCAACTCCATCCTCAACATTAGCAATTTCATAGTTTTCTGCGAAGATTATCTTCAGATGGCTCCCAGTCTCGAATTGTTTTTAGAACTCTTCTACTGCAATCCCTCTCACAAGTGCAAACCTCTTGGCCCTTATGGGGACGTTTCCATCCAGCGCCGGAGAGAATGTGATTTCCCGGCTCTCATTCTTGCCAGCCACCCTAAGGGGTGGCAAAACTCTTACTTTTACTGCAAGGATACCTCCCCTGCGTCAGACGAAGCCCGCTTCCCGGCTTTCAGAAACTCTGCGTTAGTTTATGACCCAAAGATGAACAGCTACGCCAGCGACGAGAACCGGGTCTTAGTTAAAGCAGTCCGCGTCCGGGCCAGAGCACTGCTCGCTCACGGCTTCCGCGGCACAGATCTAGTCAAGTGCTGGATCGGTTGGTTCATCCAGCCCCTCAGCATTAGGACCCGGTTGATCCACGAGTACACTGAAGAAACAACTGACAGCATGCGTTACTCTGAGATAACGCTCACTGATGATCAGATTGTGAAGAACGCCAAGAGACTGCTTGGCGAGACCAAGCATGACATCGCACTGACCGGGCTTGCCCCGTTCAGTGCCAAGAACAAACCACCCACTGTATGATACTTTTGCTTTCCATCTTGCTAACCCGGATTTTCTCGCATGATACACTTATATGTTCAACTTTCTTCTTTTCAGGACCCAGAGTGGTGGAAAGCTGATTATGCCCCTGTGTCTCCTCCTGTCGATGAAGACACAGACGCAAGCGATGAAGAAGAAGAAGAAGAAGAAGAAGAAGAAGAAGAAGAAGAAGAATAAGAAGAAGGTGAGCTAAACTCAGCTGGCCGGCTCTTCCTCGACCTGATTAACAGCGAAGCCACCGCTAAGGACCAATCAACTGATAACCCGGCATTTATTTTTCCAGGACCCTCTGACCCGGCTGCTGATGAAATGCCGGGTCCTCAAACTGCTGAACCTCCCTCTCTCAAGAGGACTCGAGCTACTGTTGCAAAGGTGCCTTACTCTCGTCTTTCAAATTATGCAATGAACACATCTCAACCCCAAACACACACACACAGGCAAAGGAGCTTGAGAAGGAAACTGCTGCCAAGAAGAAACCCCGAACCCGGTCTGCTGCAAACCCGGGTTCCCTGAACACAGGTATCCCTCCATGCTCCTTAGCCAGTTGGGCCAAATCCATCCAGAAGACACACCCTTTAGCTGGCAAAATCCGGGCCGCTAAATCATATTCTTTGTCAGCTTCATCCTCGGACAGCGTTAGCACTCCCAAGGATTTCCAGATTAACACCGGGTTAGAAATATTTCACATACCTTTTCCACACTTCTATATTTTTCTGTCCTTTTTGACTAAATCACTATCTTGTTTCAGTGCCAGGGCATTTGCTGATGAAGACCCGGACTCTCCTCCAGCGGCGTCTCCTCCTCCAGCAACAACAGAGCCTTCTCCTATGGAGGCACATATTGAAGAACCGGTGGACAGAGATGAGCCAATGGCGCATATAACCCCCGTGGCTTCTCCAAAAAGCCCAGTTGCTCCTGTGCCAGAGCCATCCCCAGCTGCTCACTCGCCCGGGTTAGGATCTAGCACCAAACAAGACGAAGTGCAAGTTACTGGAACCCGGCATGTTACTGGAACCCGGCTCCTTCGTCAGATTTACCGGCTCTGTACTCCATGTCCATCCCAGCCCTTTGCGATGAGTACTTCTCTCGCCTCGCTCAGCACAAGAATCTGGAGACTGAACTGGTTGCCCTGATTCAGAAACAATACCAGGTACACTTTTTGTTTCTTGCCTTTACGTTGTCTTGCATAGTATACCCTTAGTAGCCCCCAAGCTCTAAGTTCATCACTTGTTGATGAGCTTGGTGCTTATAATATGAATTCCTCTTATATAAACTTCAATCCTGTAGCCCCCAAGTGCCGGGTTGTCTGTTCACAGCAACCTGGGACTAAAAACTTCATCTTTTAAAACTTGTCACCCTCCACAGCAAAATTTAAACACTGTAGCCCCCAAGTGCCGGGTTGCCTGCCTGCAGCAGCCTGGGACTAAACATAGAAAATTTCAAAGTTTTGCACGTGTAGCCCCCAAGTGCCGGGTTGCCTGCCTGCAGCAGCCTGGGACTCCACAGTTATCGAAATTTGAACACTGTAGCCCCCAAGTTCCGGGTTATCTTTCCTTCAGTAACCTGGGACTACCATACGTCTATATTGCTGCTTATGTACTGCTTAAAAAACTTCAAACTTGTAGCCCCCAAGTTCCGGGTTAACTTGCCTGCGGTAACCTGGGACTAACATAAATTTGTACTACAACAGGAAGACCACGCCAAAGCCGAGGCAGAAATTACCCGGCTCAAAGACGCTGCAAAACTGAATCTGAAGCCCGGCTCACCCATGCTGAACAGCTGCAAGCTTTGGAGAAAAATGTCACGGAGCTGACCCAGGAAAATTCTGACCTCAAGAAAGAGCTGGAGGAACATGAAGAGCACTGGAAAGAACAACGCGCCAATCTCCAGAAGCAGCTAGATGCAGTCACCAATGAGCTAACCCGGCTGAAGAATGGTCACCTCCATGGTGGCCTCCTTAGTGGGTAAGCATCACTTCTTTGAATTCAAACTGTATTGAGCAAGTAGACCCGGTTTCAATTCTCACTGTTACACTTATTTACCCAGGCCCTCGCGATGGAAACCTTCGCAAACTGCTGCGAGAAGATCAAGTGCATGTACACACTGACACGCCAGCTGTACTTTGGCAGCTGCGAGTCATCAAAGCAGCAAGGAACTGGGAGAACCCGCCAAGTGCATACACTGAGGTCCTTGGGCATCTGTCAACAATGCCCCAATGGATCCATCTGTTGAAGAGATCTGCTTGCAGGGCCGGGGTGATGCGAGGTCTTGCTTTGGCAAAGGCCTACCATCCCCAGCTAAACCCGGTCCTCTGAAGAATGGCTTTCCTCATACAACACTGATGGCACGGAGTTTGACAAGAAGAGCTACTCCCGGGTTGTGAAGCAAACCCGGCACGTTGCCACTGTCATTGCAAGCAAGATGAAGCTCACCACGCTGCAATATGGATACACCGAAGCCGACGAGGAATCATGGACGATGAACCACAACGCATCGACCTCCTTCAAAGCTACAAGGATTCCATTGATCCAGCAAAGGTTGCTCCCAGTACCTCCACTGCGCCAAGCTCTTCTACTCCAAGTGTTCCTCCTCCATCACGAGCCGCCGTTGAAGAAGATGATGAAAGCTACTTCCAATCACTTCAACAAGTCACCCGGCGCAAGATCAAGGCCAAGGCAACAAAGGAGACAGAAGCTGACCCGGGGCTGCCAAGGAAGATGACCCGGCAAAAACCACTGAGGAGCACCAGCCAGCTCGCCACCGTGACCCGGCTCCTGAAGCCGAGGCTTGAAAAACTCATGCAGATGCTTTATCTCTGCAAAAAACAATCTCATTCGGCCCTTTGGGCAGGTTATTGTAATAACTTAGCACTTTTATCCCTTGCTTGCAGTGGTGTAGTAGTACACCTTTGAAACCTTGCTTGAATCACTTGAAACTTTTGCTTTATGATATCTCTCTTTGGTTTTGATGACCCTTTTGATTTCTTTAACTGTGAGTTGGCTTTCGCATGGATTCTCTGTCGCAACTTCTCTGACAAAAACAGGGTCAAACCAAGTCCCATTGGGCCTCATGGTTGATTGAATTTTCAGGTGAGCAATCAGGCCATAAATTTGCGAGTCACATCAAACTCAACAGCAAGAAACCAAGAATAAACTGGTGGCATAAAAGCCGGGTCTTGGGATTGCAGCTACAAACTATTCAAGTGAGAGCCCCCAAGACCCGGATCAATGTTTATAAAGTAAAGGCTTCAACTATGCACATTACCCCATTGATCCATATACTAGTGTGACGCACTCAATGGGCATCTATCATGATAAAAATAACTTTGCAACTATACTACAACTAATATCAAAAAGATGGATAAAAGCTGTAAAACTAAACATGCATACTAAAAAAGAAGATACTAAAGTAACAACTGAAACTTTCTCTACCGGGTCACAGAAAATTATGTGACCCGGGCAATCTCAAAGCCGGGTCTTGGAAGGACAAACTATGTCACCTTAATGACAAGCCCCCAAGACCTGGCACATCATCAACTGCACATCTTTTCAACTCAAATTTTTCAGAGAACTGCCGGCTTTCATAACAAAAACTGAAAAGTAAACTGAGAACACAAATTTCTGTTCAACCTTCACTTTATTGATAGAAAAGGTTAGGTCAGCAAGCCGCCTCATTAAAAACCTTCCAGTCCCCTTAGGTACCCTGGTAAGGAAAAGAGCGCGTCTGAAACCTGCTGCCTGTTACATCGTGTGTTACATCTGATATCTCAATCTCATGCTAAGTATAATATGGGCGCAGCTGGGCAATGTTCCATGGCCGCTCGCGCTCCTCTAATGAAGAAGTGGAATGTGTTGTGTCGTTCACATACTCAGATTTCTCTCTAGCATCCACCAAATAATACGAACCATTGTGCAGATTCTTGCTTATGATAAAGGGCCCCTCCCACGGAGGAGATAACTTGTGCATCCCTTCCTTGGATTGCGTCCACCGCAGCACTAAGTCACCCTCCTGGAAAGTACGAGTTCTAACCCGGCGACTGTGATACCGCCTCAAATCTTGCTGATAAATTGCAGATCTTGCCAATGCTTGTTCTCTATTCTCCTCGAGCAAGTCCAAAGAATCTTGCCGGGTTTGCTCATTCTCAGCTTCAACGTAAGCCGCCACTCTAGGCGAGTCATGTATAATATCACTTGGGAGTACTGCCTCTGCCCCATACACCATGAAGAAGGGCGTCATCTTTGTGGATCTATTTGGCGTTGTATTGATTCCCCAAACCACGGATGGTAACTCCTCAACCCACGCTCCGGCGGCTCTGATGCACGGGACCCGGAGGCGTGGTTTTAAACCTCGCAGTAACTCTTGATTTGCTCTTTCTACTTGCCCATTGGCCTGTGGATGAGCAACTGAGGCCACATCCAAACGTATACCATTGTTTCCGCAAAACTTTGCCATCTCTCCAAGTGACATGTTGGTTCCATTATCTGTGATGATGCTATGAGGATACCCAAACCTGTGTATGATTTTCTTCACAAACTTAACTGCTGTAGCTGCTTCACAGTTTGTAACTGGCATCACCTCAACCCACTTTGTAAACTTATCAATGGCAACTAAGAGGTGGGTTTTCTTGCAAGGGGACATATGAAAGGGACCCACCATATCAAGCCCCCAGACTGCAAAAGGCCAGGTCAAAGGTATTGTTCGCAATTCCTGAGCCGGCACATGAACTTGCCTTGCATATCTTGACACCCATCACATCTGCTCACCAAGCGTTCTGCATCTGCCTGGGCTGTGAGCCAGAAAAACCCGTGTCTAATGCTTTCGCCACTAGAGATCTTGTTGATGCATGATGACCACAATCTCCCTCATGGATTTCTTTCAAAATTTGCCGGCCTTCCTTTCCAGATACGCATCGCTGAAATACTCCTGACACGCTCCTTTTGTACAATTCACCATCAATGACCACGTAAGCCTTAGCCCGGCGTTGGATTTGCCGGGACACAACTTCCTGTGGTGGCAACTCCCCTCGCAGAAGATACGCTAAGTAAGGTTCTGTCCACTCTGGAATTTCCCGGGTTGCTGCTACCAACTGTGAATCCGGGTCATCTTGACATGCAAGTTCTTCCTCATCTTGAAGCTTGACTGACGGAGTCCACAATTCATCTAAGAAAACATTAGGTGGAACCGGCTCTCTGCGTGAGCCGAGTCTTGATAAAGCATCTGCAGCATCATTTTTCCTGCGATCAATGTGATCCACCTGATAGCCTGAGAAGAACCCGGCTACCCTATCCACTCTCTTCTGTAAGCCGCCATTGTTGCATCCTTTCTATCCCATGTTCCTGAAACTTGCTGTGCCACAAGGTCTGAATCTCCATAGCACTTGATACGCTTGATATTCATCTCCTTTGCCATGCGCAAACCATGCAGCAAGGCCTCATACTCTGCCACATTATTGGAACAATCAAAGTGAATTTGCAACACATAACTCAACTTGTCACCTTTTGGAGATGTTAACACAACTCCGGCTCCTGAACCTTGCTCTTGCTTAGACCCGTCAAAATGCATAACCCAGGATTTGATACTTGGTGTAAGGGGTGGTGCACTTAACTGCGTCCAATCATTAAGAAAATCAGCCAACGCTTGAGACTTGATGGCTGTACGAGGCTCATAGTTGATATGATACGGCCCCATCTCTATTGCCCACTTGGCAACTCTTCCTGTAGCTTCTGAGTTTCTGATAATATCTGCCAATGGAATTGAACTAACCACTGTGATTGGATGTTCCTGAAAATACGGCTTCAACTTTCTACTCGCCATGAAAACACCAAACACTAATTTCTGCCAATGTGGATAGCGCTGCTTTGCCTCTGATAATACCTCACTGACGTAATAGACCGGCCTCTGGACCGGGTTTTCTTTGCCTACCTCCTTACGCTCGACCACCACCACAGCGCTAACAGCCTGAGGCCCGGCGGCGACGTATAATAACATGGGCTCTTTGGGACCCGGCGCCGCAAGTATTGGCGCCTCTGACAGCTGCTTCTTGAGAGCTTCAAATGCCTCATCTGCCTCTTGATTCCACACGAAGTTGTCCGTTTTCTTCAGCAATTTGTACAAAGGGATGGCCTTCTCTCCAAGCCGGGATATAAACCGGCTTAGCGCAGCTACGCACCCCGTCAACTTCTGAACATCTGCTAATTCTCAGGTTTCTTCAAACTTTGAATAGCCTTGATCTTTTCCGGGTTTGCCTCAATTCCTCTCTCTGATACGATGAAACCCAGGAGCTTCCCAGCTGGAACACCAAATACACACTTTGTAGGATTGAGCTTCATCTTGTACTTCGCAAGTTCACAAACGTCTCTCTTAGGTCATTAATGAATGACCCGGCTTTCTCTGTCTTGATCACCACATCATCCACATAAGCATGCACATTGCGTCCAATCTGATCATGAAAACACTTCTGAATACACCTTTGATACGTGCACCTGCGTTTTTCAACCCAAACGTCATGGTCTTGTAACAAAAAGCACCAAACGGGGTTATGAACGCTGTCTTTTCCCAATCCTGTCTATTAAGCTTGATCTGATGATATCCTGAGTACGCATCCAAAAAACACAAGAGCTCGCTGCCCGCAACTGCGTCAATGATTTGATCAATGCGCGGCAGTGCAAACGGGTCCTTGGGACAATGCTTATTCAAACTTGTAAAATCTATGCACATCCTCCACTCGTTATTCTTCTTCAGAACTAGAACCGGGTTAGCCAACCACTCCGGGTGAAAAACTTCCATGATAAAGCCAGCTGCTAGGAGCCGGGCTATCTCCTCTCCTATAGCCTTTCTTCTCTCTGCATTCATTTTCCTCAAACCTTGTTTTACCGGCCTTGCCTTGGGATCAACATGTAAGCGGTGCTCAGCGAGTTCAGTCGGAATGCCAGGCATGTCACTAGGTGTCCATGCAAAAACATCCCGATTCTCACGGATGAACTCGATGAGCGCGCTTTCCTATTTATCAGTAAGATTGGACCCTATGGCGAACTGCTTGGAGGAATCTCCAGGCACAAAATCCACCATCTTTGTATCTTGGGCGGCCTTGAACTTTGCCCTATCATCTTCTGTTGTTGGTTTCTTTAGTGCTGTGTTATCTGCCGGGTCAAGATTAGACCTGTAAGCTTTCAACTCCTCTTTCGCACAAACTTGCTCTGCCAAGGCCGCATCTCCTTCATCGCACTGCGCTGCTATCTCTTTGTTGCCATGAACTGTGATGATCCCCTTAGGACCCGGTATTTTCAACTGTAGGTATACATAACACGGCCTTGCCATGAACTTGGCATAAGCCGGCCTTCCAAATAATGCATGATACGGGCTCTGGAACTTCACCACTTCAAACGTGAGCCACTCCGATCTAAAGTTGTCAATGGACTCGCCAAAAGCAACTTCTAACGAAATTTTTCCCTCTGGTGTGGCTGATTTCCCCGGAACTATGCCATGAAAAACTGTCGACGTCTTCTGTAACTGTGATACTTTGAGACCCATACGCAAAAACGTCTCCCAATACAAGATGTTGATACTACTTCCACCATCCATCAGCACTTTCTTTAACTCAAAGCCATCCACTTGGGGAGCCACAACTAAAGCTAGCAGACCCGGGTGCTCAACAACATCCGGGTGATCCGCTCTACTCCACGTGATCGTGCTCTGACCACCTCAAATATCTTGGAACTCCTGCAGCAACTGCATTAACCGCCCTTTTAACTACCTTTCGCTCCCTCTTGGTCGCACCACTGGTATATATGTGGTACTGGCCAAGTTGCTTTGGCTGCTGTGAGAACCCGCCTTGATTTCCTGTATTCTGACCCGGTCCTGCGTTGTTGGTGGTACAGCATTAGCTCCAGTCAAAAGACCTGCAGCCGGGTTACCACCCGGGCCGGGTCCTCCACCTCTGCCTGCCCTTGCAGTGCCCTTTGTATCTCATTGTTTTTCCATCTGTTCAAGTCCACGCACTGAGCCAACGAGTGATTGGCGGGTCTACCGTTCCTGCTATGGCGAGGACACGGCATCCTAAAAGCCTCTCAAGACTGGTTGGGCTTGGGCGTGACATTTGATAGTTGTTTCCACCACTGTAGTTCCCATTATTTCCTTGATACCCTCTATTGTCCTGAAAATTTCCTTCCATCCTTTGCCTCTGAAACCCGGCATTGGTGTTTGCCACCAGCTCTGAACTTCCCTCATTGTGCCCACGCTTGTGTTGATTCTGGTTGTTGTTGTTATTGCCTCCGTTGCCATTGTTACTCTTTCCTCCATTATTTGCTGGACCTTTCCCTTTCTCTTCTTCATTATCATCCTGGGTCTTGTCCGTGGCTGCGTGTCTGTTGCAAGCATCCATCAACTCAGCCATGGTGACTGGCTTGACCCGGTGACCCTCCTTCATACGGCCAAGCTTCTGAACCAGGGGAACAAATTTGCACGTCTTTTCCATTGATGAAATCGCATCCTTGGGCTCAATACCAGACGAAGAATGAAGGATCTCCGTGACCCGTCTCATCCAATGCCGCGCTGACTCGCCCTTCCTCTGCACACAACGATCAAGGTCTTCAATAGAAAACAAACGCTTGCAGGTACCTTGAAAGTGCTTGATGAAGATTGCTTTTAGCTCGTCCCAGGAATTGATTGATTTTTCTGGTAAGTTCTTGAACCACAATTTTGCTGCTCCATCACTCATCATCAAATACATGTACTTTGCGCAAACGTTCTCCGTGGCATTGCGAATACACATAGCCATCTCATAACTGCTCAACCAAACGCCGGGTCCACGCTAGGCTCGTAATTGGATATCTTGTTGGGCTCCTTGAACTTCTCAGGGAAAGGCTCCGCTCTAATGGCATCTGAAAGACACTTTGGCCCGGCTAGGTTAGAAGAACTTGCTAAAAAATTATTGTTACCTGGTGAGCCTACAGATACTGCTGCTGCGACGCCGGGTCCTCCTTGCGGCACTGCTGCGACAGGTCCGCCGGGTTCGCGCTGGCCGCTCTTCTTGCTCGCGATCCATTAACTATTTGCTGGGCCACCGATACTGCTGGGGCGGGTTGAGGTTGCTGGTTGTTCTGGTTCTGCTGCTGCGGCCGCGGCTAACCCGGCTTGCGGCGGGGTTTCGCCGTGGCGGCTCTTGGTACGCTTACTACGATACGTTGTTGAATGAAGTGCACTTTTGTCCTTTGAGTACTGAACTTGCTGAACCACAGCGGTACGTAACATGTCAATGGCACGCCGGGCTTCAATCTCTGCTGGCGAGTCTCCAGGGGAATACGGTCGAGCGCTAAAGTTGCGGCGTACACGTTATCCGCTGGATTGGAATAATGACCCGCCGGCGTGTGGAATCTCGGCGTTCGCGGTGGCAGACCCGGATTTCCCCCGGCTCCCCGGCGAGCAAACCCGGTGTCCCAACCACGCTGCACCGGCTCCTGCAGTCCCTCTGTTTGGTTCTACACTTGTTCTGATAATTGGAGCTGCTTGAGTTACACCAATGGTTTGATCCACTGGAGTCCTAAATAACACTGCTGGGTTTATGGTATTCTCACCCGGCGCTAACCGGCTTTGGTGCCTTCTCCGTGAACCCGAGTCATCTCATTGAGGCGATTCTCCTGCTCTTCAATTTGCTTCTGCTTGGCTGCTATATGCTGCTTTTCTGCCATTGTGTCTCTACGCATTTGTTCCAAAGCCGACGTGCTGTGTCTAACTCCGTAGCCCGCACTGCTGCATTCTCTGGGGTAACCGATCTCGTAAGCGCTGTGGGTCCAGGACCAGACCATTGTTGAACAGAGCAGGAGCACTAGCCGTGTTATCTCTTTCTTCGACCTGAACCCGGTTATTGAGGAAACCAAAGCTGTTTCTGTAACGAGCCGTGTCATCACTCTCATCCGTCACCGAAGCCGGGTCCCCATCCATCCTCTGATCCGCCTGCTCCTGGATCGGTGGTAACTGTTGCTGCTGTTGATCTGGGTTTGGGACTGGTGGGACAACGGTTGATGGTGACGCTCCTGCATTGATCGAGGGAGCTGTGTAAACAGCCACCCTCCTGATTGTACTTGGGAAGGACTCCAGCTCCTCCTCGTCTTCCTCTTCAGCCTCGTATCCATACCGGGTCTCAAACAGGGCAAGATCGATTCAGCATCCTCCTCCTGCTCCACTGCGTCACCCGGGATCCATGCCGGCTTTCCCGACCGTTCCTCGTGCGTGACCAATGGTGACCCGGCCTCTGCCGTGCCTACTGACTCCTCCCCATCAGATTGAACGAGCGTGGCGGCTCCTGACACAGATTCACAATCCTCATCACTAGCAGATCTAATTGCATGTACCATACCAACGAAAACATTAATCTTGCCAATTGGAATAATGTCACCTGATTCTAGCAGATCCGATTCTGGCCCCCAGCCAGAATCGTCGACGATGGGTTCTCCGCGCGAGTTGATGGTAACCTCGCCGAAAACGAAGTTCTTGATTCCTTGCATAGCTTCTCCCATGATGATGACACCTTTGGACGCAGGCCCCACGGTGGGCCAACTGTCGTGGGGTTCACGGCAGATGTTACCATGGGGTAACTTGAGTTGTTGGGCCAGGCGAAACTAGTGTCTGGGAGTTTGTTTAGCTCTGCGAGGACAAAGGATTTACCCAGGTTCGGCCTCTCCATTGGAGATAAAGACCTACTTCCTGCTATGCTATTATTGATCTCGATCTCGATAACCCGGCTACTACAACAGAGCCGGATCTCGATCTAGGTTACAGGGTGCGCTTGGTAGCGATGATCTCTCTGGTTCTCTCCTCGTGAAACTTGTCAGACTTCCCTAACTATGACCTAGGAGCCCGCTATATAGACGACCGGGTCTCCTGGTTCTATACATGGTAAGCCCGGGTTCTACCCAGACGCGGAGTCCTACTCTACATCCTCTAATCTTCGTGTTCTCCAAGTCTTTTCCATAGCGCGTACCGCCTCCGGGTCTTCTAGAATCTTCTCCATCCAAGCCGGGTTACCGACAAGCTGGCTGGCCCATCGACGTAATCCGGCCCATGCTGATGGTCAGCTGTCCTGACCGGGCCTTCTGCCTGGCGGGTCACGCTTCCCTCTTCATGGGCCTACAGGGTTATTATTCCCCCATCAGTCCCCGACCCGCGCCGCCGTCCCCTGCCTCGTCGGTGAGTCCAATTTCACGGTACTCTAGTTAATTCATTTAGATGTAGTTAGTTGATTTAGTTATAGATTTTAGTGTACTTAATTCATTTACATGTGTAGTTAGTTTATTTAGATATGTTGATTTAGTTATAGATTTTAGTGTAGTTAGTTGATTTACATGTGTAGTATTAGATGTGTAGTTAGTTTATTTACATATGTAGTATTAGTTATAGATTTTAGTGTAGTTAGTTGATTTACATGTGTAGTATTAGATGTGTAGTTAGTTTATTTAGATATGTAGTATTAGTTATAGATTTTACTGTAGTTAGTTGATATACATGTGTAGTATTAGATGTGTAGTTAGTTGATTTAGATACGTAGTATTACAATTTGTTTAGTTTGTTATTTTTGTTACAATGCCGATGATTAATATCTTGTGGCACTATGTGATCCTGGGGGTGGTGCAAGCGAGCCTTGTGATATGCACAAATACACATCTTGTGCATCCTACTTGGCTCGCTCGCACCATCCCTGGAATTTGTGTGTGTCCAATCTAAGTATGAAGCAAAAATTCAAATATATTTTTAATTTCCTCTTTTTCACAATGCAGATGATTAAAATATTGCGACATTATCTTGGGGGTGGTGCTAGTGAGCCTTGTGATATGCACAAATACACATCTTGTGCATCCTACTTGACTCACTTGCACCATCTCTGATATTTGTGTGTCCAATGTAAGTATGAGGCACAATTATTTTTCTTGTCTAATTATAGTCGTCTTTTCTTGAATAATGCATTCTTGTAATGATTTGTCTGTTATATGTATAATATGCAGGAAATGAATACGTTGAATCCGTGTATTGCTTGTGGCTATCCCTGTTGCATGAATAGGAAGTTTACCGTAATTTTGTGAGAGGATGTCCAAACTACAATGGTATGTTTACATTCGTCATGTTATGAGCCTACTTTTTTGTGATAGTGCTAAACATATCTATTCCATGTGCTAATGTTCAATTGTTGTTTATTCTCAGAACATCCCGTGCAGGGCTCCCAGATGACGGTGCCTACCCGGACGTTCATGGTTCAGTGCACCAACACGGCGGGGCGGACGTATTTCAGTGGCGCTGCTTGGAGTACACTTGCTTAGTACTATGAAATGGAAACTGGTGAGAGGTGCAGCTTCTTCCTCGACCATGGTACCGAGGAGGTCTACTTCATGTATAAGCACCCCGACTACCTCCGTTCTGATTCTGACGAGGACGAGGATGACATTTGAGAGCTCATGCCAGTAGTTACAAATAAGTTAACTAGATTGATGAACAATAAGAACTTTCTCTATTGGGTGGCGCAGCCACTGTTATTTCTGTGAACGTTTCTATTTTCATGTATTTTCTGGTAATTGCAGTATATTGAATTCAGATTTTTTTTTGAATTTCCGAAAATTAATCACTGGCGTGACCTTACACGCCGGTAAAACCAATACGCCACCGGCGGGACCATACACGCCAGTAATCTCAATAGGTCACTGGCGTGGCCTCACGCATGCCGGTGATTCCAAACGATCACCGGCGTGGCCTCGCGCTCGCCGGTGATCCAAAATAGCACTGGCGTGAGGTTACCGGCGTGGCCATGTCTCGCCGATGATCCCAAAAATGCCACGCCGGTTATTAGGTGTTTCATTGTAGTGAAAGCACACGTTTCATTGGACCGCATACTTGCACACCTCCCGGTACAAGTCTGCAAAACAGGAGGGGTTCCATGCACATCCTAGCAGTTCCCGAACTACGCTCCACATGAACCGAGCAAGGGAACATGTGAAGAAGATGTGGTTCGTATCCTCGTACTCTCCACAAAGACCACACCGGCCTGTAGGCCCCTACCTACGCCGGATGTTGTCGTTGGATGGCAGGCGCTTTCGAATAAGTTGCCAGAGGAAAACCCTAATCTTCCAGGGAATCGCAATTCTATAGATTTACAAAAAATGTTGGCGTGGAGAACCTTGGCAGAGTTTCTTATATAGGGAGCGCACTGTGAACCTCCCCGAAGGTTCAAGAGCCCAAGTTATGCGGTCCGGGTTCGCCGAAATCCGAATCGCATCCAACTCTTGCATGAGATTGTCCCACTGGACGGTCTCCAAGGGGCCAAAGGCGTGACGACAGGGGATGTCCCATTGCCCACACCTCCTGGCATGAGCGACGGAAGCCTCCGGGTCCGCAGTGATGGCGAAAATCTCCAGGTATTTCTCGCAAAGGGGACCGGAGCCGACCCACCAGTCTCTCCAAAGTTTGGTTGATGTCCCATTGCCCACCTGGTGCTTAGCCCCCAAGCAAACACATCTTTTACTTTCTGGATGGCTTTCTAGAACTGGGAACCCTGAGTGTGGACAACCTGTAGTAAGTCTTTATCCCGGAGGTACTTGTTACGAAGGATGTCAGCCCACAAGCCTTGTTCCCCCGCATAAAGCCTGCAAATCCATTTGGCCATAAGACATTGGTTCATACGCTTTGTGTTCATGATCCCCCCCCCCCCCCCCCAAGGCTTTGGGCATGCATACATCGGACCACCGTACCCAATGGTATCTGCGTTTGGTGCCTTTGATGCCCCAGAAAAACCGGGCCCAATGCGAGTCCATGGCGTGGTGGGTGCCGTTACCGAGCAGGCATACCCCCATCGCGTGTAAGGGTAGGCTCGAGAGACAGGCATCGACCAGCGTAAGTCTGGCGGCCGAAGACATGAGCTTTCCCATCCAAGGGTCGGCTCGTTTGCCTACTTTCATCGGAAGCGGACCCCAATCCGCTGCCGTGAGAGCCCTATCACTAATGGGAAGAACTAAATAAGTGAAAGGGAAGGATCCTAATTTGCAATTCAGCATATCTGCGATCTTCTGTTTTTCCGTCGAGGTGGTTCCCAAAACCATGACCTCGCTCTTGTGGAAGGTTATCCGCAACACTGACATGCACTCAAAGCACAAGATGATGAACTTGAGGTTTGCAATGGCCAAGTCGTCCGGCTGGATCATGATGATCGTGTCATCCGCATACTGCAGATGAGATACCCCCCAGGTATCAGATCAGGGATAAGTCCACTAATATGTCCCCTTCTCTTGGCTGCATCCAGAACAACCGCAAGAGCCTCTACCACATAGTCAAAAAGCAGAGGGGAGAGGGGGTCACCCGGGCGCACCCCTCGACCAGTTTCATAGGTCATAGGAGAAGCCAAGAGGCTAGTTCACAACACGGTCGACATAGACGTCGAGAACACATCCACCAAAAAAATGAAAACCAATGACTCGCCAAAACTCTACATGTCCACCTGCACTAAGCTACCCCAAAATAGCTTCGCCGCGCGCTCCTCCGCTTCCTCCACAATGTTGTCGATCACTGAACTCAGAGCAGAGGCCGCGCCTTCGAAAACGACGCCATTACGATGCCTCCATAGCCCATAGGTACCATATGATGAGTGCAAGCGTCGTCCACACCTCGTGGTCCGAGGCTCGTCCCACACGCCAGGATGGAAGCCAATCCACTAGACGGTCATCATGCCTAGGTATCCACAACCTCATATCGCAGTGATTGGGGATGAAAGTTCAGACCTCCATGGTTGAGGACACATCCCAACAAGAAGTGATCGATGCTCTCATCCTGTTCATCACAGAAGTGGCAAGTTGTCATGTATGGGAGGCCCATGTGCCTAGTCGGCCAGTGGTCCAACATCGGTTGTGCAAGGCGAGCCACAAGAGAAACTTGCACTTGGCCGGTGAGTGGGATTTCTAGATATGCTTCGCGCCATCTAAGGTGATTTTGCCTTCGAAAATCGCCATTGGATGTATCGAGTAGGAGTAGTTGGGTTCCCACCAGTATGTCCTCCACACCCTTGACGAGTGTGACCGCTGCAAGGATGTCCGCTAGCCGGAGCACCTCCCTCAAGGCATCGGCATCAAGGTCTGGTGGCACATCCTCTAGGGATCCACCTTGAATACCTTCCCGTATCCGACACGTCTTGATCGCCCGCTTCGAAACCTTCACGATGAGGTTTGGCATGAGGTCCTTTATGTGATCCCCAGGGAAGCCCTATGTCTAGGGGTGGAAATAAAACTCAAAACTCGTGAGCTTATGAGTACTCGAAAACTCGGCTCAAGTCGACTCAAACTCGGACACTTATGAGTTGAACCAACCTGACATTTCTAACTCATTAAGAAAACGGGCTTAATGAGTCGAGTTACGGGTACTCGTTAAACTCGTGTAGGTCATAATATGGCTAAGATCATAACTTTGTGAACTAGCCCATTGCATATTTTCGTTCACCAGCAGTTAACACGAAGTTCAGATCTGTTATGCCCATAATCCCTAGGCCATAGCTACGTGGGAGCATAGCCAGTAGAGCCATGTAGGGCATATATAGCAGTTATGGTCTATCAATGTTGTTGATTTTAAGCTATGGACAATGATTTGTTAAGAAATGTTTCTATATTTAAGTTTATGTTATACCATGGACTACTCACGCTATACATGCTTATGTTGTTAACGTTTATTATCGAACTTAATGAGTTTACCGAGCCGGCTCGAGTTTTTATTGAGTCGAGTAAAGTTGGGGTCAGGAGCTCGTTTAGTTAACGAGTTGACTTGAGTTGACTCGTTAACTAACAAGTATTTATGAGTTGAGTCGGGTTGGCTCGATATCCGCCCCTACCCTATGTCGGAGCAGAAGAACATGGTCACCCCGTCTCCGGTGGTCGAGGAAGTAGCGGCTAGCCTCGAAGAGATGCTTAATCATCGGATGGACTTGAATGTCCAATTCCCTCTAGGGTTTAGCATGTACCTAGTTCAAGAGACCAGCTGGCGAAGGCTCCGATCCCTCGCGCTCACCAATGACCGAGACTCAACCTTGATGGCGTCGATTGAGAGATGCCAAAAGAGGGGTCGATTCATATCAACCATGCCGTGAGCATGATCACCAATGAGATGCCTTTGCGCAACTTGTGCGAGGGATGGAGGGAAGGAGACCATCTCTCACCAATCCGTGAAGTCGTCATTCAGCAACCGGGTGTTTGGACGTGGATGGGATCTAGGATCGAGAGCATGCACCTAGTGCCAGATGGCTCTCGAGATGATGGCATAACCAATTGATGGATCGGATGGGTAGGAAGTTAATTAGTTATTTCAGTTCACGGCTAGCTTCATGTCACGCAGCTAGCAAGACAGGCACTCAAATGGATGATCGGTCGTTGATCAAAGTTATGCGATGATATTGTCCGTAGTATCTTGCTAGCTAGCAAGTCGGTCTTTATCGGGAAAAAAAGCTAGTAAGTCGGTACGTGCGTGCGTCGACGCCCAAGTTGCATGCGATCGATCAATCAAACCGCGCGCGGGCGTACCCGAATACTCGGTGTGCAGCAAGTGGATACGCACGCCCACGCCTCCGCCCGCGGTGCGTGTCTGTCTGTCCCCTGCCGCGCCGCCGCCGCGGCATTCATGACGCCGCCGGCGTCGTGCGTATGAATGCCGACGCGCCGTACGTACGTGCGTGAAATAAACGCCTACTGCCGGCCGGCCGGCCGGGCCTTGCGCGGACATTGTACGTTCCGAAGTGCCGACGGCCGTGAGTTCGCAGCAGAGAGCAGACACCGGTGCGTGTTAACTTGTCACAGCTGAAACGTGTTTAATTAGTACAGTCCCTCTGATCAGAATCGATTGTCGCGAGCTGTACATCACGATTTGTACAAAGGCGCATTCTTCGGCTCAACTTATTTCAAAGTTAATATGTTCTTGTAATCATACCAAACAGCTACAGCAGATGGAGAGTTTGGCCGCCACGCCGAATAATAATAAGGATGGCAATGGATAGGGTATGGTGCGGGTAGAGCAATACCATAGCTATATCCATATAGTCAGTGGGTAGAAAAGTCTACCCATACTCGTACACACGGGTACGAAACACTACCCACACCCACCGGCCGGGGGGTTACCATACCACTTGGGTACCCAACGGGTAGACTAAATAGTACACAAGTTGTTGACAACTTTACATTCATCGATAGTACATTTGAAAAATAACAATTATCTTAACTCAATAACAGATAGATCAGAATATTAAATTATCAAAATTTAGAAATCACAACCTCATGCTCAAAACTCATAATTCAACATTCAACAACAGTAGACAAGTCACATGACAATTGATGACAACTTGACAGATAGGGTATAGGTACGTACGATACTCATGTCCTACCCACGACCTGACGGTTAAGGTACAAGTATTACCAATGGGTATAAAAATATGACTATATATACGCTACCCATATGGGGTAGCTACCTGCGGATACCCAAACCCAGGGTAAAATTGCCATCCTTATGAATAGATCTAGCTTGGTTGCACTTTATCAGAAACTACTGCACGTGGGCTTTGCTAGTGCTTCGTCTCAGGTGTGTAGCTCAGACTGGTGCTTCAGTTGTATTGCTTGATGTTACTTGTGTTTCCTACCTCATGTTTTCTGTCAAATTCGAGCACATTTCAACACATTTGATGTTGTAATGTGTTCTGAACCTCTGGTCTGTAATAACTCTCTAGCTTGAAGTTAATGAAGTTAGGGCCAGCCCCTTTGATCGAAAGAAAAAATTTGTCGCTGAACCAGGGAAATGTCGTTGTCGTTATCGGGTGATCACCCGCCAAATATTCACGAAACGCATAAAATATATGTAACCTTTTGCACTTCGGTGACTTTTACACACCACCCGCTAGCAACAGCCGGTGCGGCTAGGCGACGAAGTCTACAACCTTACTAGTTTAATTAGTTCCTTAATGTTAATACAAGAGACACTAACGACATGCAAGCATGTCTCCGTCGTTTGCCACGGCAGTTTGCTGCCTCGATCTCATTAACCCAAGTCGTAATTAAGCATATTATACTCGACCGCCGATTAGATCGATCTTAATTTATTTGTTGGTTCTCCTCATACGTCGCCACGTCCTATATTCTCCGACCCCTTGGTGCATGATATATAGTTTTATTAAATAAGTTAATTGTCTTCTCCTATCAAAACGATAGGAGAGCAGGTCACTTGTCTTCTCCTATGATTGCAATGATTCATGCATGTCGTCGGAATCAAATCCTGCTAGCTGACAAACGGCGACATATATAATTTTAGATTTCACGACCACGCATCGAACCACTCTTCTAATGCTAGTTGTATCCTTGGAGGTTAAGAAGAATCTCAAAGACCCCTTGATGCCTTTGTCAAATCACCGAATGGCACAAAATAGGACAAACAGTCTCCTGTTGTTGATTTGTTTGGTCATTCTTGCGGTTGGGCTCCCTAAATTAACATTATGATCACTAAAAAAAAGATCAGGGACCAGCCGTTTACAATTTGTCAATATCTACCGGCCGTATGAACTGATCTTGCAAGAAGATCTATATAATGCTTCCCACATGTCACACAATATATGCCGCGAACCGAGAGAAAGATCACAAGACTAGATTGATAATAGGATTCGTCCATCAACCAGAAATACTTCCATTATAAAGTTATATTTACTTTCAAATAGACTGTTTTTTGTAGAAAGATCAACGCCCTAAAGTCATAGTAGTAATATCGAAAGCAACATACAATTTGACACATAGAAAGTACCGGTTGAGATATGTGGCCACCCAAAACATTGCTCCACGTATGTCGAGTCACACATTAGCCGAATATGGACATTTGTTGACAAATTAATTACTCGGTTTGCTCGATCAATCATCGGGTTGGTAGTGGACGAATAACATTACCGCTTATGTATGCATCTTTATTGAGATTGTAATTTGTGGGGTTCTCTTCTTTCTTTGCATTAGAGTATTAGTCGGACTGCACAATAGTTGTCTGGCAGTTTCATACTCATTACTCGACTAAGAACTCAGAAAAAACCGGACAATATAATAGATCAGAAAATGCAAGAAAACATTACCTAAATATATCCATTTCATAAAATAAAATTGCAATATGTGAAACTAGTGAATTCAAAGTGTAACCTGGCATGTATTTTTTTAAATGTGTCAAAAAAAAAAAAGTTTACACACTACAGGTGCACATCTTGCACATTACGGAAACACAAGTTGCAAATCTTGAAAACGTGCAACTAGTGACTATTTACAAGTATAATATCACAAATGAAAATTTTAAAAACAAGATGATTTATCAAATCGTATTTAGTAGCACAGAGAGCAATTTGCACATTATATGTACACATGTTGCCTATTCTTAAATGTGCAACTAGTGTATATTTGAAGTGCAACAGACCGAATAAAATTTGCATACTCCTACCCAAAATGTACGGGAACCCAATAAATACAGTTTGCCATATATATACATATTCTCGGCAGACCGTATGAGGATAGCAAAAAATACAGTGATGGACACACTCGGGACACAGTTTTTCTACCGACAGTTAGAAGACGACGCTAGTCTTCGAAGAAAAATCCACGGTCAAAGAATCTTAATCTTAGGCACGTAATTAGCGAATTAAGCTTGCAACCTTCTCCTAACTGCAAAATAACTTTCCTTCTGATTGGTATATGAGAATGCTGTATGAATCGGATGTTTGGCTCTTGTTATCTGACCTCAAAACCGGTGGTTGGCGCATAAGGGGAACAACCATTTAAGAACCAACTAGTACTAGTTGAATGCCCGTGCGTTGCCACGGTCATTATTTATTTTCACCCGTATAAGGATCTTAAATCGAGCTGGGGGAGGCATCGAGACACTCCGGGGGAGGACGGCACCGGCAGCGGCCACCGCGCCATATCTTTCCCGACGCTGCCGGCGGGTGGTCTTCCAGTTCTCACGGGCTCATGGTGGCTTTTCCCTTCTTTTTTATGGGTTTTTCCCCATTTTCAGGTGGTTGGATTAAGTTGGGGAGAGATAGGAATACAAGGGGTTATCTGCAAATGTGTAACGTGGCTGTGCCTGTCCGTTAGATATAAATCGAACGATCCTGGATGAAAGATGGCAGGCACACCATCATCACCAACTGTGGTTTTTATAGGAGTATAAGAACCAATATGGAGTTCAGAGAGCTAACTGACCAGTGGCGCCCTTTGCTAATTGATGAAAGTTCATGGCCGCTGGAAGTTTGACACGTATAACACGGCGGCGTACTTATCGACAGCTGGGCTGCAAATCTCGAACGCAATCCGTGGCTGACAGTGCGCAGTGCTCTACTGCCACGAAAGCCTGAATCAGCAAGTCCTACCCTACGTACGAGGAACAAAATTATGCAATCCTGGAAGATAATGAGCTTGCGTTTCATTCTCGATCGGCTGTGGCTTTCGATCCACTGGCAGAACCGGTAATAAACTGGGGACTAGCTTTCGATCCAAGTTCCAAACATGCAGAGTTCTTCAGTCATCGCTGGGATGAGGAGCATAGCTTAAATGCGACCGATATGGGCTCGACGTACCACCTGACGACATGCAGGTCACGGTCTGAAAATATATTCACGCTCCGACTTGCGCGATCGACGCCGTATGTGCCGCCAACCGGACAGAAAGAGATGCTTCACGCCGTTCAACTCACCGCTTCCGTTGAAGCCAGTTGCGAGCCAGCCTACTGTTCGCCGGGTTTTTACCACCGGCAGCTACCATCCCCGACACCTTGACCTCCACCTCTCCCCCGAGTCTCCATCCCACCACGTTGTCCGTCACCCTTCTCCTATATAAGCTCTCGCCTCCTCGACCCTCCTCAAGTCATCCTTACGCTTTCTCCTGCTTCCAATACCCGAGACCATCCTCTGTTTTTCTCTCTGCTTCTTGGAATGGCGAAGAGCGGTCTGAGCAGCAAGCTCAAGTGCATGATCAAGCGGTGGCACTCGTCCAGCCGGATCTCGCGCACGCCCAAGGGGAGCTCGCACGGCGAGGAGGACGGCGCCCAGTGGGGCCGCGGCGTCGCCCTGGAAAACGGTGGGTCGGCGTCGTTCCACGGCGCGGACGGCGTGCCTGCGGGCCTCCACCCGGTGTACGTCGGCAAGTCGCGCCGCCGCTACCTCATCGCCGCCGACCTCGTCGGACACCCGCTGTTCCAGAACCTCGTCGACCGCTCCGGCGGCGGTGGCGCGGGCGGCGTGGCCGGGGCCGGCACCATCGTCGGCTGCGAGGTCGTGCTGTTTGAGCACCTCCTCTGGATGCTGGAGAACGCCGACCCGCAGCCCGAGTCGCTCGACGAGCTCGTCGAGTACTACGCCTGTTGACCGCCTAAGGCCGCTACTTAGCTACTTCAACGACAACGCCGGCGGCGGTGGCGCCGCTGGGCTCGCCGGAGACGGAGGCTTCTGTAGGGGATAATTTGGTGATTCTTTCTTCAAGCTAGGGGTAGAGTTGTAATATACGCCCATCGAGCGGGCGAAGCGAGTGAAACCGTGGTTTTTTTTTTAAACGTTGAGGTGTTCGTGGCAATCTGGAGACTAGCTGTGCGATTACAGCGCGCCCAAGGATGATGCTCACTAATCAATTCTCTAATGGTTGGTGCAATACTCCTAGCTTCATTATTCTATCCTTCTCATTCCCTTTTTCTTCTCTCCTCTTTCAATAAGATTTTGGGATCAAGGCATCCATGTACATTTCCGTCGATGTATAAAGTGCATGCAAGCTCATTTTCTTCTGGGATATACATTCGTTTTAAATTTTTGCTCTGTGATTTTTGTGTGTCGTTTAGATATTCTTGTGACCAGATGGCATTTTCACAGGGTGGCAAAATTACCAAAAAAAATGGATGTTATTGACGAAGAAAATAAAAGTGCAGTGTGCTTGAGGTATTAGCTGGCAGCTAGAGCGGATTATTTTAACTAGGTCATACTTGTTCTTAAAATCTCAAACCGTGGAAGAGTCCCGATTTGGGTGTGAGAAATACACATGTAACGCTGAACTAAAAACTTAGAAATGTTGCGTTCTCATTTTCACAACTAATAGTAAAATATACTCCGTAGCAAATTGTCATATTTTTTTACAAAAAAATTAATGGGTAAGTTTAAAATCATATCTAAGTGCGAGATTTTTTTCTAGATTTTACAGAACTTACATATATGTGTGTTGCTACGATATAAAAAATGTATGCATCGAAACCTTTTTTTTTTTGAGGTTTACCGAAACCTATATTTTTGCGCAGATCTCCAAATGTGATTGGATAACCCGAGTTGTAAACTAGTCCATGCTTGGAATTTTGAATCCAAGTGTCTCTTGAACAAATTAGCCTTTTCACGCTAGCAAAGGCATGTCGAAATAAACTTATAGAAGTAGAGTTAAATCAGTTTCCTGATAAAAAAGTAACACAATAAAATACCAGAGGGGCATGTTTATATTTGGATAAGCCCAAACATAGCGAAATTCCTGATTGTAGGGCGACCAAGAATACAGAAGGTTGATCATGAAGTTCCAACCAAAAGCCTCACAAAGACAAGGCAGCTGTTTGATTGTTCATAAGCCAAAAAAAGGCAACCTTGATCAGACCGGATGACTAATTAGCCATCATGCGCATGCACAAAGTAACACAACTTAACTAATAATCAGATAGTTAAGTTTAAGTCGAAGAAGTTGGTGCAATGTCAGATGATGGGTACGTATGTCCAATTCCTGGCTGTCATATGGCCCTTCTTTTCCTCTTTCTTTTTGCATGCTCACTGCTAACGAACCTGCGCTTAATCCGGCCGGCTGCTTGATTGACTGGATGATGACAACTTTCGGGCATGTATTTGGACGTACTCCCTCCGTTCTAATTTAATTGACTTGTTATACACCAAATATGGATGCATATAGACATGTTATAAGTCTAGATACTTCCACATGTGGTGCATAACAAGTCAATTAAATTGAAACGGAAGGAGTACTAAACAGGGCCATTTAAGTTGGTGGGTAAGGGAAAGCAATTTGGTCCCCGGCCTGAATATGTACCGTTGGACCAGGCATCCACACCGAAACACTACAGTGAGCTAAATTCTTCCTTTACAAATTGCTGTAGCAGCTGGTTGATCAGAGCACGACTTTCTTAAGGCGCAGCAACCGCTGGATCGATGGTGAAAGGCAATAAGTTTGCTAAATTGTAGTGCGAAAAACCTTCAAGTATTTTTAAACTAGTGAACATATAGTACTAAATCATAGGCATTATTCCTATCTTACTAGGATTAGATTTGTATTTTACAGGGCATACACAGCAAAATTAAGCTGTGTGTTAGCTCTTATAAATTTTATCAGTCTTATATATACTAACATATGATTACAGTAAAGCACCCTATGTAAAAAAAACATAGTGAAATAAAGAAGAATGTCAACATTCTAAACTGAGAGCCCGACAATGCAGCAAACAGTAACCATGTTTGTGTCACTTTGATCATTTTTAATGCACATCTCCACTACTCTGTAGACTGCTGTAGTGTATATATTACAACACAAATTAAAATAATCATGTTGTTGCATACATGCAGGTCCCATCTTCCATAGTACACTCTAAAGCTACATATATGTGTGTCGGCCGGGACAAACTGAACGCCTTCACTGTTGGACTAAAAGCGCAGTAGGCCAATCCTTCGCTGTTACTCTCTCCGTTTTTTAATATAAGATATTTTAGGTGTTACACATGTTGTCTATATACATACTAAAATGAGTGAACATTAGACTAAAATGTGTCTACATACATTTGTGTGCATGTGAATGTAGACAAAAGCTAAAACATCTTATATTAAAAAACGAAGGGAGTACAACTCTAGAGAGTTGAAACAAGTGCAGAAGTGCTACCCCTCCAACTATCTAACTCCCGGTTAATATAACCCTTTTCACTTTAAAAGTTCTGGTGGAATGAATGAGAGTTCCATTGCACATGAACTAAGTTGCAATTCATGACAACTAGGGCTGCATCTGATTAAAGGGTGGCACGGCAAGGCGTTGATAATGAAATTAATGGTCCAACGTACCATTCTGATGCCCTTATTAGAGCAAGTGCAATAGTATAGCCCACTGCCGGCTATAACTTAGTGTCATGTCACTTATATCCAACTTAATAGTCAACATGCATGCATAATAGTTGGATGTACATATGCACTACTTTATTAATTCTTGGCCCACCTTACACACTCACAAACTGCTTACGAGCACGTGCTGCAGCTGGCTCTTAATCTACAGCCCGCTTCTCTTCTCTCCTCTTCTCTCTTCCAACTTAGCACAAATATGTTAGTTAATTACTTACAACCCGCCTAGGTGGCCTTATTGTACATGCTCTTACTAGCAGTGTATACTACTAACTTCACCAAACATCAGAGCTATAGCTAGCCAGCTGATTTGTGTAGTGCAAGTTTTTTGTCCTATAGAAATAAATCATGGAATCTGAGGATGTCCAATCGGGTTGAAATCATGTGTGAGAAGCTATAGCTAGCTGCCGCTCCAGTTGAAGGTTAGCTTCAATCTCAACTTGAAGATGTCGATCCCAGAAAAGGTTAGTTTGGACGGTTGGGGTTGAAGTACTGCATCAAGCGAGCTAGGTAAGGTGAGCTAAGATTCGGTAGCAGTACTACGTATAGTCGTGCTAGCTATTGCTGCCTATATACATAGCCAGCCGGCTCAATCGATCTCATTAGTTGGCTGCTCCGGGTAGGTCGCCGGTCAATTTCCCGCGCGTGTCCGTAACACTGTCCGGTCATTGCGCTCTAATGTTCACGTTCAGGCTTCTCATTAACTGTGCCTGTCAGTTAGCGAGCTCGATCGAGCTTGGAAAAACTTATACTCGTATTTAAAGTGTCAGTTAAAAAAATAGGAGAATTCCTGCTATTAAATATCAACCTGCACTTCCCTTTGGCAGAATCCTGACAACACAAAATCCGGACTGGATGACTAACCATATAGAAATTGCGAGTTTATGTTAGAAAAATAAGTGCTTGATTGTCTCGTTAGGGCGATAAAATCCGCACCGTAAACTCCCATGCCAATTACAATTTGCTAGGTTGTCGTTGGTGAGGATTACCCCTTTGTAAAGGTATCAATGCGAAGATTTTAACTTTGAGAGGTACCGGTACTTTTCAGAAATTTTTGTTACTATTATTGACTAGTACCTTTGGATGAACAAGTGCTCTGTAGGTAGATTTTCAACCGAGAATTTACCATTCTGATGCAAATTCCAATGAAATTTATCAATCTCTTGCGATAATTGAAACATTGCCAATCGCCCAAGAAGAGCGTTCCATGCCGCGAGTCTGAGTCCGGATAAATTTGGCCTAAATGGCACACATTTGGTGAAAATGTCTCCAAAACCGTAGCAATTAATTATGTCGCTCTTGTGCCGGAAAATATAGTACTGGGCCAGCTATTGTTTTTGGGGACTGGTATTTTCTAGCCATTTATTCTGCTAGAATCTAATTTTGAGCCATTTTTTAATAAAATTAACCAAAGGGAAAAAAATGTTTTTCTTCGTTGTCATTAGCCCAACCCAGAAGTGCGAGTCACCAGGTTTTCACAACATCTGGGACAACGCCTTTGATTTTATGTACTTTCTTCTTACAGATTTTGCCAAACCCTATCCTCGGTAAGAAGAATAAAGAGTCATTTACCAAGGAGGGTTGAGTTCTTGACCGCTAGGTCATGAGTACCAAGAACATCTGGATCTTCTAAACCAAAAAACCACGTCCCATCTAGCCAGCCGGTATTTGTTTTTTCACGGTCTCTTTGCCAAAAGAATTGTGACCGGAAATAATCCAGTATATTGCTAAGAACTCTGTGTGTCAGCTGGAAGAATGATATCATATACAACACCATATTGCTTAGTACAGAATTAATGAGCACCGATCTTTTGCGGACAAAAATCAATTATATTTTCCAACAACTTAGTCTTTTTTCGAGGCGTTCCTCTATACGCTTCCATTCGGCATTTGTTAGTCTTTGATGGTGGATCGGAATACGCAAATATCAAATAGAAAATTGGTCATACTCACAGCTAAATAATTCAACATATTGAGCCGTCGCATGTTGGGCTTTCTCAAAATGAATTAATTCACTGTTATGGAACTTAATTTTAAGGCCCAATTACTGCTCGAATGCTGACATTATTAATTTCGGGTTCTTAATCTTTTGAGGTCATGATCCATAAAAAGAACTGTGCCGTTTGAGGTCTGCCTTTGCACGCTCGATCATGATGGACAACATATGCGCTATTATATTAAATAGTATGAGCGTTGTTGCGATGGTGGGTCACCTTGTTTTAATCTGTTTTCGTTTGGAAGTAATGACCAACGTCATTGTTGAATTTAATGGCCACACTACCCAGTGACAAAATTATCAATTCAAGCATGACACATCTCTAGTTTTTTTTTATTCTCAGACTTTGCTGAAGAAAAGACCAATTGACCTTGTCATGTGTCTTTTTAAAATCATTTTTAAATACCACCATATTCAACTTTTTTCGGTGTAACTCATAAACCATATCATGAAGTATAACCACCCATCTTGAAAGTTTCTTTCTTGCATGAAGACTGTCTATTCCGGTCGAACCACATGGTTTGCTGCCGAATTCAGTCTAATAGTTAGGATCTTAGTGAAATTTTTGAATCTAACCTTAAGAAAATATGTCCCGCTAACTGTGCCCGGCAGTTAGCGAGCTCCATCGTGCATGGAGAAACTTGTAGAGTAACATTTGAAGTGTCAATTAGGAGAGTTCCTGCTATTAACGATTAATAACCTGCAATTACCTCTGGTAGAATCATAGACAACACAACATCCCTTAATACGGGCGGCCGAGACTTTGTCACCAATCAAATATACCATGCATGGTACGCAGTACCTGCGTGCTGAAATTGTTGCACGTTGGCGGCTGGTTATGGTTGGGGCCGTCCTGCGCCGCTAAAACAGAGACGAGGGCCGCTTCCACAGTGCTTAATTACTTAGCATTCTCCCTACGATCGACTATTAAACAGACAAGGTCTGTGTACGTGTGAGCAGCACTAATCCAGCTAGCGTAAGTGACTAGCTAGCTGGTTCGCTGTTGCGGATCTCCGGGATGGCGACGCTGTAGTGGCGCCAACTTATACGTTGGTACTGGCATCTCTCTCAAACAGCTAAGAACGTGAATAATACAGTACCGGGAGAGAGAAAGGTATGGATGGATCGATGAGCGCGCGCGACGACTCTGACGCGGCACCTAGTACACCGTACCGGTTCCTAATTTATCGCAGAAGCTGCTCAGTGTGATGGAGTACTTGAAATAGGCTTTCGCCCCGCTTTATAAATAAAGCCCAACGGCCGAACCGATACAATGTGATGAGGGGATTATCTTACAAAGCAGATCAAAGATAGGAAAAAGAAGAACAAGGAGAACCAAACTTGCCACCGAAGACAAGGAACAAGCCCGAGGATCGAGGCTCCACGACGACGCCCCCAAGAGGGTAACGACGTAACACGTCGCCGTCGACGAGACCGAGATGGTCAAGAGTTTTCACCCGGAGCCCTGACGCGGCGAAGGTGACACAACAACGCCCTCAAGAGGGTAACGATACCCGCAGGCAACGCTGCCATTTGCGCCGGAGCGTAGAGCTTTCGCTCGGAAAAACCTCCGCACGACGTCCGAAGAGTCGAACCGCCCGTGAACCCCGAGAATGGCCTCCACACCATGATCTGGGAGTTGCCGCCACCAACGCCAAGACCCCCCGCCGCCCGTTCCTCACCATCCACATGGCCAAGGGAAGAGGCCATCACCACCGCCACGTCGCTCGCCGCAGAGACACCCACACAGTCCACCTTCCAGGGCCGCCGCCCCGGCATCCCGAACTCGAGCGCCATGAGCGTCAACAGTGCACCGCGAGCCCAGCGTGTCGATCGAGGAGGGTCGGCGACAGATCCAAGTCACGTAGACAGCATAACACGCAGTAGCCAATAGGAGGAGATCCGCCATCCTCCACCACCAAAGGTGGTCGCAGACCGGACGCACAGGCCCGACTAGCCCCGCCTACGCGCTGCAGCGCCAACGCCGCCGCCGTCGCCATCCACCGACAGATCCTCGTCGCCCCTACCAAGTCCTACCCACTGCGAACCCACCGCCATGCCCCGTCGACTGCCATCAGAAGCGTCGCCACGGCGATCCACCAGCTCCCAAATCGCCCCTGCTTGCAGTGGAACACCGTACCCGCGACCAGATTCAGGCCCGTTGGCCGAACTGGCTCCCCGCCACGCACGGCCAGGAGGGTGCGCAGGCACCAGCAGCACTGAGCACAAGGCAAACATGTCAGCCTCCGCTCTGCAGGCCCGGATTAAGACCGCAGGGACCCAGATCAGGCCCGCAGGGGCCCAGATCGGCTCGCGCCGCCGGACGCCATGGAGCACCTCGCCGTCTTGTTCCTGCAGAGCTGCGCGCGCCTCGCCATCCACCAAGCCTTCGCCGCCGCGACAGCCTACTGTCACAGGACCACGAGTTCGTCGCCACCAAGTCGCACCGCCGTCAGAAGTCGTCGCCCCGCGCAGGACCTCGAACGAGCGGGTAAAGGAAGTCCCGCCGCCGCCGCGCCCGCGGCTTTTGCCGGCGGCGCGGAAGGAGGTGGGAGGGGGAGGTTGGAGACGGAGCAGAGGAGGTCGCCCGGTCACCCGCGGGGGCGACGCGGACGAGACCGAAAAGCAAATCGCAGCACGTGAAAACGGCAGCACGTGAACAACATGAACGTGAAGACGATTGGAACTACGAATCTACGATCCTGCACAGTGGAAGAGGTTTGGTGTTTGTTTTTTTGAATTTGAGGTTTGGTGTTTGTTAATTAAGCGTACTAATCAGTTTGGAACTCAGTCGCAAAAAACAATTTCAGTTTGGAACTCAAGTAGGACAAACTAATTGTTAATTGTGTCTATTATCCATATAAAAGGACATATAGGCAGGCTGTTATGCGCGCGGTGATGAGATGAGAGAGGGAAACGCGCGCAGCCGTTGATGGGTCAACTGCAGCAACCAATAAAGCGTATGCGATAGGGGTCGCGTCGGCGTGGTTGCATGCATGGCAGCCTGCACCGAAGGCGACGCCCTGACAAACCAAACTAAACCAGGAGAGGTCGATATTGGATATGCAGCTGCAGCAGGCAGCATTAGAATTCATCAGATGCAGATAAGTTGTTTAAGGCCCGAGAAGACGACTTGAGCGGTGTGCAGCCACGCATGTTTCCGCGAGCAATCATCTTTAGTTATGTACGCTCTAGCTAGCTACTACGAGAATATCAGGTCGAAGTAAATCAGACTCACCAGTCACCAGATAGTCTACCAACAGTAGAGCCTGATCGATCGCAACAGCTCCATCATTCAGGAACCGTTCACCAGTCGGTGTAGTAGAAGGTGTATCGCGACGGACAACAAATTAAGCTAGTTTCGATCAAATATATGTTTATGTGTCAATATATTTTTCTTAAAATATGTCTTCCTCTCTAGAAAAATATTCATATATAGGAGTAAAAACTAATGCTATGCTTAAACATTCATGATATGTAATGGGCTAAATACATAACTATTCCACAATTGAAAATTGTGGCCAATTGAAAATTGCATATTCCAGTTAGAAAAAAATATTAACTTGTGTGGGGTGTGGGGTGAATTGTCCCCCTCCCAAGGCCTTTAATAGATGATATTTGTCTTTTGATTTCGCCATATCAAAAATTTGGAATGTTCTTTGCCATTGGCTCCCCATGTCCATCGATCGGAGCACAAAAAGTTGCAAAGGCCAGCCATGATTGACTCGAGTAAGGAAAGGCGCGTTGCGAACCTGCTGGAGTGCCACAACGCCATCTGAAGGACAACTTGGTGTTGTTGTCTAAGTAGGAGCTCATGGACTGCGACACCAAGAGCCAGCGGTGGATCTTTGTGTAAACCAAGAGGGAGGAACTGCCCCTCCTCCCGCTTTTGGCTAAGTTGTGGAGAAAATTTCTTGCGAACGGCTTAGATGGGAAATAATAATAACCCCACCCCCCCCCCCCCCCCCCCCCAACATTGAGATTTTGTCTCCCCCTCCTCTCGTAGTTTTTGTCAAGCTCCGCCACTAGAGGGAATGACACATGGCAGGCCACAGCCACATCGCTCGTCAACTTGGGCATGCGGGGGTTCGAGCGGGTGTCGGCGTACGACGAGTTCCAACTGCTGGAAGTAGATGGAAGGGCATGTGGTGGTATTTGCCCCCCCCCCCCCCCCCCCCCCCCCCCCAAGACATCATCTCCTTCCTTGTATCCGGGGCGTGTGGGACTAACGTTGATCACGAGATGTTGCTCGTCGGCCTCGGCTACGAAGTCTGTATCTTGAGAAATTCATATAAGAGGCTAGCGGGAGAAAGGGCCTCTTTGTCCGGACTGGCTGTGGATGGTTGTGCTGTTGTGCAAGGTAAACTGTTATATCGAGTTTTAGATTTTTGTAACTTAGATGTGTGACTGAAACACGCTTAGAGTCATGAAAATCAGTTTTTTTTTGCCGATTTACTCGTAAGAACTAACATATGGATGGATGTGTTCCTGTGGAGGATAAACTGTTCTTCCGAGTTTTAGTTTTTCGTAACTAGATGGGGATGACTAGTTGTAAACATATGAATTGACTGAGACACCTTTAGAGTCATAAAACGAGTATTTTTGGCGATTTACGTGTAAGAACTAACATATGGATCACTAAAATCCAAGAAAAATGATCACTATATAATACATTGAATACACAAGAATACGCACACTGAACATATCCAAAAACATATGCATACCATTGAGAACAGAAACAATGTAGATGAACAAGTAACGGCTAGCACAATGGAAGGAAGCCTGCTTGAGGAAGATGCATTCGCTGCCCTAGATAGCGGAAGGAAGTGCGGAAAAGTGTTTTGCTCCCGAGCACCAGTGCTCCTGGTGCTTTAAAAAAAATCAAAAAATATATTTATAAGTTTCAAAAAAATCTGGAAAAAAAATCCAGGATATAGTTAATGATGTATTCTACAAACGTGCAAAAGAACAACTTCAAATACATTGTATTTGGAGCTGCACAAAAATGACAAAATCTAATAAATTTAGAGATTTGAAAATAAGCATACTCAGATCTACGATTTTGTCATTTTTTTTGTAGCCCAGAATACAAAGTATTTGAAGTTTATTTTTAGCACGTTTGTAGAATACACCAATGGCTACATTCGAGATTTTTTCAGAATTTTATGAAACACGTAAATATATTTTTCGATTTTTTGAAAACGCCAGAATCACTGGTGCGCGGAAGCACAAAATCTCTACTCAACGAAGTGCTGATTATATTTTATAGCCCGCCCCAGGAAGATGCATTCGCACACCATGGCCTTACGGTCCAGTGCCGAAAGGCCATCAGGATCCAGCACCCAAAATTTTTTGTCCTCGAATAAAAAGAAAACTCGAACGAAAGATCTGCCGTTGGACCGGGTGCATGGGCCATGGTGTGCGACCATGTGATGGGCCGATAGTGCGAAGGAGCATACCGTATACGCGACACCACGCTATTCCGACGAGCGTGTGGTGGACGCCGGGCGGACGCGGCTGCTTTTGTTTTCTGGCCTGTGCTGAAGAACGCACCACGAAGAGTACGCTACCTGTACCTGAAGATAGATCGAAACAGGGGAGAGAAGATTCAGCGCCGCGCGGTCAAGGCCTCACCGCCGGCGCACATTCCGCCCGGTCTCTCGGGGCATGGACGGTTGCCGGTTGCGCGGGCTCGGGCAAAGTTACGGGCACGAACTGAACTCGAGAACCCGGTGGCAGTTCCCGGATGACGCGCGGGCGCGGCGGCAGGCCGTTGCAGGCAATATAGTACAGTAGATGCCATGGTTGATCCAAAGACGTTGGTTGCCTTGCCGTCGTCGCTAAGGGCATCTCCAGCCGTTCGGCCCCCCAGGCCGAAAAACGGCGCCTTTTTGGACGGCCTGGGGGAACGCCGGCGCAAATTAACGTCCTGGGTTCGGCGTTTTCCCAGTCGCCGAACCCAGGCCGAACCCAGCCGGCCAATTTTCGGCCAAATTTTCAACATACAAATCAACCGACACATTAACTTTCGGCTAAGTTTCGGCCAAACTTTCGGCATACAAATCAACACACAAATAGTTCAACATACAAATCCACACACAAATAGTTCAACATACAAATCCATAGGCAAATAGTTCAACAATGCAAGCAAATAGAACAAACTAGGCATCGGCATGGCCATTGCCTTTCCGCCTCCACAGGTGCTCCACCAGATCATTCTGCAGCTGTGTATGCACCATGGAGTCTCGAATCTCCTGGCGCATAGTCATGAAGTTTGCCCATATTGCCGGCACCTGGTGATCAGCATCTGCAAGAGGACCCTGCCTGTAGTACTCAGTGTCAGCCACCGGATCATCCCGCTCGCTCTCAATGATCATGTTGTGCAAGATCACACAACAGTTCATCACCTCAGACATGTTGGCCTTGGACCAAGTCAGAGCTGGGTACCGGACAACAGCGAATCTAGACTGCAACGCACCAAATGCCCGCTCAACATCCTTCCTGCAAGCCTCCTGGCACTTGGAAAACCAAGCTTTTGCACTTCCTGGCATAGGGTTGGAGATGGTCTTCACAAACGTTGACCACTTTGGGTAGATGCCATCTGCAAGATAGTAGCCATTGGTGTACTGGTGCCCATTGATCTCATAGTTCACCGGGGGAGCATGACCCTCAACAAGGCTGCTAAACACATTTGAGCACTGCAGAACATTGATATAGTTGTGTGTTCCTGGCATTCCAAATAAGGCATGCCAAATCCACAGATCTTGTGTAGCCACAGCCTCAAGAATGACACTGCAAGCTCCTTTGTGCCCCTTGTACATGCCCTGCCATTCAAATGGACAGTTCTTCCATTGCCAATACATGCAGTCGATGCTTCCAAGCATCCCTGGTGCAAGTTGTAAAGAACGGGCTGCTGATCGCTTGCCTCGTCCGTCTCATATCACGTATATATATAGTACATGTACAGAGTTTGTTTTGATTACAACTAGAGAATCAGCTACCATATACATGAGATAACTTGCCAGCTATAGGAGATCGCAAGGAGGACTTGACGTGAACGCCAAGATGAGCATCGGCCGGTACAGGATCCAATACAGCCCTGCGGTCATACTCTAACACGCCCCCGCAGTCTGAACCAGGGAGAGCAGCGACGTGAAGACTGGTACGAAACTCATGGAACAATGCTGTTGGCAGTCCTTTGGTGAAAATGTCCGCAAACTGTGAGGATGAGGGAACGTGAAGGACACGTACTGCACCCAGGGCGACCTTCTCACGAACAAAGTGAATGTCGAGCTCAATGTGCTTTGTCCTTCGGTGCTGAACAGGATTGGCGGAAAGGTACACCGCGCTAACATTGTCACAGTAAACTATGGTAGCACTGTCAATTGGTCGATGAAGCTCCTGAAGAAGTTGCCGAACCCAACAAGACTCGGCCACCGCTGTGGCAACTGCACGGTACTCAGCCTCCGCGCTAGAACGTGAGACCGTGGTCTGCCTACGTGAAGACCATGAAATGAGATTGTCACCGAGAAACATGCAGAACCCCGACGTTGAACGTCTAGTATCCGGGCATCCGGCCCAATCAGCATCCGAGTAGGCTGTCAAGGTATGGGAAGAAGATGAGTGTATAGAAAGACCATGATCAAGGGTTCCCTTGAGATAACGAAGGATGCGTTTAAGGAAATGAAAGTGAGGTTCTTTTGGATCGTGCATATGAAGGCAAACTTGTTGGACAGCATAGGCTATCTCAGGGCGAGTTAAGGTAGCATACTGAAGGGCGCCGGCGAGACTGCGGTAGAGTGAAGGATCGGCCACCGAGGGACCAACAGAGGAGGACAATTTTGCTTTAGTATCGACGGGAGTTTGAACAGGATGACAATCGCTCATACCGGCGCGAGATAAAACGTCTAGGATGTACTGACGCTGTGAAAGATGCAGGCCAGATGATGTGCGAGTGACAGAGATGCCGAGAAAATGATGAATGGTACCGAGGTCTTTCATGGCAAATTCAGCACTAAGGGATCGGATAATGGAACGAAGAAGAGTGGGAGTGGAAGCAGTAAGAATAATGTCGTCGACATAAGAGAAGGTATGCAAGCTCATTGTGTCGATGGAAAATGAAGAGCGAGGCATCGGACTTGGACTCGATGAAGCCGATAGTCCGAGCGAAGGCGGCAAACCGTTGAAACCAAGCACGGGGAGCCTGTTTTAGACCATAGAGAGATTTGAGAAGGCGGCAAACATGAGTAGGGTGTTGGGAATCAACGAAACCCGATGGCTGTTGACTATAAACAACCTCGTCGAGGTTCCCGTGAAGAAAGGCATTTTTTACATCGAGTTGATGGATAGGCCAAGATTGGGATGTGGCGAGAGAGAGAACGATACGGATAGTAGCGGGTTTGACGACAGGACTGAATGTCTCATCAAAGTCGACTCCTGGCTGCTGGGAAAATCCACGGACAACCCAGCGTGCTTTGTGGCGAGAGAGTGATCCGTCGGGATGGAATTTGTGGCGAAAGATCCATTTACCAGTAACAATATTTGCACCCGGAGGAGGAGGAACTAATGTCCATGTGTTGTTGAGTTTGAGGGCGTCGTATTCTTCCTGCATTGCGTGTCGCCAAGAAGGATCACGAAGAGCAGTTAGGTAGTTGTGTGGGATAGGAGAGGCGATAGTCGCAGACAAGTTGAGTCGATCTATGGGCGGTGGTAGTCGGCCGGTGACAGAACGGGTACGGTGTAGAGGAGGAGCATCGGCAGGAGCTGCGCTAGGAAAGGACGTGGCCGAGCGCGTGCGTGTAAGAGGGCTGGCTGGAGCGGACTGAGGGGAAGGCGAGGAGCCAGCTGAGTGAGGGCCATCGGGAGTTGGGAATGTACCTGTGGGAATATCGATGGGTGCATGCATAGGACGTGGGGTTATTGGTTCGGTAGTGGGTGCAGGCGTGATTGGTTTTGTAGAAGTTGTACTAGGCACGTAGAGAGGAACTGGCACTGGATCAAAAATTTCAGGTGGCTGTTCAGTAGAAGGTGGGGATGGAGAGGCATACGGGAAGCTGGTTTCATCAAACACGACATGCCGAGATATAATTATGCGGCGAGTGTTCAGGTCGAGACATCGATACCCACGATGGCGGGTCGGATAGCCGAGAAAAACACATCGAGTGGATCGTGGGCTGAGTTTATTTGGGGAGGTAGAGGAGGTGTTGGGATAACACAGACAACCAAAGACGCGAAGGTCATGATATGGTGGATTGGCGCCGAACAAGACGACGTAAGGGGTAGAAAAACTGCGAGCCGCCGTAGGACGAATATTGATGAGATAAGTGGCCGTGTGAAGAGCTTCCGCCCAAAGGGAAGGAGGCATGGAGGCTTGAAAAAGAAGTGTGCGGAGGACGTCATTTGTAGTGCGAATGGCTCTTTCGGCGGTTCCGTTTTGCTGAGAGGTGTAAGGACAAGAGAAACGAAATAAAATTCCATGTTTAGTGCAGAATGTATTAAGAAGGGAATTGTCAAACTCGCGTCCATTATCACATTGTAAGGAAACTATAGGTAGCTGAAATTGGGTATTAGCATATGCGTGAAAGGCAGTAAGTGTGGCATACACTTCAGACTTTTGACGTAGGGGAAAGCTCCAGAAGTAGTGTGTAAAATCATCGACAATAATGAGATAATAACGAAAACCAGAAGTACTAGGAATAGGAGATGTCCATAAATCACAATGGATTAATTCAAACGGGCGAGTAGTAAAAGTTTGGGAAGCATAAAATGGTAGCCGGATGTGTTTTCCTAATTGACATGCATGACAAATGGGTGACCCTTCTTTATTGTACGAAATATGCTTGGAGCTTTGAAGACGTGACATGGTGTGGTGGCCAGGGTGTCCAAGGCGACGGTGCCAAAGCGAGGAGGAGACGACGGCTGTGTGAGCTTCGGCAGATGCGAGATGGTGGAGAGGGTAGAGTGGCCCGGAGCTATTGCATCGAAGAATCACGGTCTGGGTGGGAAGAGCCTTCACGGAAAAACCAAAAGGGTCAAATTCAATGGCACAATTATTATCGGTCGTAAATTGTCGAACAGAAATAAGATTTTTGATGATATTAGGAACGACGAGAATGTTGCGAAGATAGAGGGGTTTAGAAAGAGATGAAAGTGTTTGGGAACCAACATGAGTAATGGGAATAGAGGCGCCGTTGCCGACGGTGACGGTATGAGAGGAGGAGGGTGAGATGGAGTGTAAGTTACCAGGGTCGGATGCCATATGGGACGAAGCGCCGGAATCCATGTACCATTCTTGGTTGGGGATATGCATGTTGTTGAGGGCGGCGACAAGCGCGGGGTCGAGTTGATGTTGCTGCTGCTGGGCGTGGAAGCTTGGAGACGCCTGGTTCTGGTGCAGGTTGGTGGAGCCAGAAGCTGGTGCGTAGGCGGCATAAGCTTGGGGAAGGTTGCCGCCAGGCCGAGGGCCAAGAAGTCCAGGTGCTGGAGCATGCCATGTACGCTGCTGCCAAGGTTGCTGTTGGAGTGCTTGATGCGAGAGCTGCTGGGAGCCTGATGCACGTGTGGGCATGCCCGTCCATGGATTAAACATCCATGGGTCGCTGCGTCCCCGGCCGCGACCGCCGCGTCCACGCCCGCGGCCACCGCCGCCGCTGCCGCGGTGCCCCTGGTTGTTGCCGTTGATGTAGAGGGAGTTGCCACGACCACTCCCGGCCGAAGGTGTGCGCTCGCCACCGGCACTGTGAATGACGCTGTTGCCGCTCGCCCAAAGAGCAGTGGCGGCGGCGTTCTTGGCATCCGTCTTCCGTTGAGCCTCCTCTAGGATGAGCGCAGATCTTGTCTGCAAGAAAGACGGGAATGGCACCTGAAACGGGAGGAAAGAGCGCAGGTGGGCATACTGCTCGCTGAGACCGCGCAGCATGGTGAGGACGAGGGTCTCGTCTGAGACGGTCTGCCCGACGTCGGCGAGGGCATCGGAGAGATTCTTCAGCTTGGCGCAGTACTCGGAGATGGTCATGTCGCCCTGCGGAGTGTTGCGAAACTCGGCGTCGAGGGCGATTGCACGGCTTTTCTTGTTGTCGCGGAAGAGGTTGTCGATGGCGTTCCAGACTTGCCGCGCGGTGGAGCCGGGCGCCATGATGATGCCGAAGAGCTCGAGGGAGATGGACCCGTAGATCCATGAGAGCACGGTGTAGTCGTCGCGCGCCCACTCGGAGGTAGGCGAGGTGTCGGAGGGAGTGGCGTCGTTGTCGGCGAGGACGTGGGCGGTGAGGCCGTAGCGACCGAGAGCCACGAGGAACAGCTCGCGCCACTTCGCGTAGTTAGAATCCTGGAGGTCCAGAGTGATGGGCACATGCGTCTTGATGGAGGCGACGTAGTTGGCGGAGGAGATGGCAGGAGGAGCATCCGCATGTGCTTTGCCCTTGGCTTCAACTTGGCGGGCGAACTCGGCTTCGCGCGCCTTGAGTTGTTCGTCACGCTTTTGGAGCTCAGCTTCGAGCTCCTTGAGTTCATCAGGAGTCATGGCTTAGAAGAGGAGAGGGGATCGATCTAGGTTTAGAGGAGAAGAAAATATGGAGGAACGAATCGCTCTGATACCATGCAAGTTGTAAAGAACGGGCTGCTGATCGCTTGCCTCGTCCGTCTCATATCACGTATATATATAGTACATGTACAGAGTTTGTTTTGATTACAACTAGAGAATCAGCTACCATATACATGAGATAACTTGCCAGCTATAGGAGATCGCAAGGAGGACTTGACGTGAACGCCAAGATGAGCATCAGCCGGTACAGGATCCAATACAGCCTTGCGGTCATACTCTAACACCTGGGAAGCCTCTTGCTTCATTGGTGGCCAGGATCCGGGCAGTGTCATCCGCATTGGGTGATCGCAAGTATTTTGGCCCAAACACTGCCACCACTGCCCTGCAGTACCTGTTCAAGCATTCAATGGCGCAAGACTCGGACATACGCAGATAGTCATCCTGAGCGTCAGCGGGAGCACCGTATGCAAGCAATCTCATCGCCACCATGCACTTCTGAATTGAGGTAAAGCCTACCGTGCCGGTGCAATCCGTCTTCAGCTTGAAGTAGGTGTCGAACTCTCGGATGGCATGCATGATGTCGAGGAAGAGTTGACGTTTCATCCTGAAGCGGCGCCGGAACACAGCCTCGTCCTGCGTGGGGTGCTCGGCGAAGTAGTCGGAGTAGAGGATGCAGTAGCCTTCGTAGCGCTGCCTCGGCTTGCTCTTGCGGCGACCGGGCTTTGAGCCACCACGCCGCGGCTTCGCCTTGTCGAGCAGGCCGGAAAGGCAGGCGAGGACGAGCAGGTGCTCTTCATCGTCGATGTCGGCCTGGGCTTCCTCGTCGAGCAGTTCGACGAGCAGATCCTCGTCGTCGGAGTCCATGGTTGGGCGGACAAATCGCCGAACACCTAGTAGGCAAGGTGGGGGCGAACCTTCCCGAGAGTTTTCTTTGCGGCGAGATGACGGCGGAGGGAGGAGCGGCGGCCGGTGGCGGAGGATTGGGCGAGAAGGCGGAGACTTCCTATCTAGTTGTATGCGGCGGAGGGGAGGGGTGGTGCCGGCGGCGACATCGCGGCGACGCGAGAGATGGGGAAAGAAAGCGGCGTGGGGTGGGATATGTGCTATCACGCCGACAGCGCTGGCCCACGCGCGCTTTTACCCCCCCAGGCCGAACCCGGTGGGCTGGGTTTGGCCTGGGAGCGCCGGCGCTAATTTCCGCCGATCCGGCGCTATTTGGGCTCCTGGGGGGCGACTGGGCGAAAAACGGCGCTCCCAGGCCAAAACGGCGTTAAAATCGGTCTTGGGGGGCGCTGGGGGGACGGCTGGAGATGCCCTAAGGTCGACAGGGCAACCTAAAGGTAGCAGCAAAACTGAAGCCGGTCGACCACCGGTCAGACACCCTGACGAAGGACTCTGCTAACTGGTGGACATTTTATCGGAGGTCAAACAGCATTACGTCGCCAGATGCGGACGCACTTGATAGCATTTCTCCTGAGAATTCTTGTAATATTTCAGAAGAGGGGTGCTAAAGGGACGACCGAGACCGCAAGATGGCCGGATAGGCAGCATGTACTACGCTGCGTTTTATTGAATTAATGGTTCTCCACCACTGAACTTCGGTAAAACACCCTAGACCACCAACAAGACTTATCACCAAAAGAAAGTCTTAGGCATTATAAGATCACAAGCCCGCGCAAGCATATTAACGCTGGGCTGACAGGTGACAGTAGAAATGAAACGTTGGATATGATAAATAAATGACAGGCAAGAGTCTGGAGATATGCGATACGATTTTCAGAGTTTTCTGGCCAGTCAGAGAGTCAGAGATTTGTTATAATCAAGTTAAAATGGGAATGCCAGAACAAACGGAGATGGTTGACCGCAGCAGAGAACTCCAACCAGTTCCAACTCACTCAACTCCCCCACGATGAGTATTTGACAACAGATGCAGACAGATCAAGTGAGAGTTCAGCAAAACCGGAAGGATCATTTACCATTACAGACTAGTACCTCAAATCACAACCATAGACAACTACTTTGACAGATCAATCAATTTAATTAATTCTTGATCACATACACACATACGTCCTTAACTTTCTTCAGAACAAAAAAAGCTTCAGAAGAAGAGACAGAGATCGGAGTTACAACGTTACTGATAGTGTCTACTAGGAAACTTGATGAATCGACGACGATGGCTCTGGAGCTGCGGCCAGGTTTCCCTCTGTAAAAACGCAAACAGCATCCCAGCGTTTTTAGAGATGATGAACGCATAACAGTTAAATGATTCAGGAATTGATTGCGTAACTGACGTACCCTCGACGTCGGCGGCGGCAAGGCCCTTGTCGTGGCGCTCGACGCACTGGAGGATGTATTTGAAGGCCTCGGTCTCGCAGGGGATGACCAGCGCGCCCTCCTGCCGGAACCCGAACTCCTCCTCGGCCTTCTCCAGGAGGAGCCGGAACACGGGTGGCCCAGGTAGCTGGTCGGGATCACGAACCGCCGCTGCTCAGGCCCGACGTACACCGGGCAGTACCCCCGCGGCACGTCCGGCGCCGCCTCCGGGCTGTGGCAGCTCTCGTCGTCCGAGTCCACCGTCAGCGTCCTCTGAAGCCGCCGCAGCACAAACGGCGGGATCGACGGCGGCGCACCTCCTTCTCCGCCACCCGCCATCGCCTCCGCCTGCGTCTCGTCCTCGCAGTCGTCGTCGCCGTCGTCCCTGGCGCCCAGCGCCCACCTGTGCAGCAGCTCCCGCAGCCGCACGATCGTCGTCGTGGCCGCCTTCGCGCCGTCGTCGCCCATCACGTCACGTACTCACTGCCCACACGCTACCGTACACCTTCACAGCTAGCTAGTGGCGGACTTCTTGGATCTTGACTCTTGAGAAGTTGAGATGGATGCTGGCTGAGAGCTGGAAGAATAAACGAGGGGATGGCATACACTGATTATATAATCAACTCGGACTCCTACCATCGGACGCGCAAGAGGTAACATGGCTCCATGGCCGCCTTGAGAGAGAGAAGGAAAAAAGATTCCATTGCCGATTATTTAAAAGTCTTGCTTAGCTAAAGATACCGCACAAGAATATGTACCATGTATTTTATTGTGCCAGCTTCCTTAAGAATTTTTCTGGGTGGCAAAGGCAGGGGAAACTTGTCTTGGCTTACAAGCTAAGCTGGAAATTTTAATTAGAATTCCAATTAAGGTACCGTTACGCTTTGTTCTGCACAATGTAACAAAAGCGGGTTGCGGGCTGCATATTCTCGAAATATGCTTTCACCCGGTTTGTAAATAAAACCATACAGCCGAACCAACACCAAGTGATGAGAAAAACCCTTTACACAACAGATCAAAAAAGACGAACATGAGATGTCATATCTTCCAGACACAACGAAAATAACCGGCAACAGGAGTAACCACAACTCGCCCCGTACCTACCAAGAGGATGCCAGAAAGCCGTCTACTCTCGCTCCGGGTTGTGCAGCGCTGACCTTGCAAGCATACACCGAGTACCAGAGCCGGAGACAACTAAGTCACGTGAAAAACATAGGAGGGCGACGAGAACGTCTCCTGCCAGGGCCAAAGAGCATCGAAAGAGGATCCGAGAAATCCCCTCGATGTCAAAACCGAAGAAACCAGATCTCCACGACGACGCACACAAGAGGATGATGACGTCAAGCGTCGCTATGGCCGGAGGCGAAACGGTCAACCGTTTTCACGCGGAGCCCTAGTGGTGGGACGGTCAAGGTACAATTACACTTTGTTCTGCATTATTATTCGTAGCAAAAGCCGGTCAGGTGCTGGATACTAATAGCATTCAATAATTTCTACCATTTACGTGAAAACAAGCCTGCATGATTGTGTTCGACGGACGGCGCCTTTTAGATCATGATTACGCCGGTGCATCTCTGATCTGTGTAGAGCAGAAAATACAGTAAAATACACACCGGCAAAGTACATATTTCCTCCGTGATCGGGTTTCCCTTTTTGTAACCCGACATGCAAAAACAGGGGCCCGGAAACACTGAGTGTTGCACCCTGAACAGACATCTGGCGCTATATAGTTCGTAAACAATAAGTAATGACTGGGTGTCAAGACAGTAAAAAAAGGATAACCTTTACGTACGTGTCCCAGCTATCCAGGCATGCGTTGCATCTGAACAAGTATAAAAATGAACTATGCCTCAGATTATTTAAGGAACCAAACAACCGTTAACACATCGACATTACAAATCCTTAAATATATATTACACCGACCATTCTACAATTAAGGTGTAGATCGTAGCGAAAACCTTTTTTGAGGCGAGCCGTCAAAACCACCATGGTGCCAAACATCGCCACTGCATTGCACGCGGATTCGCCGTCGAGAAACCGTGGCGCCACGCCGCAGAGCCTCCCGCCCGACACATCAACACGACGCCGTTCCACCTTGGCCACTACGCGAACATCGGGAAAACCAGCACCACCGCCATGGCCGACCCTACAGCCAATGAAGATCTAAAACGATGCCCCCAAGAGGGAAACATGACCACGAGTGTCGTCATCGTTCGCTTCGAGGACATACAAACAGAGTCTCGACGACGCCTCCAGCAAGGTAGCTGCCCACATTCATCGCCGCCGTTGGCCTATATCGCAACCCCAGCACAGCTTTCGCCGGTCATTTTTCCATCCCAAATCATGTGGACCGATTCACGGATCCTGACCAACAACACGACATGTCCACCCGAGAACGTCCCTGGCCCCTAGCAATGACATATTAGAAAGATCCGTCGTCGCAGTTCCGCCTCGCGGCATCGCCACCAGCAGTGTGCGCCGCATTACCGCTTGCCGGGGTCACTGCCCCCACCAACCGGAAACCATCATAGCCGCTAAGTCGAGACGCGGATCTCCAGGGGTGAAGGCCCGAGTTTCGCTAAAGGGCCCCCACCGGCAACAACGAGACGAGGAGGGGGTAGAGGGGTGGAGGTGGCGGCGGTTTAAGGTTTCTCCCCTGAGGGTCCTTCCACTCAAGTATGTAAACACACCGTTACGCTTTGTTGTAAACCTTAATTGTATAGAATTCCAATTAAGGAACCGTTACGCTTTGTGATCTGCACTATGTATAACAAAAGCCGGCTGCGTGCTGGATACTAATGATATCAGACAACAAATTTTATTACGATTTACACGAAAACATGCCTCTACATGATTGTGTTCGACGGACGGCGCCTTTTAGATCATGATTACGCCAGTGCATCTCTGATCTGTGCAGAGCAGAAATTACTGTAAAATACACACCGGCAAGTACATATTTCCTTCGTGATCGGGTTTCCCTTTTTCGGAACCCGACATGCAAAAACAGGGGCCCCGAAAACTCTAAGTGCTAGCTCTATATGAAGACAAATAGAAATCATGTAATTTGGAACGGAGGGAGTACCTACTTAAACACTAAGTAAATGACCTGGTACCAAAACAGTAAAGAAAGGATAAGCTTTGCATACGTGTTCCAGCTATATTCACTTATTCAGGCATGCATTGCATCTGAACAAGCAGAATTGTACTATGCCCCGGATTGTTTAGTGAACCGAACAAAAATGTACTATACTTACATATTGGATCATTTAACGAGAACCAAACAGCCGTTAACACATCGGCATTACAAACCACACTAGATTCTCAGATAAGGCCAGGGCATCGCTTCGAAAGCTGGTGTAGGGTAACGTGCAGGCACATGACCGACTACCGATCGAGTGACTGACCAACTAGCTCACACGGGAGATCGATGTAAGCAAAAGCTAGCGCGCACGGTCTCTTCCGGCTTCTCCAAGGTACCCCATGAGATCTCGACGTGCTGCATGCATTATATCCTACCTAGCGTTGCCTTGCATGCATGCGTGCTCCAATCCAAAGCAGCGACGCGCAAAGGCAAAGCCCATCCAACAAATTTGAGCGAAAGCTACCGAGCCATGTGATCTAGCTAAGATAGAGATGGAGATCATGGCTAGCTAGGGAGGTCGGTGGCAGCTTCTTCTTAACTGCCGGCCGGCCTGCAAGCGGTTATTTTTTCTATATTCATGCTTCACTCGTGGTGAATGGTTAACTGATGTAGCTCGGCCGGCCATGGCGTTTTGCGTGTTTCCGTGTTTCGTCCGGGATCCATGGCCGATCTAGCTAGCTTCCTGGCATTAAAGTTCTGGTGGTTTTGTAAGGTGTGTCCCATATGCGCTGCGATTGATTCCAGCTGGATCTATGTATGTATGGTCTTTCAGTTAGGGCACCTCCAACGGGCTGGCGCATACGGACCAGCCCAGTCCGATTTTGTCCCAACGGACAATAGAGGGGCTTCAACGGGCTGGCGCATCCGGACTGGTGTCCGGACGGACACCGAATTTCGACCCAAACGCGGCCAACTTTGGGGCGGCTTTGGGGCGGGACGGACAGCCTCTCGGTCCTCCTCTTTGTCCTCCCTGTCCACGTCGGGCCCAAGGGCCAGCCACACAGTCTATCCCCTCCCACCTCCCCATCTCCTTTTGGCCCCGCGACCGCCGCCGCCCTGGACCTTCCCTTCGGCGACCGAGCTATCCTCGGCCGCGACGTCGTCTAGCCTTCCCCGTGGCCGGATCTCGTCGCCGGCCGCATTCTCCATCTTCTTCCGCCCCGGCCGCCCTCGAGCCGTGCTGTAGCCGCGGCCGTCCTCGCCCTCGTCTCCAACACCGGCCGCATTCTCCATCTTCTTCCGCCCCGGCCGCCCTCGAGCCGTGCTGAAGCCGCGGCCGTCCTCGCCCTCGTCTCCAACACCGGCCGCCCTCGTCCTCTGCCCCGGACTCGACCGCGAACTCCACCGCCCCGAAGGTGTTCGACGAAAGGTATGAACACCGGCCGCCCTCGTTCTTTGCATTTGAAGGAATGCAAATGATGTAGCATTTTCTTACAATTTTATTCATGTAGATGGATAGTGATGATGAGTTCTTCTACCACACCTTCATCGATACATCGGATGAATCTTCCGACGATGACAGCGATATCATGGTGGCCGCGGCCACTCTCATCCACAACTTCAACCAGAATGCAGTGCCCCGGCATGTTGGGTCAGTCGTTGGGCGAGCACCCGCGTTGGACCGTGAACGAGAGAATGGTCACCTCCAGCTTTGGAAGGACTACTTCAACCCGGTGAAGACAACATATTCGGCTTCGGTCTTTCGTCGCCGTTTTTGTATGGCCCGGCACTTGTTCATACGTCTGCTGGAAGGGGTGAGGGCATATGATGACTACTTTGAGGCCAAGCCAGATGCCACAGGTCAGTATGGCTTCTCTTCATATCAGAAGTGCACTGCAGCTGTCCGGATGCTTGCATATGGAGTGGCTGGCGATCTTGTTGATGAGTATCTGCGCATGAGCGAGAGCACTTGGCTGGAATCGATGTATCGTTTCTGCCGAGTTGTGGTTCAGGTGTTTGGCACAGATTACTTGAGGGAACCCAACCTTGCAGACACTGCCCGTCTTCTGAAGATGAATGAGAGCAAGGGCTTTCCTGGGATGCTTGGATGCATAGATTGTATGCACTGGGAGTGGAAGAATTGTCCCTTTGCTTGGCAGGGACAATACCAGGGTCATGTCGGCGAATGCACGGTCATACTCGAGGCAGTGGCATCCCAGGATCTGTGGATTTGGCATTCATTCTTTGGTATGGCCGGCTCCAACAATGATATCAATGTGCTACATCGGTCCACGGTATTCGACCGGGTTGTCGAGGGAGAGGCTCCAATTGTCCACTATGAGGTGAATGGGCATGAGTACAACAAGCCCTATTACCTAGCTGATGGCATCTACCCTTCGTGGCCAGTTTTTGTGAAGACCATCCGGAAGCCTAACTCCGAGAAGACCAAGAAGTTTGCTCAACACCAAGAAGCCTGCCGGAAGGATGTGGAGCGAGCATTTGGTGTGCTCCAATCTCGTTTTGCCATTGTGCGGCATCCTGCTAGAACATGGAGCAAGGAGCTGATGTGGGAGGTCATGACAGCTTGTGTAATCATGCACAACATGATAGTGGAGGATGAGCAGGATGACGCGAGGCTATTCGATCAAGGATGGAATTTCAGGGTGAGTTGATTGAGCCGATCCCAGGGGTAGCGTCGTTCCAGCAGTACCTTCATGTGCTTGACGAGATGCAGGACAAGGAAACACACATCCAGCTCCAGAATGATATGGTGGAGCATGTGTGGGCTCACTTCGGAAACCATCCAGCTCCAGCTCCAGAATAATTTCATTGCATGAACTATTTATTTCAGTCTATAAACTTTTTATTGTAATAAATTTGATACTATATTTGCTATCCAACTATGTTTGTGTGCTATTGATTAATTTGTTAATTGTAAAAAATGGGCTAACTCGGGGCCGGGGGGCCATTTTGCGCCAGGCCGTTGGGGGCACCTCCACCCCAAACGGACAAATGTCCAAAATGTGTCCACGGTCCGCCCCCAAAGGGACAAAACCGAACCAATTTCGGTGTCCGTTTGCTCCACCCGTTGGAGGTGCCCTTGGTCTGAAATCTTCTAGTCTATCTCCTTTAAAAGCTAGCCGCGTGGAACGCCGAAAATAGATCACCGACGAGCAGAGTGAGTGAGGTACAGTTCGAGTGCTTCCAATTGCATCATGATTCTGAGGACGGAATAATGTTGCCTAGCTTTAGTTTAGTCAAGTCATGCGACCATGCTGGCCGGTACACGGTATACAGCTGTACCTATGAATTTCTTAAGAAACACTCTTTTCAGAAACACTATTACGAATAAAAAAATCACTCCCTCCAATCCGTTTTATCTGTAGCTGGAAAATAGTTGAGGTAGTACAACTTGGTAGGATAGCTCGCGACAATTTTTCCGGACGAAAGGGAGTACAAACAATTCATGTCGCTAGGCCCACTATGAACTTTATTTGCCGATCTAAACCGGCGCAAACAAAGACTCTTCCTGGCTCTAGCACTTGGGCCTGGCCCATTATGCGCTTCTGAAAGTCCGTGCGATTCCGTGCAATGTGTGAGAACGAAAATCCGTGTGGACTCTTGCAAGCGTAACTGACCACCGCGTACGCCTGGATACAAACTCCGGTGCAGTTTACACATCAGCAAACGAACGCGCACATTGATGATCATCGACAACATAAAAGTGAGAAACGCGCATTGCTGAATCTATAATTCATCCCTAGCTAGTCTCTCTGCAGCACATCCATCACTGAATCACACTCGTGCAAGAACACTGAATTTCAAGTAAGTATCAGACATCGACATGTCCCGGCCACTCCTTCCATGGTTCGTCCCACTAGTCGTACTGCTGCTAGAAATTTCCGAGGCGATCTCGCCTGGCCGTCACGCGGCTACCGCCGTCGGCGTGCAGGTCGCGGAGGCGCCGTCCGCCGTCGGCTGCAGCCGGAGCGCGGCGTCTGCGTCGCGGGTGGTGGTGGAGATCTGCACGGACGACATCGTCAGGTCCTTCTTCGGCGTCCGCGGCAGCGACGTCTGCTGCCGCGCGCTGGAGGCGGTCGGCGTCCGGTGCTACCGCGCGGCGTTCTCCGGCTCCCCGTTCGTGGATGTCTACCCGACCATCCTCGGCAACGTCTGCGGCCTCGCCGCTGCTCCAGCTCCTAGCCCCGGCTCGTGAGAATGTGATCGTGCTACTATAGCGATGCAAGTCTGCTAGCTCTTGTAACTGAACTGTCAATTCGACATAGTAACTTGTAAGGTTATCTGAAGAGAAAGTTCAGGTAGAATTGTTAATTCCAGTTCCGAATTAAGGTTTATGATCCATGGACGTGAGACGTATCTTTCTGATTTTGTCATGCCTCACCCGAGTCACGGTCACGGACTCGCTACGCCATGTAATATTTCTACGTGGACGTGGACGCGATGTGACAGCGGGATCGTCTCGGTGAAAAAGAACGGGAGGACGTGGTGCCAGCACAAAAGCGTACCAAGATATATCTACTCAAGATCGACCACCGTGTAATTTTCCTTCACTAGCAATATGCTGCTCTTAAAGGAAACGCCCTAATTTCCCTCGACAAAAGAAAAGGAAATGGCGTAGTTGAGGATAAAGGTGTTTAGCTAAGGGTGGTAAAGGTGAACTTGCCTAAATGCTCAATTGCTGCTATGAAGCGACCAGCGAATGAATCACGGGAGAAAAGGGATGAAAAGCAGTTTTCCCGAATTCTCCTGCATCTCACATTGTCGATTTTCTTCCGTTTTCACGAGTTCTGTGGATAATGTTTACTTTGCCGGAACTTTACCGAATCCGAACGCGATTGATGTGTGCTTCCTCCAATGCGGACAAAGGTTGGTGGTAAGGGTATATATCGAGTATCCCACTAGTACAAAGGGCCATCCACTGAGGATATTCATAGGTGATATGTTCTAAAATATACTAGTGCCACGGTGTAACCGAGATCAGATTGATTTTTTGAGTGTGATAGTTTCTGATATACTAGTGGCACGGTGTAACCGAGTTCAGAATAATTTTTGGGGTGTTTTTGATTGATAGCTAGCTGTTATTTAATTGGCCAAGAAAAGATATTGTCTTCTCTATTTTCCATTCTAAGTCATTAATCCAAATCCAAATATTCTAGGTTCTGAAATATACTAGTGGCCTCTCATATGTCTTTCACTCCGTCATTTGCATGCACCTTCCTCCTCCATCTCTTTTTTCTCAATTTTGACATGCTACATCTCCCGCTAGATGAATGGATTAATCTAAACCCGACGTGAGGCTCGCCTTCATCCCTGTCACATTGTACCCACATCTTTAAGAGATTCGACTCTCCGGACACAAAAAATATCCAAAAGATGGAACTCGATCTCATGCGGAAGATTGGCCCTGAACAAATTGAAATCAGTCATTACACTATTACAACCCTACAGTTTTTATTTAGGGTCCAACAGATTATACAGGGAGATATCGAATAATGATCTGTGATGCTTATACAAGCGAACCATTTTTTGTTTAGGGTTCAATTGATCGTACATGGTGATACCGAATAATGATTTGTGATGCTTATATAAATGTACCTTTTTGTGCTAATCTCAGAACATAAGTCGATCCATCATCACCATTTGAGACTCAAATACGTAATAGTTGTTTCGCATGAACGATTTCTCTCATGTGAAATATTGGGTCACTCACGGCATCGGTGAATTTTCTTCCAGCGGACAGAATTCTGAACGGTGGCTAATCCCTGAAACATAATTAATACCTCTGATTCATAATAAGTGGCGCTGTTTTAAACTAACCCTATTGTCAAAACTATGACACTTATTTTGGATATGAGGGAGAGTAGTCTTGATCAGGTCATGTAGGCATAGGTTCAAATTGTTTAGCACATACTCCCTCTGTTCCAAAATATAAGATGTTTTATCTTTTGTCCACATACACATTTATCTAAATGTATGTGGGTATGCACACTTATTTAAATTGCATCTAGCCAACATGTGAGCTAGCTAGAACATCTTATATTATAGAACGGAGGGAGTACCCAGGAGTAGGAAGCGGTGAAGTTCGAGCCTTGGCGTCGTGAGAATCTACGTGAGGAAGCAATCAGCTGGACAGCACAATTGCGCGATTGCCTCTCGATGCACTGTGCTACGTCTACCACATCCATTATGTACCGTTGTTTGACTAGACCAGCGTGTACGTAAGTTTTACTGCCGAACTTATTTCACGTATACTATAGCATAGTGTGTAGTGTGTGCAACCTAGTGCGTTCATGTGTACTGTTTAGCGGTGTTAGCTTGTACGGCCTCATTAGGTTATTTTATCATACTACCAGGAAAGTTGTTAACGTCATCGTTGACAAATTTCGAATTTTGCCTCGTGTTAATGCCCATGTTTTGCAACAGTGCATATGTTTAGTCATGGTATATAATGGGTAAACAGAAAATGCAAACCCATCATATGCGATAGATGTTTTTGCTTCATCGTGCACATGCACCCGACAGGAGCAAAAATATTAGGGCTACTTTGATTCATAGGATATGAAGTATAAGAATAGGAATCATATAGGATTAGCATGACATGTCTAAGTGAATCATATAGGAAGAGGATTCTCTTTGAGGCCTCCTTTGATTCAAATGATTTCCTAAGGATTTCTACATGATTCAGTTCCCCGAGCATGTTTGATTCATGGGATTACAACTTGTAGGAATCAATCCTGTAGGAACTCGTACGTGTGTTTTCACGGGAAAAAGAAAATGAGCTTCGACCTCATTTTTCAGAATTCCTATGTCCATAGGATTCGTTTGGCCATGGCAGTCCATTCCTTTTAATTTCCTATTCCTTTGGCTTTCCTACCCTATGAATCAAAGGAGGCCTGATTGTGGCAAAGGAATTTTCCATGAAGTTGGACCTCATGTTTTTTTCCTATAGGATTTACACTACAAGAATCCTATGGGAATAATTCCTATACAATGTGATTCTATGAATCAAACAACATATATAGGAAAATTTCCTCTAGGAACCAATCCTTCAAAAATCCTATACCAATCCTTTTGAATCAAAGGGGCCCTTAATGGCCTCTTTATTCAAATGATTCTTATAAAAAATTAGAGGACCGAAATTTTGGACTTTTTTCTACGGTGGTTGTTGATTTGCACAATTTAGTTGTATTTGAAGGATTCACTTCCATTAAATTAAATAAGAGGCTGTGCATCTACTCAAGCTCTTGAAAAGAATATTTTATTACGCTATTACATAATGACACAAACCCCATATCCTTTAGGATTCGAACGAGCGTGACATTGCAATACTACGTTATTTCTCCTACCGTGTTTTCGACATACTGCAATACACTATGTTCTAAAATGTTAAGAAAAAATGAATTTGTTTGCATATGTACATGTCAAGACTTTTAACATAATTGTGAATTTTAATGTCAAAGGGGACATACTTTTGAAAGTCTAATTATTAGTGTTTAGAAGACTCGGACACATTGTTATGTCTACTTCTTTACGAATTAATTTCCACTCAAAATATGTCACTTATTAAACTCTTCCTCCTCGGCGTTTTTGAATTTTCTTGTATTCTTCCATTTATGAGTGTAAAGCTCCGGAACCATCTAGAAATGACATGAAAGAGCCAGTAAAGCCATGGTGATAAGCATCGGAGATCCAGGTATATAGATTGCACTCCGCCACTCCCATACAAACCCAATCGGAAATTCACAATAACTCCTGAGTTCATATGTTCTCGCTTGACTAAAAAATCAAAAAAGATAATAGATTTTTTTTGAAAAAGCTAAAAAAATTATAACAAACACATACAAGATTTCTACGTAACTGCAAAAATTCGTGGCGCTCTTTGCAAAAAACAAAATTAGTGGACAAAATGGGATTTTAAAATACGTTCTTCTAGAACTGATTTTGTTTTTTGGTACATAGCAATAAAAGTTCATTTCATGTCAAAACTTTACATGCATGTAAAAAAATTATATATGTTGGTTGTCAATTTTTCAGAATTGTTTGAAATGTTTTACTTTTTATTGATTTTTTTTAGTCAGGCAGGACTATATGATTTCGGGAGGCAAAACATGCTTTTCTCCCAACACAATAGCCTATTCCCATTGTTCAAGATTAATAATAAGGCAATCGTGGCATGTCGGAGCCTTCACTTTCACTTTAGTGCAGGATCATGTCTACTACTCTGAAACGATGATGCCATAAGGTTAATCAATTAACCCTAGCTCTAGAAGTTTCCAGATCCATGTGACCGAGGAGAAAATTTACACCCCTCGGCGGCTCGTCCGCATCCAAACGAATCAAAAACGCCATTTACTTCCACTAATCTAATCCAAAAACTACGCTCGTAATAACTCGTAGGCCCCACTACGTGGCGTGATAGAGTTTGCTTCCAGTCGTGGATCTTATCTCCTCCGTGGAAGCAGGCGGTGAGATGGGCCCCACCAGTGGCGGGCCCGCTGGAAGGCTCGTCGTTGGGATCGCAAGCCGAGCCGAGCTTGGCTTGGCTTTAAACGGCTCGTCTTTGACTTAGCACGTTAGTTTAGTGGTAGAACGCTAAGAGAATGCCACGCGTCATTGCCTATGTGGTGTGCACTCCGTAGGCGATAGCCGATAGGTCACACACTCCGAGGGGTTCCATCTCCGACCACGCAGCGTAGAGCCGATGGACCCGCCTGGCCTATTTGATTCGCATGTAGAATGGCTTTGTTTTCCGTTTGAAACCTAAGTAAAAAAAATCTCTCTTGTTCAATAAAAAAAAAGAGTAAAAATCTCTATTTCTTATGCTCCATTCATCTAAATCAAACATGGCGAACATGGTCATCAAAAGAGAAATCCCTATTTTTTTATGATTTCCCTCTACTATTCCCATAAATCGAGAGGCCCTAAATTTAGAAGTTATCCTTTTTCGTCATGACTTCATGAGTCATGGCACGGCGTAATTCAGATGAAAATACAATGTACAATCGTTTTTTATAGTTTTAAATCATGCTCGTCTCAATTGTTTTTGTACAATGACATACTTATATTAATGTACATATTATTCCTAGGTTGCATTATACTTGCCGGTCAATGCTACCGACGATGCCGACGAGGCAAGCACTGCACAACATGGAATGTTAATTCATCTTTGTGTAGAAATTCCGTAAGTTATTTAGCCTTGTTTTATGATGAACACAATAACCTAAGACCAGTGGCGTATCCAGGAAAAAATTGGTGGGTGGGCACACTGCAACCAAAAATGTCGCACCGTGGATTTTTTTGTCAAATGAATAGTATAAATAGGCGATCGATTCACATAATTGTAATCAATATGTATGTTTCATATGTGCATGGTTCCAATACAAATAGTTAAAAACATAAACAAAATCTTACATGATAAAATATAGCATAAACATAAAATTAACGAGAGAGTGGGGTAACTGCATCGATTTTGTGGTGGATAAATATATCATATTATAATGAACATATAGGATAACTCAGTCAGTATGTGGTGGTCCGATAGAACAACTCTCGGCAAACAACATATTCGGTACGTTCTAAATGACGCCTAGACTAAGCGACATGGAGGGGTTAAGCGAGACGGCGGATCGGCCAACGACGCCGGCGAAGCAAGATCTCGACATGCGACCGACCATCACACAAACAAAAATCTCACAGATTGTCATGGTCACACGTCCACATACAAGAATATGTGCAAACCATAGTTTAAAAAATTGGACCGGCGATCGAACCAGCGAGGGTCTTGGTTTGCGGTTCACCGGTCCACTCGGTTCACTTGTCGGTTTTCTAAAAATAACATACTGAAGAAATGTTAATGAACTATAAGAAAATACGAATGTATTTAATCCATATGTTTACTACCTAGACATAAACATTCCCAACACGGAGTGGTTATCCGAATTGTGCATCCTATGCACTATATTTTCCTCACGCGACCCAGTCAAAGACAAGCGATGGTAGTCCACAGGACAGAATGGTTCATGGTATTATGGGGGTGTCAATTTTCCCCCAAAATTCTGGGTGGGCCAGCCCCCCCCCCCCCCCCCCCGGCCCACCCGCTGGATATGCCAATGCATAAGACTAAAAATTCTACGCACTAAAGGACGTGGCAAGATCTCACTATATGAAACATCACAAGAAAAATAAAAGAGAGCATCAAGGGCTCATGGCACACTATGGTGGGATTTGAAACCCATATCCATCTCCGGTCCAAATATGATGCAATTGATGTCGTGATTTGTACTTTGAGATCTTCACTTGTACATTTACATGTACTTATATATTATTTTGTCTTGGCAATAGATATTATATACATTTACGTTATGGCCGTTGATAGGAAATTTTAGTCACATGTTTCCATCTTAGCTTTTTCAGGTGGAGACAATTCAGTTTAGTATTACAGAGAGTTGCTGCCAAAGCAAATTTAATTCAATACTCGCTCCACTCACATTTATAAGGAATTCTAGATATTTCAATACAGACTAGACACAGACCGAAATTAGTGAAGCTACACACTAAATACGTCTAGGTACGAATCAAAATGAGTGAACCTACAAAAAGGTCAGGATGATTTATAAAAGTTAACGGAGGGGGTACTTGTTATATTCGGGTTTTTAAGTTAAATTTTTACAATGTTTGGTCAAGTTCTTAGAAAAGACTATCAACATCCATTGCGTCAAATAAGTATCAATGTAATCAACATGAGAGATATTTTGTATTCTATTGATGTTGATAGTTTTGTCAATAACAATTGGTCAATATAGACACTACTTTGAACGGATAAAATTATAGAAGCGTTTGACTATCGAAACATTAGTTAAACATCTACTCCTTCCGTTCCTAAATATAAGATGTTTTAGATGTTACATTTGTTGTCTAGATACATACAGAAATGAGTGAGTATACACATGTAATGTGTCTAGATACATTTATATACATGTGAATGTGGACAAAGTCTAAAACATCTTATATTTGAGAACGGGAGTATAAGTGTACCGTTCGAGGGAGTATTGCATGGTTAGCGAAAGTTTGCATTCCAAACTACTTTGAACGGATAAAACCTGTCCAGTCGTTTGACTCAGTATCCATTTAATCATCTAGTAATTCCGAAAATAACACCACGCAGCCTATTTTATCCGGATCCATATCCAAGTCCTATCCGATCTCCTAATTTTGGATCCGTCAACTATGTAGGCTACTAGTTGAATTTTGGCGTGGCGTCACGCCACGCCCTTGGTGAGATTTTATGTGCATTTTTTTTATTCAGCTAAATGTTTGCGAATTTGGAATGTGCAAACATGGTTTTATTTTGTTATGAATAGTTAACATTTATTTGTGAGCATTTTTGATATTTTTCGTGGAATTTTTAAATATTTGGTGGTGTGAAATGTTCAAACATGTTTGTATTTCGGCGTCATTATTTAATTAAAATTAGAAAAATCCTTTTGAATTTGATTCCACATTTGGGGAAAGTTTGTTCGTATGATGTCGAAATATTGGGCAAATTGTAATGTCCAAAAATATTTGTATTTTGCTATAAGTGTATAGTGTTTTTGTTTTAGCATTTTCGGTATATTTTGTTGAATATCGGAATTTTCGCCCAAATGTTGACCAAATTGGGATTTGGAAATATGTTTTTTTATTTTGGTATGAGTAGGTACCATTTTTTGTGAGCATTTTTTTATATGTTGTGCAATATTCAAATATTTGGTATTTTGAAATGTTCGAGCATGGTTGTATTTCGGCGTCAATATTTAATTGAAATGGGAGGAAATGCATTTGAATTACGTCCAAACGGCGACAAAATTTGAGTATTCGAAATTACATGTTTGCATTTCGGCGTCAAAATTTAATTGAGAATAGGAAAAATGCATTTGAAATGTCTCTAAATGGTGGGAAAATTTGAGTATTCCATTTTTTTCTTCTTTACCATAAGTAGTTTGTATGTAGTTATCTGAATATTTGCGTATATTGATTCATACGTGTGGTAAAATTTAAATTTGAAAATGTCTACATTTAAAAATTGTGTAGATTTGAGAATTATTGGAATGCAAAGAGAGCTTATGTTTGAAAGTTGTTTAGATTTCGAAAATTAGTCCAATTGGAAAGTTATTTAGAGTTGAATTCTTTTCACGTTAGTAAAAAGGTTAGATTTGGAAGGAAGTTGAAGTTTTAAAATATTCAAATTTGTTTGCCGTGTTGCAGCTGTAAAATTGAAATTTGGAAAATGTCAATGTTTTAGAGGTGTGTAGATTTGGAAAGTGTTGAAATGCAAAGAAAGCTTGTGGTTAAAAATTGTTCAGATTTCGAAATTCGTTCAATTTGGGGAGTTTTTGAGATTCGATGTTTTTTTTCGTGTGTAAAATGATTAGTTTTGAAAGATATTTGAATGTTTAAAATTTTCAAAACTGAAATTTGATCATATGCAATAAGTAGTTAGCATTTGTTTTTTGTGGTCATGTTGATATATTTTTCATATTTTGTCGGTGGATATAGTTGAAGTTACTGATTTTGCAGCATTTAGTAGTTCTTGGAAATTGTTTAAATATCCTAAAACAATATCTATAAAGTGTCTTAAATTCTTGAAAGCATGCTCTATTTTAATTTTTTTTTTGATTCAATTATATTTGGTTCGAAAATTAGTTTGAAACATCTATGTGTCAATATTTTCATTTGTGGTATGCCTATTTTGATTTTTTTAAAGCTCATGATATAAATGGGTAGCTGTATTAAAACGATTTACCAAACTGTATTTAAATGAGATGTTTTATACGGGAAAATTATTTTGTTGTGTTTGTCGTAGTGAATGATATTACCGATATGATTTATAAAATGGCAAGGTTTGGAAGGCATTTAAATTTATAAGATATTTAAATTTGTACGTCGCGGATGTGTGGTGAAATTCAATTTTTTGAATGTGCACAATAAAAAATCGTTTAGGTTTGAAAATTAGTGAAATGGCAAGAAAGGTTACGTTTTAAAATTGTTTATATTTGGAAGTTATTAAAATTGTAGTAAGAGTTGCATCGTAGTTTTCGGAAGCTTTTTTTCGCCGTTGTTTTTATGGGTAGAAAAGGATAAGCTATTTTTAGAGAAGTTCAATCCGAAAAGGTTTAGCTTTAGCCGGTTAATATTAATTGGCAAAAAGAATATTTAATTGCACGCTGGCCTTAATTAGGAAACAAAATACCAGTTTGTAACAAATCACAAGCAATTCATATCAATAAATGTGTCATATTTTGGTTGTCCATATATTATCGTTGGTAATGTAATTATTAAAATATTCAAATTTGTACGGCGCGGTGTGCGGTAAAATTCAAATTTCAGAATTTGGACATTGAAAAATCGTTTAGGTTTGAAATCTATTGAAATGCAAAAAAAGTTACGGTTTAAAATTGTTCAGATTTTTTAAATAGTTCAGTTTGGGAAGGTATTTAGTTTTGGATTGTTTTACGTAATAAAACGGTGAGATTTCAAAGTCGTCTGAAATTTGAAAATATTTAATTTTGAAATTCAGTCATATGCCATAAACAGTGAGTTTTTTTTGTGATATTTTTGGTCCTTTTTTCATTTTTTTTCCCGTGGATAGATTCAAATTTGTTGAGTTTGTGACATTTTTCATTTTCTGAATTTTGTATTAAGTTGTAGGGCCCACGTGTAAGCAATTTTTCATTTTCTGAAATTTTGTGGGGAAAAAACAAAAAAGGGGAAAAACTGACAGTGGGGACCCACGCTGACGTCGAGATGACGTCAGCAATGGCCAGGGTTTGCATCGCCGCGGCGGCGACGAAGACGGCGAGGCCGCGCCACCGCGTTCTGGAGCTCGCGCTTGGGCGCCGCATACGCGCGGGAGCCGTGCTGCCAGCGGACGGCCGCCGCCTCTTTTGCGTCGCCGGAACGGCCGCGGCGGAGTGCACACGCGGCGGAGGGATAGCCGCACGGCGGCGGCGATTCCGCCGCGTGCACGGCATCCCAGCGCGCGCCTGTCGGCGAGGAAGAAGAAGCGACGACGGCGGAGCTCGGCGTGCGATCGGATTCGTGCGGGGAGGACTGGAACGGCGGCATCGGGCGCGGCGGCCGGCGGCGAGCTCAGTGCGCCGCGGGGAGAGAAGGGAGAGGGGGGGCTCTGCGGAATTTTTGCAGCGAAGTCCCTGGGTTTCTGAGAAATTACGTTTAGGTCCCTCGCTTTGGAAAATTGGAGGTTTTGCGGTGCAATTTCTGGACTTCCTTGTCGGTTTTTGGAAATGTATCCGCGTCGTGAAGCTGACAGGTGGGGCCACCACAGCACGGTTACGCTATAGCTATAGTGTGTGGGGGCCTGAGAGCTCGCTAAAGTGCTCATCTTTCACATAGTTAGTAATGCTCAACCACACGAGCCGAGCTGAGCCGAGCCGACCGCGGAAGTCGGAGCCCGGAAACAGAAAGTGGGAGATCCAAAATTACACAATCCCTCCAAATATCTCGGCTACGTCCTCTCTCCACCCTTCGCCATACTCATCTATAAATCCGGCCCGGCTCCCTCCAACAAAGGAAGAAGAGGATACACTGCGCCACACACAGCCACGCTTCATCAACACCAAGGTAATCAATCCCCCTCACTTTCTTCTTCTGTGCCAAGAACTCGCGAAACAAGAACGAACCAGAGAAACAGAGGAAGCTAGGGAAGATACAGCTCTAACTCGGATCACGTACGTAAAACTCGCGCAGGTTTAGCTCGCCCATGGGACTTCTTGACCAGCTGTGGGACGACACGGTGGCCGGGCCGCGGCCGGACGGCAAGCTCCGCGAGTACGCCTCCTTCTCCCCGTCCTCCACCACCTCCGCGGCGTCCGGTGCCGCGGGAGCCGCGCCTTCGGCCGGCGTGGCGGCGCCGACGGTGACGCGGAGCATCACCATCCTCCGCCCGCCGTCTCTGTCCGTGACGTCGCCGCGCAGCGAGTCCGGCTCCGCGCCGTCGTCGCCGGCCAGCGTCCCGGACTCACCCTCCGGCACAGGTACCTAGCCTTTGCCCCTTACTACTTGGAATCCCGTCATTTTCTTACATCTAGATTAGTAGTACGTGGCCTGATGTGCATGATAATATCGTTTGTAATTGCAGCAACGACGCCCAGGGGAGAGGGCTGGAGTAAGTTCCGCCGGAAAGGCAGGATGGCCGCCGACGGCATGGACGCGGCCAGCCCCGGCACGCCGAGAAGCCCCACCGTCTACGACTGGTACGTTCCCCTGTAGGAAGGAATTAGTTTGGACTTTGGAGTACCTCACGGATAACTAATCCAGCCAACACTATGCTGCTAGAGCGTTAAGCCTTTGATCTGATTCTGAACGATGTATCGATCTCGGCAGGGTGGTGATCAGCTCGCTCGACCGCTAACTGAAGCAGCTCCACCAACACGCGAACTGCTTACTGCACACGCGCAACGAGAGAAGCAGCTGCAAGATCTGGAAGTTCGACAGAAACACAAGAACTCGTTCTCTTTACAGCTTTGTCCCAGATATATGTATATGTGTATGGTCAGTTATGTACTTCCGTTGTAAACCTCTACGTGAGGAGATGGTGCTGGTTTTGTAGCAAAGGATGCGGCACCGTGTAGCTCGACGAAGAGTTCGTAGTAGGCAACCGGAGACGATGACCTGGAGCGAATGAGACCGATGTACGTGTGTACTGTGGGTGTAATCCTTACCTAGCTAGCAGTAGAGGAGGGGATCGAGCTAGCTGATGTTGTTGAAATGCATCAGTTCAGCTCTCCCCTGCTTTGTATAAGCGGACAGCATGTCCTGCTAATGCATGCAGTGTAAAATATTTCTGCAATAATGCATGTCCAAATACTGTGTTCTGAATCTCCAGTGAGACACTGCTTTGATTGTTACCATCAGGTACTATCTTTATTGGGCTGGTTGAGGAATGGCACCAATAATTTGCGCTGCCAGACTCGTGGTGTCAGATCGAGTCTTGTTATGTGAAGATTCAATGTCACTGTGCTCAGTCTTTTCTGTACGGTTAAAGTCAAAGAAATTAGAGGCTATTGATGTTTGACAGATCATAAGGGAGGGCGACATGATATCGACGCCACGGTACTACAAATTGGCTCTTCAAGCTAGAAAGGCCGAGATACTTAGGGCGCGTTTTGTATCCAGCAACCAGCATGAGTGCACGGGCCAGGTCCAGATCGAATCTAGATACTCACTCTGTGTACATAAGGCAGGGATGGAGCCTGACACAACTCACATTGCGATCGTGCAAACACCAACACCATGGTCGAATCGAGACTCCCTCTTTAGAACGCAGATGCGGTAATGAATAGATCCAACCACAACCACAAATAACAACAATTATAATACCAAAAGTATATAGTACGCGAATATTTTTTTTATCGTGATTCTAATAGTATTGATTGTATATTACTCCCTCTGATCCAAAATAAGTGTCACAGTTTTAACTGAGAGTTCGGTTCCAAATTGCGACACTTATTATTATGAATTGGAAGGAGTGTACAACCTTTTAATATATATTTGTGTCAAATGTTACGAAGTTTGACTGGAACTAAACAAACTCCAGCTAACTCCAGTACATAGTGCAATAAAAGCAGAGGGAATGACTTGATTCGCTAGCACGGTGCGCCATGCTTGTTGGAGGAGCATTTCGGCACAAAACTTGAAGCATGCAATGCAGCCCTGCATAGTTGTTGTGAGGAGAGGCTGCGCTGTACTCGCTTAAATCCGTTCACGGCCATCGTGTGCTCCGCGGATGGCTCAACCGCTCGCCACCTGCCCGTGTCTCTCGAACCTGTCTCCTCGCCCGCCCCGATCGGGTAAGCCTCTGGACCCCGGCACCGGCACCGGCAGCGTCGCTTTCCTGTGCATGCATGTGGGGGGAATCAGTGATGGTGCTTTTAGATCCAGAGCTGCTCGAAACCGTAACACACTTGGGTCACCACGCACCACACGCACACGCAGCGACAGTTGAATTTGTTACTAGCAGGAGCTTTTAGAAAACAACAAAACAAACGCGGACGTTCATGTACGCGCACTCCTATGAATTCGAAATACTCTTATAAGCACTTTCAAACTACTGAGCTGACAGATCGGATCTTTAAATTAAAGTTACCGTCAAGTCTCGCTACAGACAGGAACATCATCTCGCATTGAAAAAATATTTCGCTCTTATAAGACACATATGTTGAATCTGAGGTTTGAACTCTGATGGCTTGGCCATGTAGCCATCTAATTACATGATGGCAATAAAAAACCGATCTAGGGTCCTCATCCCTCTCGCCGTTGAAGCTGTCGGTTCTCCCACCTTCGGCAGTCCTTGAGGCCTCGGAGATGCGACGGACCGTGTCCCCTCGATGACAGGAAGGCTTCCTTCCTTTTTAGGTTTTTTCGGTGTTCTTCGGAATGGTGTGCGGCGACGACATTATACGGTCAACATAAAGTCTTCACATGTCCTATCCTCACTCAGGTGGTGTGCCTACCGCCTGGCGGAAGGTGCGTAGAGTTGTGCGCCCGACAGATCTCCTAGGATCCGGTCCATTTTCGTGTTCTTTGTGTGGTTGCAGGTCTGACTCCTCCGATCTATGTTTGTCATCATTGATTGGTGCGATGTTCCTTTGGGGCATTAGCACGACGACTTCCTCACGTCCCTATTATAACAAGCTCTTCTACGATAAGTTTTACCCGACACTGATGATGGAGTGGTGAGGACGGCGGTGCACCTTCTAACACACTTGGGTCACCACTCACCACACGCACACGCAGGTACGGCGACAGTTGAATTTGTTACTAGCAGAACAAAACAAACACGGACGCTCATGTACGCGCACTCCTATGAATTCGAAATACTCTTATAAGCACTTTCGAAATACTGAGCTGACATATCGGATCTTTAAATTAAAGTTACCGTCAAGTCTCGCTACAGACAGGAACATCATCTGGCATTGAAAAAATATTTCGCCTTTATAATACGACACCAAGCTCTTTTACGACAAGGTTTACCCGACCCCGATGAGGGAGGGGTGAGGACGCCGTCGCGTCTTCGACTCGCTCCAGTGCTTGTAGTCGTCGCTAGGTGGTCCGAATACTTATTTGTATTTTTTTTACCGATTGATCTTTTCGTGAAAATAAATTACCGGTTGGTTCTCAACCAGTAGTTTTTCTTTTTGATGAACTAGTTCATTTTTAGGGAGCCATTCACACGATCAAATGTAGGAAGTATTCGGGAAAAAAAGAGCCAACATTCTACTACGTGGAGTGGGCTCTGGTTTAATATCCAAGTAATGACTAATAATTTTCTCAGTCTCATTCCTACGGTTTTCACTAGGTATCCACACTCATTTTCTGAGGAAATTATCACTTTTCAGCCTTTCAAGCTGAAAATTGCCGTTGGTAAATCCGAATTAAATTAACAATAGCATTGGAATCTCAAATGCAACAAGTTGGGGACGTAGCTCATATGGTAGAGCGCTCGCTTCGCATGCGAGAGGCACGGGGTTTGATTCCCCGCGTCTCCATTAATTTTAATTTTGTGTGGTTTTGCTTCTTTATCACTGTCTTAAAAATCTTTTCCTTTCATCAGATCGCGGTATTTTCAGGATCAGTTTCAGGTTGCCAGCGACCCAGCGTTGCTTGACTCCTCAGAGGCAGGCACAGGGGAAACGGGCCAACCATAAGATTCAGGCCCGTCTTGTCAGCGCGTGAAACCGTTTAGCTGGGCTACCCTCTAATAAGCCCACCCGCCCGGCCCGCGCTCCCTGCTTTCGTTCTCAAGCGAAGCCGAACTCCTCTTCCTCCTCCGCCGATCCTACCGAATCTGCTGCCGCCGCTGCGCCCGTATCGGTTTTGTCCTGCCGGTGAAGATGCTTTCGAGGATCTCGCGCCTCGGCGTCCAGGCCCTGAACCGGGCCAAGCTAGGTGATCCCTCCTCCCCTCTCCACCATCACCCAGCGACTTCATTTACTTTTCTTCTACCCGCCTTCTGTTTTATTCGATGTCCCTGTTAGAATTCGAGAGCTTCTAGTGTGTGTGACTATGAGTCGCTGACGGAGTATTCGGTGGTATTTTCTAATGATAACCTGGGGCGCCCTGTCAAATGTGTGCTGAGCTGAGCATGCTAAGCCCCGGGCGTTAGTTCCAGGCCAGTCGGATGGAAAAACGTACCGAGTTTTCAGTGTGTATGCGGGAATAGGCTGCTGGTTAGTTGATCAATCACTTGGAGCAAATATGAGGTGCTTTGATTAGGTAGCAGCAGCACCAAGGGGAACCCGCCGGTTGTGGTACTTTGATTTCCTGCTGTTTGGTTATGCAGGGCTAACCCTACCTCTGGCTGTTGGAAAGGAGGCACTAGTTTGTGTTTTTTTTTTCATTTTCCATGAAATTGATGTTTGTTCAGAAGTTTTGGAAATAGCTGCTGTAGAGTGCTTCCTAACTCATTGCCAAGAGAATTGATGCGGTGTCTCACCGCTCACCCTTATATTGGATAATACTAAATCGTGCAAGTACGTGAGTTGGATTGCGCTACTCAATTTTCCATACTTTAAACGTCACAACAAAACATAATGTCTCTCTACATGTTTTTGAGAGGATTTGTAGTATTCAAGCTATTCACGTTTTATGTTTAGATCCGTGTTTTGACAGAAATGCTTATAGCTATTCTTGGATCTCAGTCTAATGTCTGACGACTCCAATGCACCCCTAAAGAAGTAAAATCTTTGGTTGTTTGAACTAGACACTCCGATATCAAAGATCATTAGGATCATTTACTTGGAAGTGCTTCCTATGTTAAATATCCTTTGTTTTCCCTTTGATGTTTTCTACTTGTGCTTTTAGTAAATTTCAAGAGAACGCATTCTTTACTCTGCCATGCCTGTCAGTTTGTTGTGACATTCTTTAATTTCTCTATGTTCAGTGAGTTATTCTGAATGTTCTTACCAGGTCAAAATCCAGTAACTTCAAGGAACCAGAAAGAAGCCATTAGATCTTGTATGAACTATGTGGTCAGCTCCCTCTCTTCTCCTCGATGCTGCATTGGCAACTTGTCTAAATTTATTGCCAACTTATAAAAAGAGTTCCCCTGTTGCTGTAATTATCGATTTGCTGTGCTTTGAAGTATTCCTAGCTGCACCACAAACCTCCATAACTTGTTTATCATACAAAATGTTAATATAACATAGTTTACATACGTATCGGATGTGGATATTTCAAAATGTGCAGATATACAAATGTTGTGCTTAACTTATATTTATTATTGTGGATATTTGATGAAAAATAAGATGTAGAGCAACTGGAACTTGGTTGAAATATGGGGTAAAAAGGAAATTCTTTTCAGGGTAACCATTCCTTATGTTCTGCGGCAGATGCTAATGCCAGTGACCGGAGCGAACGGCCAGAAGCTAAGTAAGATTTTTTACTGCCGAATAGTAGAGAGGCCTTTAAGTTCAATTTTTGTTCCAGAAACTTTCTACGAGTACCTATATTGTGTAACATTTCGTCCACATACAAGCCATCAGCCTGATTTAGTAACTCTACTTCACCACTGGATTTAACTTAACACTTAACAGGTTGTTGGGCCCCTCCGCATGTTGTTGATGGTTACTTCCACCATGAGTCCCTTGCGATGCCATTCTTCAAAAAATTAAATTAAATTAATGAATGCAGCGTTTCTCTAAGCTGCAGTGTTGATTCCATAGAATGTGTGTGTGGGTGGGTGGGTGGGTGGGTGGGGGGGGGGGGGGGGGGGGGGGGGGGGGGGGGGGAGGCTAAGATTAGTGGGAAGATGATAGTCGTGGAATGCTGTAGGATGTGGCCCTGCATATCTCCAACGTGAGACCACCCATGAAGGGACTGTCACGCTACAAAATCAGGGTTGAGGGAGAGTTAATTGTTATAATTTTTGCTTCTTTTTAAGAAAAGGTCCAGGTATTATGTAGGCAGCTTATGGCACCACCCTTGAAGGGACTAGCAGCTATATAGGCAGTGGCAAAATTCACAGGTTAGGTAATTCGAATAAATTAATGCTTGTTGGTAAGAAAAGGGAGGCATTATATGGCCCACTTACGAACCTGAGTATGGAAATGTAACAACCTTGGGAACTCTTAAGAGATTTGAAATTCGAACTTAAGAATAACTGGGAATTCTGAATCAAAGATAATTGGGATTCTTATCCCCTTAATTAGGAGTTGTGAGAGGTAATTGGGATAATATGTTGCTTGATTGTGCATTGAAAAAAATGTTGCTTGATTGGGGAGAATAGGGCTAGTCATTATATAGCCGGTTTACAAACCTAAGGATGGAGAGTAAAACCTTGGTTGTAGAATTAAAAATCCTAATGTATAGATATCTGGGATCATATCCCCTCAATAGGAATGGCTGCAGCTTCTAGGACCGATGGCCCTTCTTCCTGGGATGGCCTCCTGTTGTGGCCATAGTTCTGGACCAAGTATGCGTTGTGAGTATACTTGGTCCTTTTGATTTTAAAGTTTAAATTAGGCCCCATGCAGCTGTCTACTTCGTATGTATATGAAATATTGAAACCTATCAGAATTTGGACATGAGATTAAACAAGAAAGTGGCGATATCCGGACATGTGAGGGAGCTTGCGACAGTTTTACCAGTTTTGCTTCTTATTCAACACATAGGGTCTTTACTTCAGGTCTATTTGTTTCACGTTACAGCTTACGTAATTTTTTTCTTCTTCTCATATTTCTGGGTTTGACTGTTGAGAGTGTTACATGTTTCCTTGATTAATTATAGGAACTTAATCTTGAAGTCAGGATTCCATGCCCTTTTCTTTTGGGTCATTTTTCTGCTTAATATCTGATGGGTCATGCATGCTTATAATTCTGAATTTATATAATTTTATCCTACCCTTTGCACTTCAGTACCAATGACTGGAATTTACTTTGCAGGATATCTGTGACATTTGTTGATAAGGATGGAGATGAAAAGCTTATTAATGTTCCTATAGGGATGTCGATGCTAGAAGCTGCTCATGAGAATGACATAGAACTTGAAGGTCCTCTACAGTGCTACTTTTTACTCATTTTAGTTTGGCTAGAACCATATGCAGTAATTCCAGTTTGTACTTGGCTTCATGTGCTTCCTTGGATTTAATAACGCCTGTTTTAATACTGAAGGAGCTTATACATACAATATCATGCCATTTACCATTCTATCATTGTACGCCTCCTTTGATTCTGCATTCTGTTACTACTTCCGTTTTGAATATGTTTCATGTTGACTTGAAGTACAAAAAAATACTCTCCTAACTTTATTTGTGATATATATCTCAATTGATTGTTGTTCTGTCCTGATCACTAGGTGCATGTGAGGGCTCTCTTGCATGTTCTACATGTCATGTGATTGTAACGGTATGAAGTTGTACTGTACATACACTCCTAAGTCTTCAGTGTGTTGAGAGTCTTGAGATATTCCATAGTGCAGTTTGATGAGAAAGTTTTATTCAGGATGTAAACTACTATAACAAGTTAGAAGATCCTGAAGATGAAGAAAACGATATGCTGGACCTTGCATTCGGGCTTACAGAGACGTATGCTTGTTTTCTTTGTGAACTGTACAAAAGTATTACTGCGGTTAAACTAACACGGCTTCATTATTTCAGGTCTCGCCTTGGTTGCCAAGTAATTGCAAGCCCTGAACTTGATGGCATACGATTAGCACTGCCAGCAGCAACAAGAAATTTTGCCGTTGATGGTCATGTTCCGAAACCCCACTGACTAAGCACTGGGTATGTTGGGTACCTGCTCAGTTTTGCAGAATATGAGATTAGTTATTTTATATTTTTCACCTTGGTGTGTCCTCGATATATAAATTCTGCATTAATTATCCTTCTGTAGTTTTTGGCACAATGGCTACTGTTGCCAACTTGCTTTGCCAAAAACATTTGTAAAATTCATTGTAAAATGCAGTGTTTATTGCAACGATACCAACTTTTGCCTCGGAAAACTGATCACCACTTTTGGTCCATCATTGCATATTCATTTATCTCTGTATATTCGGCTATACTGTAGAGTGTAGACGAAAGCTTGTGTGTATCACAGTGGTATCCGCTGTTATATCTACTTAACTTTCTAGCCCTACCGTGGATAGGTTGATAGCAGTAAATGCTGTTTGTGCTGCTTAGTTTTACCTGGCACAAGTTATGCAGAAACTTGAGATGTTTGAAAGCATCAACTTTTGCTGAATAAAATTCCCGTGGATTCATGGGATGCCAAAAACCACACTAGATGTTGTTGTTGGTGCGGGCTGTGTGTGTGTCTTAGTTAACTATGTGCTTTCCAAGAGAGTAGGTTGTCATCCATTGCATCAGCGCTTTCCTATGTGTATACCAGTCATACATACAATCCTGGAGGAGTGGAGATGAGTTGTATCACAAACTTAAATTACTTTTGATATAGAAGGAAATGTCAAGAGTTATTACTGGCTACTATTACTCTGTCTCAAAATATAAGACGTTTTGGTAGGCTAAAATAGCCTACCAAAACGTATTATATTTAGTAGCGGAGGTAGTATTATTGAAACAACTAGCTATCAGTTACCTACTATCAGTCTGTTCCATAATATAAGCCGTTTTAGCTAGGTAAAACGGCTTATATTGTGGAACGGAGGGAGTACTAGCATAAGGATGACACTTATTTCATTGTGTTATTGACTTATTGTTTCTGGAAAATTAATGATGATTTTTTACCACGTAGTTATGTTTTGTATAACATAAGGCATGGGTTTTAGCTATCAACTGTACATGCTATCACATTCTCTAAATACTACCAATGTCGAAAGAACTTCAAGTTTTGGCAGTTTCTCCTTTGTATTTTCTAATAATTTGGAAAAGATAAGCACAAAATACTATCATTTGCATATAACGGAGCAAAGAAATATTTGACCACGATATAATTCTAAACAAGTTAGTAGCATAATCTGAGCAACACTTAATCTGGGCTGCATGTCACATTGTAGGCACCCCCACAAGCTAGAGCGGGTAGATGCCGACAGGTGCCTACTAAAAAAACACCGGTATATTCAGTAAAATGAGATGCAATAAACATCTAAACATATTTAATAAATATTTGTTGTTATGACTTTTGCATTGTTTATTATGACTCAGTGTACTTTCTGAGTCTTTGTATTCATCCGTGTTGCTCCCATGTTTCGTGAGGATGACATGCCTGAAGATAATTGAGTAGCACCTCATCTTTGTCACTTGAAGTTTACAATTGTCATCTCTATACTATTCAGCACTGCAGTAACCACTATGAACCAAATCGTATTTAGCTTGTATTAATTCATTTATATGCATGTCAGGGGTTAAAATGCATGAATATTAAGTGATAGTCGAACTAGGCCCCAATGAACCTTTTTATACATGGCTGCTCCGCAATTGACTTCATAAGGTGTGAAATTATTATGTTCTAAAACAAAGATGATGAAAATAGATAAATCTCAAAGCATGAACTAATGCTTGATCCAGGGGTGATATAGCCCACCGAGGGTAGCAACATATTTCTCATATCATTTTGCTTCAAACTTTGCCATTGAGGATTAGTTGGAAGCCCTATTCTATCGTGTTCAGCGAACTGTTTTCCTGACTCTTGGTAGTTAATTGTTACGGGTTATGTCAGTTGACTATTAAATTACTAGCAAGGTTTAGACTGTCTGGATTTCTGTTGTTAGCATTTGGTAGTTCGTTATTGTTATAGTTGCTCCTTAATTTGCAAGTGAGATTATGCTTTCCAAATTGTTAGAACTCAAAGGATGCTCTGCTGAAATTTGTCACTTGGTAGTATTTAGAGTGTCGACATGCAAATAACATAATCCTCAAGCAACAAATTCTTCGATTGTAACTGATGATAGCTGTTGAACCAAATACACATCCAAGTCATGACAAATATAATGTAAGTTCGATTACGCAAAACCCCCCACACTCAGTCATGGCAGCCACATCCGGAGGCCCTTGTGAGAGGGTCGCTCATGTCATTGTTTGATGACAGAAAGTTACAGATTGAATTCTCTTCCATTAGTGCCATATGTCCTTTACAGGTGCTGACACCTAAAGTTCTCACCTGCCTGCTATAGTCTCATTGGTGATGCCAATTTTTTCATCTCTTATGGCTGCTATGGTAGCCTCCTTTGGATTCTTCGGGTTTGTCACATGGTCAAAGTTTGCATTATTGACATATGCAAGGTTTCACCATTCTATCTGAATGTTGGTCACTGGCATGACCACTACTACTGCAACTGTGGATACATGCTCGCTTTTATTTGATGGACACATTTGCCTGGCTTTGTACTTCCAAGAGTTTTTTTTTTTCATTTCACTGTTGGCTTGACCAGCTCTATTCTGGCACTGTTTGTGTCAATCTGATCTAGGAGTGATTCGACTAATTTGTCTGGTGTTTTCATGCATATGATATAGCTACAAAATTATTTACAAATAAATAGGTTCAGCCTCTAGTGAGTTGCAAGATTTTAATGAAAACTTGTTACTATCTGCAATCAATCTTCATTTGAGATGCTCTGAACTATGTTAAATATTGTCGTGTACTCGTGTGTGTTGCAGATCAGGTGTACACACTACGAACAACTTTGTTTCTTTCTATTCTTTATTTCATCTTAAACAAGTAGATTTTTTGGGTTTTCTAGTGTTTGTTGTATTTACGTTCCCTCCTTTCTGATGTACTCCCGTCTGTAGTTGGTTTCCTGATTCATGTTTTTTGTGTTAAAAGTTGGGTAGGGACAGGAGAACCACCATTGCATACTTTTTGTGGAGACTGCAATGTCAGCTCACTATAATGTGATTTGAGGAATACCACCCTGTAGCGTTCTGTCATTAACAACTGGTGGAGAGTTACTATCAATTTGGTTTGACAATTTATGGTGGCCGCAAGTGATGCTACCACACCATCAGTGATGTGCCAAAAGGGTAAGATAAAAAAAAAGATTTTTCTTTTGCATAAGGAGTGAAGTAGCCTCTTCTCTCCATATTATAAGTGGCTTGTCATATCAGTTGTGTTTTGAGTCTTATGTACACTACAGTACCCCTACCTTGGATTTGAAACTTGTGGTATTACACTTGGAATGCGTTACTTTACTCGAATGGGTGTACTTGCAATTATTCATCTAGATCTGCAAACTGAATACTTCCGTCACCGTGATGATTGTTTATTACCATTCGAATGCGTGGTTTCAATTGGTTATGCGATCGAGTTCTTCTCTGATTTGATATTGACTAAGATTACCCTGATAGTTTCATCTGGTCAAAACTACCATCTATTCCCATAAGGTGGCAGTACTTTTAGTATACAAGTTGTGACATGTGAGGTGATATTTCCATTGCCGTAGATGCTCGACGTTGTTTTTCCACTGCATTCGAGGGGAACGAAAGTGACCGATGAATCTCACTAGGCAAAGGTAGCAAAACGAAGCCAAGTTGAAGCTGCTAGATTGCTACGCAAGCCGTGGTTGGTAAACGTTCAATTCGTCGCAGCAAAGTTTACATCGTTCCACAGGCAGTTCGTTGTGTGGGTTGATCAATCCATCAGCTGCTTCCATATCGTACCACCTGTGAAACTAATTAAGCATCGACGTACAATGACTACAGTATTTATGTTTGTGTTCCCACCGTGCGTGTCTGCCCCTTTGTGGTGCATTTGTGGTGCATGTCGGGATGGAAACAAGCAGGTGATGATATCGAGCAGTATTGTGTATCGTTGTAAATCCATGTGTCGTGAGCTTGTGGCTACTCTGCAGATAATCCTTTTCCTGATGAAGTTGTTAGCCTACGTGTCTGGCTCTCCTCTTGGCTCATGTGAGCACACTTTGCCCTGATCTGCTGCCATTGTAGAGTAGCTAAACTATGTCACAACACGCACGATATTACTGGAAAAAGAGATCAGATATGTCATGGTTTTGATTGCTCTAGGATGTCTACAAGAGAAAAACAATGTCTACAAGAGAGACAATAGAATGAGTTAAACTAAGAGCGCATACTTTATCACCTTGGTGATTCAGCAATTAACTGCTTCGCAACCGCCCTGGCGCCCTCTCATCTTACGACGATGTCATTAATGTGGATGGCTTTGACTGGTGCTGTTGTTTTTGTATGTGCGTGCCAAGAAAAATGATGGATGGCGATCTTCAAAAGGAAAAAAACAAAGGGAGAAAGTGAGAGATTCCCTTCGTGGGAGGCAGGCTTCTTTTGGTTGTTGCGCTACCAAGTGCCCGGAAGGCGTAGGAACTGGAAAGGAAACATGTACTTATTTTTCTCTTGATGGTAAAATAAAGGTAGCACAAAGAGAGACAAAGCACCAGATCCTGCCACTAACACCCCAACATATCACAGATTAAACCAAAAGATGTTTAGCACTAAGGGTGTGCATGAAAATAATTGTTTCCAAAACTTTGTTTGGTCTTGACTCACTCAGACCAAAGCTCTTGTGCACTATATATGTTTTCAATTAGTATAAGGCAGGTGTTATTTCTTTCCTTGGCTTATGTGTATATGAGTTAAATAAATTCCGTACTTGCCATGTACTCCATATATTCTAACACGCTCTAGTACCTCACATTTCTTATGGAATCTATGAAGTGCAAAAGTAGTCGAACAATAGATGCATATGAACCTTGTTTCTCTCATATTCCCAAGGAGTTGCTGCCATGACTAGCATGACCATCTCATCTAGCTACTATTCTCTCCGTTTCAGTGGTTATTTCTCTCTAGCATCATTTGCTTTTAATTATCTTTGTGTCTAGCATTCTCTCGTGTTCAGACATCCTTGATCACTCTGAAAGGAACCAATCTTTTGTGCAGTTCACCTTTTGTTGCCTTGCTGGCCAACTGGAATTGTACTAGCCAGCAACAACCATCTATGATGTAGCATCTGGAGTGATATACACCGCACATGATATATTTCGTTTTCGACACAGTTATGATAATCGGGCGACGTGTAATTCATAATCTATGAGGGAAAATGGATTGACAGGGAAATACCAACAGCTTGACTTTCGTTATGACCTCCTCCTGTAACCTAGACACCACCTATGACTTTGAGATGTTAGTCTTGGATGCAGGTTTGGTTAATTAGCACTAATTGTCAGCATCTTCTACCTGCAACCCCCACTTGTAGGAGGAAAAGTAAAAAAACCAAGGTGAACGTCTACCAGGAGTCCTGCTTAATTTTCAAACTAGCCTGATGGAGATGACCTAGCTTGACATGATATGTAGGGATCAGCAGTAGCAATCTTTTCAGACAGTGGCCTTCAACTGGCTTTAATGAAACAGTCCTCTTGAGTCCAAAACCATTATGTCATGAGGTCCCCCACGCCTCCCGGGTCGCTCGCGCGAGCGACTCCGGAGGCCACCCAAACCCTAGAAAAAAAGCTCCGGATCCCGTCGTTCCCTGGCCGTCGCCGCCGCCGGTGGCGGCGGCGGCGCCCGGCCGTCAAAGACGGGGGCAGGTCGGCCGCGTCCCAGCGCCGAGTCTTCGCGCGGAGAGGAGGCGTTCTCATCGGGGCAGGCGGTTCTGAGGTCGAGTGGAGCGAGGCGGCGGCGGGGATGAGGCAAGGCCGGCGAGCCTGGAGGCGCCCCCTGCGGGGTGGCGCGCCGGCGCAGCTGCGCCTGCGGCAGGGGCAGTCCTGGCCCGGATCGCATCTGATGCGACGGAAGGCGGTGGCCTCTCTCGGCGCGGGTCGCCTCGCTTGTGGAGCGGCCGGCGTGCCGGCGCGGAGGCGGACGGCGACGCGGGCCCGATCTGGGCTGCGCGGGCCGCGAGCATCTCCGACGCTACGGCTGCCAGCTGCGGTGTGGACTGCTCGACAACGACGACGACGACAAGTACATCCGCTGCGGCGGAGTTGTGGCTGGGTGGCAGCCAGCCTGCTCCCCGACGTGTCCGGCGGCCATTTGTGGGCCTTGTGCAGCTAGGGGTTGGTGGATTGGGCGTGCGGAGTCTCGGACGAAAGTCCTGCTCAGCGCAAGCTGTGCCGGCGACGGCGGCGCCTTCGGGCGTCGTGTCCCTCCATGGAGGCGTCGCTGTGAAACAACGCTGTCCACCATCCTCGAGTGTCGTCTCCGGGTGAAAACCATAATCCGGCGTCCCGGATTGGCGATGGCGGCGTTGCGGCGTCGCTTCTTTGTTGAAAGCATCGCATTGGAGACAATTGCCGTGTTGCAGGGTGCTCTTTGGTGCCGCGGCGGTGGCTGCCATTGCTCAGGCCTTGGTCCTCTAGGGCGCTGTGTACGCCTCTCGACATCTCCAAGTTGGCCCCTCCTGAAGACTAGCCAAGCTCTACCTCTCGCCTGCCTACTCTCTCTGGCATTCAAGGGCGGAGTGTATCCCGGCGCGATTAGTCTAGATGGTGTTGTTTGTTTGGAGTTGGTTGGTGTAGGTCGAGACGCGGTCTTGTTGCCCATGTTAGGCATGGCGTGTTCTTGTTGTTGGCATTGTGTGAGTGGTGGCTAATCTTTTGATTAGCAAGTTGCCGAAAGGCGTTGTAGCCATTCTTTGGTGTTCTCTCGTAAGCTTAATAAAGATAACGCGCAGCTCTTTCTGCGGGTTCTCGAAAAAAAAGTCCAAAACCATTACTAATGATATCTTACGCCATAGGGATGCATTATGTAGTATGCGTACTAGTGTGTAGCTGTAGCCGACTGGATGTATATGCTGACCAGCCCATTAACCCATTTAGCTTGTGAATATGCTTTGTGGTCCAAAACCATTACTAATGATATCTTACGCCATAGGGATGCATTATGTAGTATGCGTACTAGTGTGTAGCTGTAGCCGACTGGATGTATATGCTGACCAGCCCATTAACCCATTTAGCTTGTGAATATGCTTTGTGGTTCTTGAGAGAAGCAATCAAATCGTTAACAGTCATGTAGTTCAACCTTTCTGCTGTAAGGACATACTAGCAACAGTTGGGCTGTTGGTGCATTATGGTGCATTGTTCTCTAAAACGTGATTCTACAAATTATCCACCTGGACATATAGATGGATGCAGATTAATCGAGAAATTTTTCATTGTCTTGCTTTTCAATATCTGCATCATGCTTTCTCCATGGCACTTCGAAGCACACCATGTCACTCTTCTTCTAATTGAACAAATGAGAGTAAGGACAAATATGGACAATCCCTTTCAAGTGGATGCTCGACCTAACATACAAATCTTTGACAAATCAAAACATTTTAACTAATGAGTGGAGACAGAGAGGAGATGATACCTCCATTAGCTTTATCTAACAGTCCTACACCGCTACACGTATGTTTTTACCTACTGGCTTACATACACATGTACCTGGCTTCACCTACTACGTCCGTGCCGAGCCGAAGAATATTCTAATAATGTATCCAGTAATACAAAAATGGAAGATTCAAGGATATAGATACACTGTATAGCATATGGTGCTTTAGCTTTCTTCCGCTTAACCATTTTGTTTTCTTCTTGACAAAGGAAGGACTCTTATAAGGTAGAGCATCCTCTCCTCTACTTTCTTCCCCTACAAAAACAAAGGAAGGATTCCATCACCTCGAGCCTTTGCATTGCTAAAAGCCAGTTGATATCGAAGAAGAATAGTCTTGTGGTAACATACTAATATCCCCTATCTATCACATTCCAATTCTGCAAAGGCTCCGTTTCAAAAAAGAAAAGATCTTCGAGGGCATCTAGAAGCTTGTCGATTTGTCGCTCTCAATTTGCAGACGATGGTCACACACTATTTATTAATTAGCTGGTTCGATCTTTAAAAAAAATTATCCGGTTCAGTGCTCACTTCCTCCTACAATGAGTTCTTTTCCCTGCCTTTATACCGGCAGGCTCCGCTCAGTGCTACCTTGTTTACATCTGGAAACTTAGCAGATCACGCCCTGATATGATTTCCTCCCTTGCAGGTCATTGCACGGTGACTACTCGTACACTGTACCAGCAAAGCGTGTACTTAAAAAAGACAATCTTTTTCCTATGAAGCTTTATATAAGCTTGCATTGCATTTTAGGCCGCGAGATGCGCGTGACTTTTATCTGATCGGGCTGCCACTTTCTAATTAGTTGGAAATAATCACGCGGTACGTAGTGGTGATGGGAGAAGGCAACGGAAAATGCAGTATCGTCCGTAGATAGGCTTTCCTGTCAATCGGTCATTCCATTTGCCAATGGAATTCAAGCATCTGGGCCTTAACGGCGTCCAAGCTTTTCTGCCGTACGTCCTCCACCTGCACCTATGACCCAACACACACGTGTGCGATTTAGTGAGCGGGAGGGAATATTAGCGGTACTCCCTCCGTCCCAAAATAATTGTCTCAAGTTTGTTCAAAATTGAATGTATCTAGACATGTACGCGGTAACAAAACGAAACCTAAAAAAAATAACAACAAGAAATGTATGTAAAACATCCCACCCTCGTTTCGTCAGGAGAGGAGGATAAATCCAAAATAGAAGAAAAGTGAAATGACATCTTCGCTCTTAAGTGGAGTTGGCGTTGATGATAAGCAATCAGAGGAATAATTATATTCCTGAGTTATAAGAACATATATTAATAGTACAGAAATGATGTATCAATGGTTGCAGACCCCAAGCAAAAGGGAAGAAGACAACATGTTTTAATTTATATAAATGTAGTATTTCTTATGCTTGAGTCACATAAAAAGTTGTATTACTAAGAGAGGCCAAGTATATGGAAATGGAAATCCTATGAAACCGTAGGTCCACAAAAAAATCAAAATGACATAAGCTCCTAAAGGTATAATACTAAAAATTTCATTTTTCTTCCATGTCGGTCCAGAGGGTACGATTACGGATAAAGTCACAAAATTTCTCAACTTTCCGGAGTCCGCAAGGAATCGATTCTGATGTCTCATTGTGCGGAGCCTCATAATGGAAACTAAGATTATCCAAATGAGTGAGAGGAAGGAGTAGCATGTAGACTTTGTGGAGGGACTATGAAAGACTCCCTTTCTCCCTTCGATGCCTAGTTTTTTTGGGCATTCTCTCTCCCATCATTTTTTACCTCAAAAAAGTTTGAGATCACGTCCATCTAAATTTTGATCGAACACTATTTTAGGGAAAATAAAAAAGAGACCTTGATCTACGATTCCACCAAGGCAAATGTGATTTCCTCTTGAGTTCATTGAGAAGCTTAATCCTTTGGGCCTCTTTGATTCGTAGGATAGGAAAATCGTAGATTCCAATGTTCAGACTACTGGATTATGTCAGTTCAGACTACTGGTCCCACGTAGTAGTGATGTGTTAGCCTCGTGACATGCCACTAGTGAAAAGGTGCCACGCCACTACTAAATTATATCAGTTCAGACTACTGGACCCACGTAGTAGTGATGTGTTAGCCTCGTGACATGCCACTAGTATGCGTTCTTGGTGGCATGGCGTTTTTGCGGCGCATCACTAGTAAGAATCGCGTATAAACATTCCTGCACCATTGATCTACTATACAAAAAAAAATCATTATCAAGATATTTGTTATATCGCTTAGTGTCCTTTACCAAATTAAGAATATTAAGTTGTAAGCCGCACAAAATATATATGGGCCGGGTGTCTGCTTCTCAGATGATTGTGAAATAGCTATTCATTAATCCATATTGTAAGATGATTCTTGATTTACCATTCAGTTAAGTGATCTCACATGTTAGTAATAATGTGAGATCATTTATAGATCTTAAGTCACCCAAACATTTTGTAAAATTATAGTTTATTATGTGCAACTCGGTCGATGAGAAGTGATTCATTATAATGTCCTGAATCAATCAATGGAGTTTTAGTATTCACATAAAAGATGTTAGGTTGACAAAATATCGCTTTAAGTAACAATATTTTAAAAAAACTACAAAAGTTTTGTACCAAATTATGAATTAAATTTTAAAACATTTGTGATTTCATTCATTATGCTAAGAAGCAATAGAAAATACAATGCCTAAGATCATGGTTTGATTTTTTATAAGAAGCACAAATGTTTAGTACAAACAAAAGCTTAGTCATTTGCTCTAAATCCCAATTGAGCACAATAGCGGCATCTCATTCTGTAATTTCTAAAAAATATATCTCTAGTCCCACGCAACTTCTAATGCAATCGTCTAAGGTTATTTCATATAATTTAAATTTCCCATGCATGGAATGCTTTTTTAATACACATATTGTATGAATGTTTATTTAGCCGTGAGAACCGCAGATAAAAGCAGTAGTGAACCTTGATTACAGGATGGAGCGTGTTCCAACGCCAAGTCATATTGTTCATGACTCGCTTGGTGTGCAAACATTTGAATCTGAAGTGGAAACTAACAAATACTTAAACTACATTCTAAGCTATAATGCGATATAAAATTTTCTAGTTTTATGTTTCGTTCCCTTTTTAACTAAAAATCATATGAGGCAACCAAAGTAAAATTTTATGGAAAATAGAATATGAGAGAAGTGACGGAGCATACTGGAGACAAAAAGGAGTACCACCACCCCCCCCCCCCCCCCCCCCCCCCCCCACACACACACCCGCGCACATTTTGCTAAACATAAGGATGTCATAGTAAAATTGACTAATTCCACCCTTTGATGTGTGTTTACTTTGTAATTATCTTGAATCTTTCCAGCCCGCCCCTGATATCACCCTCTTGAGACTAGATTCGCCTTCTATCAAACATGTGTTTTCTCTTTCCAGTGTCGGTCCAACAAACGTGGTTGCGGTGATCGTTGTGGCTACAAGGAAAATCGTGGCAAAATCATGGGTGCCGGTTAAAATGGATGACCTTGATATGGCTAACAGGGTTACATCTATTTTGTTGGTCTTTATGTTCGTACTTCAGTTCTCTGGACCTAGTTTAGTCAGGTTGTGTTTGTGTATTGTAGAGTATTCTTCTAGTTTCCCTTAGATTGTGCAGGGCACTGTGAGGTTTTATATTCTGATTCTCCATTATAAACGACGTCAACTATTGTCTAGGTACTTTAATATTTTGCAAATGCTCCTCCTAGGTTATTTATAGAGAGAAAAGGTTGTGTGTTATCATAATAATAACATTTAAACAAGAAATTGAGACTAGAATTTTTGACAAATGCAAGCACGGCAATAATTGACATAGAACATATCATACTGGAAGTACCATGATGGAGAGTTGCATGCCAAACACGACTGGATAAATACTGCACAAAGGAAACGTATACCATGCTAATGACATTCAGACAACAATTTTGAGCCAAATGCGTAGTGAAGATAAATAACATAGACCGTCAAGTAAATTTGCCATGATAGAGTTAAACTTGTTAAGAAAAAGCAGTGTTGCATGACAGACACTGAGTAGATATTTATGATACAATCATACAAACAACATCCAAATCAGAGAAAATTTCACATTCTCACAATCAAAGCTCACACCTCACAACTAGCACATATTATTACATGGTAGTTGCCTACTCTGATGCATTAGGATTAATTATCCCGTTTTCATTTCCTACTAGTTCGGTGGTGGTAACACACTGATCAAGAAGGGAGCGGCACGAGCATGCATATAGACCACCAGAGGGTCATCGACGCCCCACGCCCCCACGGTCACGCATTTTGGCTGTGCCCTAGTGTTACGCACAAGGCTGTATACAAAGATCACAAAATTCAAAAACGCATGTTTGGTCGGCTCCAAACCAGTGCATGCATCACCATGCATCCAGCAAGCTAGACACGGCTAGGCTTGACTTGAAGGCAAGCAAAAACCAGGATGCTGCTGCTGAGCCCTGAAAAGAGGCTATGGTGCTGGTTCTGGGCCACGAATTTTTGTTCTCTGGTCGGCCGGTCGCCGCCGTGCCAACTACGGCAATGACGTGAAATAGCAGCTAGCTGTGCTGCGTACTGCGCTCTCGCTTTCTCAGATCGCCCCGCCTAATCTCTACTGACTAACTGCATGTCTGCATCTACTAATGACTGTACACTAGCGATCTTAAACGGCTTGTCCTTGATAAAACAGTACCCAAGCTCGATATAATACTGAAAGCAAATCTGCAAAAGCTCAGGTTTTGTTCTCGCCGGGAGATTTTCCTACGCTTGCTGGCGACCAAAGTGCAACAAACAAATTAAAGAACTGCAGTTGTAGCTTCCAAGTGAGACCAAGCTGCTGCATGCACGAACTCTCTAGACGGATATATCATGCATGCTCTTTATAATGCACTAGTATATGTTGAAGGAATTGCGTGAGCCGCGACCAAATTGTCTGTTCACGAAGTTCTTCGCGGTGTCGCAAAGCGAGTTCTGCATGGAAAGGCAAAGCGAGTATATATGCAGCAATAATACAATACACAGAACACGGCCATCTGTCTAGCTTTTGCCAGAACGTATGTGATATATATACACACTGGTAGCCGTGTTCCGCACGGTGCATTCAGTGGCCATCGATCTTTTTCACCGGCTAACAACAACCCTAGCCCTCACGGTGCTTGCTTTCCTTCACGTCAATTACATGCATATATGCTTTCACTTTCTTACTTTCCTTTCTCAGTAGAAAAACCTTTGCCCACCTAACTCTAAGATGGATTTCTGATCAAAACGATTCCAGTCTAGACTGCAAGGAGACAGAGAGCATTCCATGTGGCATTTTCAAATTTCAAGACGAACAGGGGATTTGAGTCATCATACCCATCAGTCTCAGTCAGCTTCACAAGGAAACGAGAGTCCCCTGTTAGGGCTGATGATGACAGTGAGACATCAGAAATGAGGCTGCTAAATGCTGGCCCATGTTGGGTATTCAAATAGCTCCTCACGTGGTTCATTGTTCGTTACTGTTCCCGATGCTCAGACTATAATTAAGGCAGAACATTGTGATGAGCCATTGCGCCTAATTAACTGAAGTTTGAACAATGGAGGTGCCAACACCTGAGCTGAGAGTTGCCGAGCCGGCTCTGGCGACAGTCCATGACACTGCTGAGCTTCAGCAGCAACTTGATAGTCAGCAACACTAATTCAGTACAAAATAAGATTGATGCACTTAAATATGAGTAACAGTAACAGTGAGTGACTTTCATTTCTAGGCTAGGCCATTGCATTGCTTTCATATAGTGGGAGATAACAATGGCGAGTTGTGGACGAGTAAGTTGGATATACATTCTTAATGTCGCTTCCGGGGATGTAAGACGATTACTCATACTTCATGCAACTGCTTCATGGCGTCACCGTGCAGGTGCATCTAGCTCCGATAGTTGACCCGTATTTTAGTTAATGTCATCCTCCCTCGAGAGCAACCGCTTAATCCGGCAGTGTTTGACATACCATATACTCCCAATACACGGGTGTACTCCATAAATTTATGTAGGCACACTAGGTATATCTTCAAGGTTTAGGCTCATCTAGGTCCAAAAAAAAAAAGTTTAGGCTCATCTGGAACAAAGAAAAACACTAGGGATATTAGAGGATAGGATTTTTCTTTTGAAATTTTTCTTCGGTACCATTCAGAACAAAAAAAAAGTATCATATTGGACATCTTTCCGTCTGAATGATTATGTATGCGCTTGGTCAACATTATTTACTGAAATTCAGCCGTCGTTAGAAAAAAAGAGTACACCTACGGACAGGTTTTACTAAAATGTCAAGTATGTGTTGATTGGACGACGTCTTCCCTCTGACGCATACGAAAAGAAATGACATCACTTTGAACCTTTGACAGTTGACAATATTTTTCATTACAATATTTAGACATGTTCCTAGCTCGAGCAACCGTCCTACCTTATCATCAGAAGGTTTAACGAATAGAGCTTTCTCGTCACTGTCGCTCGGTAGGTAAAATACAGCTAACCGACACAAATAAGAAACGACATGACTGAAAAGTGAAAAACGGTGAAATCAACATTTCATCGGTGAAGAGGCTGGGTGTAATTGGTATTTTTTTATATAATATATTCCCTTTGTCGAAAAAAGAGTGTAGGATTTCTATATGAAAATTATCTTTGGTACGATCTAGAACAACAACAATAATAATAATAGTAATAATACTAAGTATTATTATTATTCTACCAGACTTCTTTCCGTCTGAATGATTAAATATGCGCTTGGTCAATACTGACAGAAGAATCAAACCATTGTTAAAAAATAACCATTGAAATAGAGATACATAAAAAATATAAACAAATGAGCATTAGTAACTCAACATAAATATGAGCATGCTGCTTCCACACGCAAGTTGTGAAGTCAGACCGTGTGACCCCATATATGTCAAGTGACAATGGTAATAAATTGGCGCCCCGGCGTTAATCAACCGCAATATTCCCTTATAACAAGAAGATGTGTCGATGACCCTCCGACCTCGTATTATCGATGATGGAGGCAAGAAAAAAGGGAATACGTAAGAGAGGCGAACATACATGGAGAAGATGATGGCGGTATTAACGACATGTCTACCAAAGAACAAAAATAACCAAAACACAATATGGCTCTCGTTCAGTCGAGGCCAAAATAGTCGGGATGTAATACCTAGTTCTTGCAAGTTCCTAGTGTTTCTACGATTTTAGCATCTGAATGCTACCATGTTATGGCATTCTTTCATGGATCGATGCAATGGAAACATGAGGGTGACCCCCATTTGTCTAAAAAAAAAGTTAACCCAGAGAAAAAAAATGGCAAGTGTTCTTGATTGGCCGACGTCCTCCCTCGACACATACGAAAACAAATGACATCACTTTTTTTTTTGAGAAACACAGTACAACGCAGACGCTCACAAACACGCGCATACACTCACCCCTATGAACGCACACACGCACACCCTACCCCTATGAGCACCTCCGAAAGACTGAGCCGGCGGTTGGGTCTTGAGATTGACGAAGTCACCACGGGCGCCTCGCTGTCGACGGGAACGTCGCCTCCCACTGAAAGAATATTCCGCATAAATGAGAAACACCAGCGTCAAACCTGGGGTTTGAACTCTGGTGGGCTGGGGGTACAATCACCCACCTAACCATCTTGCCACAGGCAAGTTCTCCAAATGACATCACTTTGAAACTCCCATAGTTGACTATAGCTTTCTTTACAAGATTTAGACATGTTGCTAGCTCGAGCAACCACCCTACGTTAGCACCGGAAGGTTTAACATACATTTGTCGTCACTGTCCCTTGATGATAGGGAAAAATACAAGGAACCTTGAAAATGAGAAACGGCATTGACGGGAAAGTGGGAATACGAAATTTCGTCGGTGGAAACAAAAATTCGCTGCACAATGCTCCTACTATTCAGCAAGCACAGTCGTCGATTCAACTAAACGGTCCTCCGATGCTCCTGCGAGCTTAACCCGCACGACGGTCACCGGCCGCAGCACGGCCGTCCGGTGCACTCCGTTTGACTACAGTATTTGGAAGCGTCTGAGGCTCTGAGCCCGAGGTGATCTGGTCTACTCTCTACTACAGAGTACACTGACAGGCCACGCAGGTTGCCGCCGCACCGAGCAGAGCCAGAGCGCACCCACCAACCCAAGCTCTCGTGGCACCCGCAGCTCGTTTCCGGGGGGACGACGAGCACCACAGCAACGGACAGATGCAAAGGAACAAGACCAGAAAAGGTTTCATTTTGTACGCATATATATCAAGATAAAGCAAGCGAGCACCCAAGCCAAAGCCAAACCGCGAGCGCGCGTGGAGAAGAGGAGGTGAAGGGGGATCAGGAACGGGCAGAGGTGATCACCGTCACCGGCCGGCCCGCGACGCGCGTAGGCCAGCCAGCCCACGGGAAGCGAGGGGTACGGGGAGGGCGAGAGGGATGATAGCAAGCAAGCATTGCGTATCATAATACAGCAGGACGCAACCACCATTGCCGACTGCCCCCACCGAAAGCCACAGCTTTTCTCTTTCTATTCGGCCTCTTCTTTTTCCTTCCTCCTCCTCTATCTAGTGGGCGTGGCCGCGGCCATGTGGACGCCGTCGCGCGGGAGCAACGCGCGGCGGGCCGGCCACCGCCGCATCGCGGACTACCTCGCCGACGACCAGACCACCAACACCGACGCCTCCGACAACGAGTCCTTCACCACCGCCTATGGCGACGAGTTCTTCGCCGCCGCGGCCGCCGCCGCCGCCGGCGGGAGCGGCGGCATGCTGCCGGCATTCCTCGCCGACCAGGGCGACCTGGTGGAGGTCATGCTGGAGCTCGACGAGGAGTCCATGGTGGTGCGCAGCGTCACGCCCACCAGCGCCGCGCTCTACAGCGCGATGCCGCCCCGCACGCCCGAGGCGCCGAGCGGCGGCGCGCTCAGCCGGTGCTCGTCCACGTCGTCCCGGATACGGCGGAAGTTCGCGTGGCTGCGCTCCCCGTCCCCCGCGCCCTCGCCCTCGCCGCGCGCGCCCACGCCCGCCGAGCTGCAGCGGGAGGCGGCCATGGCGGCGCGCGAGCGGCGCCGCATCCAGGCGCGGGTCAACCGGTCGCGCGCCGGCGCCAAGCGCGCCCTCAAGGGCCTCCGCTTCATCAGCCGCACCACCGGCTCCCTCGAGGCCGCCGAGCTCTGGCGCCGCGTCGAGGAGCGCTTCAACGCGCTCGCGCGCGACGGCCTCCTCGCCCGCGACGACTTCGGCGAATGCATCGGTACCTATCTACTCCATTCATTCCTGATAGTAGTATACTCTGTTCTACTCTATACTCTGCCTTTTCTTCGCTACAATCGCATTCTCTGCAACAATTAATCGCGACGTTCTGCGTGTGCGTCCATTGTTCGATCATCAGGAATGGTGGACTCCAAGGAGTTCGCGGAGGGCATCTTCGACGCGCTGGCGCGGCGTCGGCGGCAGAACCTCGAGCGGATCACCAAGGAGGAGCTCTACGACTTCTGGCTCCAGATCTCCGATCAGAGCTTCGACGCGCGCCTCCAGATCTTCTTCGACATGTACAGTACTGAAACTGAATCTCTCCGGATCGCAAACGAGCGGCTGCGAACTCTCAAATACCAGATTTTTATGTGTTTTTTGTTGCTGTTCTTGGCCCCATATTCAGGGTGGACACCAACGTGGACGGGAGGATAACGAGGGAGGAAGTACAGGAGGTGACTTGTTTAAACACTTTCGTTAAGTTTTCCCTATACTCCATTAACGGTACTCGTAGAAGCTTCCTGTGGGCTCCCAGTTCCGTTAATACAGTACAAATACATCAGTTAATTAATTACTACGGTAACAATAACGGTTACTTTCACGTGTTCTGCTGCCTGCTTCTGCTTCACTCCAAAGTTAAATTACTCAACAGTGGAACTTTTTGATCTTCTTCCAGTTGATCGTCCTGAGCGCGTCGGCGAACAAGCTGGCGAAGCTCAAGGAGCAGGCGGAGGAGTACGCGTCGCTCATCATGGAGGAGCTCGACCCGGAGAACCTCGGCTACATTGAGGTGCGTACTAATCAGCCAACGTCGTATAGTGCTGTCGGGATGGTGACACGTGTGATGTCTTTTGTCTGGGCAGCTGTGGCAGCTGGAGACGCTTCTGCTCCAGCGCGACACGTACATGAACTACAGCCGGCCGCTGAGCACGGCGAGCGGCGCGCAGTGGAGCCAGAACCTCGGCGCCGGCGTCAGCGGCGCCGTGCCGACAGCAGTCAGAGGCGAAGATAACGCCGACGCCGGCGCGAATAAGACGACGTGGGGAGGAGGGATGCGGGAGCGGCGGCGCGGGTGGGGCCGCGGCGTGCGGAAGGCGGCGTCGCACGTGCGGGTGGGCGCGGAGGAGAACTGGCGGCGCGCGTGGGTGCTGGCGCTGTGGTTCGCGGCCATGGCGGCGCTGTTCGTGTGGAAGTTCGTGCAGTACCGGCGCACGGCGGCGTTCCAGGTGATGGGGTACTGCCTGCCGACGGCCAAGGGCGCCGCCGAGACGCTCAAGCTCAACATGGCGCTGGTGCTCCTCCCCGTCTGCCGCAACACGCTGACATGGATGCGGTCCTCGTGGGCAAGGTTCTTCGTACCCTTCGACGACAACATCACCTTCCACAAGGTAGGTAAATAAATGTCACGGCCGTCCGACGTGGCCACGCGCTTATTACTAGCGTTTTCGACTGGGTGGTTTGGCGGTCGCCGTCGGCGACGCGGCGCGGTGGTGGTCTGTCGTGTACCGCCGGTGGAGCGTGGCGCGCAATGATTGGGCGTAACGTGGAGCAGGTCACCGGCGTTTGGCTCCTGATCATGTGTGCCACGGACACTAACCCATGTGGTCGCTCAACATCTTCCATCACTCCACCCAGTGCTGCCAGTGCCATGGAGTACTTATTTGCCATGTAATCCTACTGGAGAGTGGACAGTGGAGCCAGTCAGTGGACTGGCTTAACGTGCTTTGCACTTCGTCCCAGTCCAAGTCGCATTGGTCAAATGATTTCGCTCTAGGCAAATTCCAAAAATGCAGCAGATCCGACCCCACAACCAGTAAACCCGGCGACCGGAGTCCAAACACAGTGGAAAAGTCCAAGGACCGACGGACGATCACTGTCACTCTTCCTAGTCGTCTTTCTTACCACAAATATAACAATGTTCTCTGTTTTTTCGTAATTTCAGATGATCGCGACGGCGATCGTGGTGGGGATCACGCTCCACGCGGGGAACCATCTGGCGTGCGACTTCCCTCGGGTGATCGCGTCGTCGCCGGAGGAGTACCGGCTCGTCGCCGGCGCGTTCGGCCCCATAAGCCGTCGTACGTGGGCCTCATCTCGGGCGTGGAGGGGATGACGGGGATCGCCATGCTGCTGCTCATGACCGTCTCCTTCACCCTGGCCACCCACCCGTTCCGCAAGGGCGAGAAGGAGGCCTCGGCGTCGCGGCTGCCGGCGCCGCTCAACCGCCTCGCCGGCTTCAACGCGTTCTGGTACTCGCATCACCTGCTGGGGATCGTGTACGCGCTGCTGCTGGTTCATGGCTTCTTCCTCTTCCTCGTCCGGCGGTGGTACGAGAAAACGGTACGTGAACTCCATCATCTCCGGTAACTTAACTGAACTTTCTTTCGTTTCCTGGACGAGGCTTTTACTTGGTGTCGACTGCTCGCTTTCGCGAGGTCGACGGGTTTCCGGTTTGGCCTGTCGGGAAAGGTGATCGATCAGTGCTCTCTCTCGCTCGCTGCCCGTGGGCTCGATCGATCGCTTTATTTGGGAAGCCGTTGTCGAGGGGTTTGGTTGTTCTTCTTCTGCCGCTAGCTGCTTTACGTTGCCATCGTCTTTTTTTGATAAAGAGCATATATTAATATCGCGATGATACCAATTACACCCAGTCTCTGCAACAACGCGTGCCCTACCGGCCCCACGGATGCACACAGCCCAGAATAAAAGAAGAATTACAAAAAAAAGTCCCGCTACAGTGATCTATTCCTTGTTACAGCAGACCTAACCCCACCAAAACAGTACCAGAAGTCCAACTACTCCAAAAGCGACGCCTCCAAGAAGGAAACAGTGCTCAAGCGCCGTCGTCGCCGTCGTCGCCCTGATCATAGATCATAAGTTTTCACCCCGAAGACAGTCCACACTCGCAAAAACAATGCCTTCACCAAGGCAATTGCCAGGCACAACCAATTAAGGCCAGAACTTGGGTTTTCACACTGAAAGTTTAGATTTTCAACCAAAAATAATGTTTTCACCCCCTCTTGCCGTTGCTGCTATTCCAAGTTACGAATCACCTAGCCAATCCCTCATCCCACCAGGACTGGAACCACCATTGCAAGTTCTCAAATCTCGGCTTCCATGCCATTCTCCGCACTCTGACTTCATCATAGAACAAAAGACAAATCCATGATGGCAACAGACTGCAGAGCTTCGCAACGCTACCTCTGAAACCAAACGGTCAGAAAAAACATGGCTACGTGCGACCAAATCCCACCCGGTCCGTGAAACTCCAGGCTTGATTTGCCCAATGGAGTTCGCCAGCGGAGCCTTCCGGAACTCGACAATCCGACCAAATCAATGAAGAGCTGCATCAAGTAAATCTTCGTCTTGGTGTTAGAAAGATCCAGGACTGCCACCTTTATTCAAACCGAGCCGACGAGACTGGCCGGTGTGGAATCAGCCCGCCGCCGCCTGACCGGCCGCCAACACCGCCACGGTGTCAAGCACCGGCGACACCAGGCATCCCGGCGCCGCCTGTCGCCATAGCTCCCGGCGCCGCCTGTCGCCATAGCCGTCGCCTCAGGCCCGCAGGGACCCAGATGGGCCATGGACGGGCTTGGAGTTTTGGCCGCAGCACCAGGGGCTCCTCCGCGGTGGGAGACCGCGTCCCTCCATCGTCGCATACTAGATGACGGAACGGATCCGCCGATCCAGCCGCGAACCCGGCCGGCCACGTCCGGCGAAGGACAAGACCACCACCGCCAGGCCCAGGGCAGCTGCCCCGGGCGACCTCGTGGTGCGGAACCAAAACCAAGACCTCCTCCCCGAAGCTGGAGAGAAGATCCCGCCGCCGTTTGTCCGTCCCCACCGCCGGCAAGATCTAGATCAGACCGCCGCCGATCCGGATCCCTCTGTCGCTTGAGGATACGCCGCCGCCGTGCCGCCCAGGCTTAGCCCTGGCGACGACGCCGACGGCCACAGAAGAGAGGGGCGAGGGTGGGCTCGAGGGGAGAGGAGGTGGGGCGCCCCGGTGCGGGCGCGGCGGCGCCGCACGGGGACGAGAGGAGAGGGGAGAGGGGTGTGTGTCACGTGTGATACTCGTGAATGCCTTTTGTTCTTTCACAGTTGCCATCATCTAGAACCGGGATCAATGTCGCGCTCTGTTCTTTCACAGTCTCACCACGTGCTCCCGCGCACACCCACACACACATGAAAACTACTTGTGCCGTTACTCGTGACAGTAACCGTGCGCCAAGAAAAAAGGGAGAATGTTCAGAAAAAAAGTCCCATTCACCGTTTTGGTTTAAGCTGTGCCACCAGTTCCAACAACTCGAAATCGAGATATTTTTTCCATCGAATGAGAAGGTTCCTGCTGCAGCATGTGGCGGTGGTACTAGACTACTAGTAGTAGTACTGGACCGACGCTACCGGTGTCGGTGGCGTGCAGTCGCCGGGGTCAAACCGGAGCATGACGACCGAGCAGCCGTGCTCTGCTCCCTTCCGGGCTCCGGCCATAAATAGGCCGTAGCTCGAAGACTTGGTAGGCAGGGGAAGATCAGAGACTGTAGCTGTACTCCTACATACGTGTAGTAGTAGTCGCCGGTGAACTGAAGGATGTCACGGACCACGTGGGAGCGTAGGCACTCTGACAAACGCCGGCAGCGGTGCGATGGCCTCCAGGTCGCCGATCCGCCATCAATGGGATCCAACTGTGCTGCTGACTGCCGAGCCATTCCGGTCTGTACGCTAGTACCAGGTCGTACGTTGCCAGCTCGGCAACGTTGACGTCACCGAGCACAGTTCATGCCGTACCCGTACCAATAATCTTGCAAGCATGTGTGTGTACCGTTCTGATAAGTGATAAACATAGTCATTAGATAAACATATGAGATGAGTTCTATCCACAGCTACGACCATGTCCTACGTTGCTGGTGGATCTATCTATAGCCACGATTGCTTTACAGCAGGGCGGTTTTCATTTGGATTCGGTGTCGAAATAACTGTCTAAGACTAATCATCATCGACTAGAGTATTAGTGCCATGAATAGCCGTAGCTTGCTTTACACAAGGACACACTGTTGTGTTGTTAGTACCACTGCACCCCCACCCATGGGCAGTAGATCCATCACAGTGATCCTAATCACTGCACCCCGTCACAGTTTATGATGATCCATCCGCCAGGGTGCACCCAAATCTGCACTGCAAGTGATCGATCGATGAACTACACTCTGCCTTCGCCTTTAAGTTTACGACGATGGAAAACTTCCCCCGTTTTCCGAAGCATACTATACATATGCCGCTGCCCACTGCTGCCTTTCTTGTTAAGGTTCTCCCTATCTCAAGGAGTGCCACATTGTCAAAGGCGCCATTAGCTTTGACCCCAGAATCAGGGACGGAGCTGCAGTGGTGTCAGCTGACACCAATGGAAAAAGCAAAATCCTTCACTAATCTTCATTAGCTAGTGTAAATTTGTAGAGAATGACCCCAATAAAATTGAGAGATTATAGTGATGACCCCAGTGTCATTTTTTCTCAGCTTCGTCCCTGCCCAGAATCACATGGCCCTCCCTCGACATACTATATTGCAGCTCACCTACTGCCCCGGCCGGCCGGCCGGTGCCGCTTTCCTCCGCCCCACATTTGCCACGAACTCCTCACTTCCGTCCATGGACATGCGGATGCCTTGGACCTTTCTTCCATTGCACACTAATCCTTGCTGGCCTAGTGCCCATTACCATCTCCCCCAACTCGGAATTAACTGGCACTATTAGCAAGTACTAATTCTGGAGTACTAGGCCATATCAGAGCTCACTTTTTTCCTTGATAATTTGCTTTGTAGATGGGTCATGCGTGTGTTATGACCAGTGACCCCCACTTGAGAACAATGTGAAGCGAAGAACTATCTCGTGCCCCCTTTGTCAAAAATTATTGCCGTGCTACCGGGGCCAAAGAGCGCTGAGTTGTAAAGGGTTGGGTGGTCATGGGGTGGTGGTGGTGGTGGTGGTGGCATCTAGGGATCGGATCCGATTAAAGAGCTACTCCCGTGAGGAAAGGCAAAAGAGGGCGAGAGAGGCCGGGCCTCGAATCGTGTGACAGTGAGACTTCCTGTGCAATCCATCCATCGGAGTGTGTGTGCGCGGCATGGAATTTCACTGCTCTCCCTTTTCCGTTGAGAATCTCGTAGTGGGAGAATGTGTGTTGAAGAGGAATGGGCGTTTTGTGATGCATTTTGCGATGATCTGCATCCAGCTGCTTTCCATGACGTGTTTCTCTGAATTTCAGTTGCTTCTGCTGGGTGCTCCATGTGCCAGTGGCAAATTAGACTCAGGGGCATGTAGGATTTTACTGTAGGTAAATACCAATTGCACGCTAGGAAGCTTCAGATGTCTTAAACTAAACTAAGGGCTACAATCTCCAACATGTTCTTGGTAGAATTTGGGTGACAGGGTTTAGTAAATATTCTATTAGCGGGGACAAATATTTTATTCTTGGTAGAATTGGGTGACAGGCTCCAATCTCCAATTTTGTGATGCTTTCCATGATCTGCGTGCTTCTCTGAATTTCAGTTGTTTCTGCTAGGTGCTCCATGTGCCAGTGGCAAATTAGACCAAGGGACATGTAGGATTATATTGTAGGTAAATACCAATTGCAATTAGGAAGGTTCAGATGTCCTCCCATCTCTGTTCTTGGTACTATAGTTGGTGCCATCGCTACAGTAGTAGGAGTGCAGTTTTACTAATCTAAGGTAGTACTACTATATTATATTAGTGGGGATAAAACGGTTCGTGTACTAAACTCACCCTGCCGCCCAGTTCCAGAAGCACCAAGGAATCTGACAGCTGCCAACTCGAGTGGTTTGATATATTTTTTAAAGTATTTCGGTGCACATTGTCTAGTCTCATTTGGAGCATTACCGTGTGCACAAATTTCTTCTCAAACTGTGTCATGTGGAAACAGCTGTGTTTGTAATCCGTTCATGACTTCTGCACTACGTTCAATCATTGCAAGGGCTCTTGTCTGGAGCATTCAACTTAGGGTCGTATAAACATTGTAGACCGCTAAACGTTGTGATCTCCTGGTCATTTCAGACGTGGATGTACATTTCTGTCCCGCTGGTGCTCTACGTCGGCGAGCGGATGCTGCGGGCCTTGCGGTCGAACGCTCATCCTGTCAAAATCCTAAAGGTGAGTAGGTACTGAATTCCTGCTGTTTATAGGAGCACAGCTTTCTTAAGATGTGTCGCTTTCACAAATATTAATCAATACAAAGATGACACTGCTTCGCAAATGAACCTGGTCTTTAGGAACCAAGTGCCCTCACACACATATCATTAGTATCAATGGATTCCTGCTGTTTATAGGAGCACAGCTTTCTTAAGATGTGTCGCTTTCACAAATATTAATCAATACAAAGATGACACTGCTTCGCAAATGAACCTGGTCTTTAGGAACCAAGTGCCCTCACACACATATCATTAGTATCAATGGATTGGTTGGTGTGATAAGACTAGTACAGTAGTACATACAGTGTCATCAACAAGACAACAACTGAAACCAATTTCGAATTGTTGATCCATTACAAGTTCTATGTTATTGGATCTATCATGTTAACTTGTACATCACATGGCTTGGTGACATCTTATATGTGGACACGAGAAATGGTCAATGTCGTGTGGCCTTCTGGGATGCAAATGGTATTGCCACTACTTAAACATCCACAGTAGAATATAGCCACTACTCGAGCATCTTTGTCCCTCGGAAATTGCCCGTCCCTTTCTAATAATGTTCATATTTCAAAAGTCTACGATTTTGGTTGATTTTTTATTAGTTTATTCTTCGCTGAGTGCTCCTCTACCCACTGTAACGTCATATATTTTCTCTCTAAATCAACAGGTTTAATCATTGGACTATACTAGCATGAGTAACACAGTGATTCTTTATTATGTTAGATAACCTGTTCGATGTGCTTCATTTTTTTTTTTCATATCGTTTTTGCGTATTTAAGTTGTGAAAAGTACATACGAAATGATGCACACACAGTATTTATCCATTTACCAGTATATGTTTACAGGCATGAAACTAGGTAACCAAGTGCATGCTCTTATATAAATTTGACTTACTCAGGTTTGCCTTCTACCTGGAAGTGTATTGACAATAACAATGTCAAAGCCCTACGGATTTCGGTATAGGAGTGGACAATATATATTTCTTCAGTGTCCGATGATCTCTCCATTTGAATGGTGCGTATAGCCTACTCTACTTTCTATTCTGTTTCTACTTCTGCTCTGCTTTTAAATGGAGTAGCACAGAATTCATTCACCTGCTTCTGCTCTATTTTTCTTCTTCAGGCATCCTTTTTCCATCACTTCAGCTCCTGGAGATGACTACCTCACTGTTCACATCCGCACGAGTGGAGACTGGACGCAAGAGCTTAAGCGCATATTTGTTGAGAACTACTTCTCACCGCAACTTAACAGAAGAGCTTCGTTCAGCGAGTTAGGCGCAGCAGAACCAAAAAGGTTAACCATTGCCCCTTTCCATGGATGTTTTCTATACATGACAGAAAGGAAACTGATTTTCTTTATGTGCGACACAGCTTGCCAAAATTGCTCGTGGATGGTCCGTATGGTGCCCCCGCACAGGATTTTAGAAACTATGATGTTCTGCTTCTTGTTGGCCTTGGAATTGGAGCGACACCATTCATAAGCATTCTAAGGACCTACTTAACAATATTAAGCTAGCTGACGAGTTGATGGTATTGCTTAGACCTAGGATGTTCCCATTTTGATAGTTTCCTGAGATGCTTCTCTCACCTATAGCTTACATGCTTTTCTGTAACTATTAGGACATGGCAATGGAGACTACTCAAACTAGTAGGTCCGAGGACAGCGCCAACAGCTTCAGTGTATCAACAGCCAGTACCAACAGGAAGAGAGCATAGAACAAGCCGGGCACATTTTTATTGGGTTACTCGTGAGCCGTTGTCATTTGAATGGTTCAAAGGAGTGATGAATGAGGTTGCTGAAATGGACAAGAAGGTAGGTTTATGGTGCCATAGTGCCATCCCTCCATGCCTTCATTTTACTGGTGGCGCAGCAATATTTTGTACTTTACTGATGAACAAACCCATCATGCAATTTTGACCAGGGTGTCATAGAGCTGCACAATTATCTGACGAGCGTGTACGAGGAGCGTGATGCACGGACAACTCTATTGTCGATGGTGCAAGCTCTGAACCATGCCAAACATGGTGTCGACATCGTCTCAGGCACCAGGGTAAACAAACTTGTTTTCTTTCAGTTGATGGATCACAACATTCGCCATATAGGCATGTGTTCAAGTATATAAATGGACGGCTTCTTTTGCTCTTGGAAGGAACCGATAGACGAACTATCTGACGATTAATTCGTGCTTTCATGTTTGTGTGCCTGTAAACTGAACATCTGTTGTGCACTTGACAGGTGAGGACACACTTCGCCAGACCAAACTGGAAGGAAGTCTTCACCAACATTGCAGCTAAGCACCCGAACGCAACAGTTGGTATGTTCTTCACTCAGACAGCCTATTCATCATTTACATCAGTTGATGTCAGCAATATTCCTGAATCCAAGTGATGTCCATTGATCAACTCTACAGTCACTTCACCAAGGATGGTTCTGATTCATGCAGGAGTATTCTACTGCGGCGCACCGACACTGGCCAAAGAGCTCAAGAACCTATCGCACGAGATGAGCCACAAGACGGCGACTCGCTTCGATTTCCACAAGGAGTACTTCTGATGGAAAGACCACTAATCCTTCTAATCTGCATAGCCTTAGGTTCCGGTAAAGAAGATGGATTTTTTTGCACAGAAGCACCGCAAGCTGACATCTCTTTTCCTGATATGGACCTGTACATAGTATAAAGAAGAACAGCCCACTAGGGAGGATAGTTAGTACCATTTATATATTAACATAACAACAAAAGTAAAGGCAGGCTACATCGAAAAAAGAAGAAAAGAGGCAGGGTAAAGAGTTCCTAAAATTCAGATACTGATATACATGTACACAGTGTAGTTAGGTGGTTACGTATCAAATGCTAAAGCATTATAAAAGGGGCTAGAGGCTGCCATTCTGAATGTAGATCGTTCAGGCATTCCATTCATGTATGTGCAGATACAGAGCCTATCGGCTGCTAATAAACTCCAGTATGGCAGTATACCTACGGATATTCAATACGGGTAAATACTTTCTTCTTTGCAAATGGGGTCTACTACTACTGAGTGATAAAGTGTTTAAAAATGAAAAAAAAAAGGACAATTTGGGAGACAATTTACACAACCGAGTGAATTCAGTGCTTCTTCATTGTGCCCTGCGACTTGCACTTATTGGTACGCTGGCCGTGCCTGCCACCCAGGGCCGTCTCCAGATATTGGGGGCCCCGTACGAAATGTGAAACGGGGCCCTAGATTTTGATAAGCTCATAAACTAGAGCATACTCTTTCTTATTTATATACTATGTACTATTTAGGAATTTATCAAATTTTAATGCTAAAATAGCAAAGGAAACAATGAAGGGCTAAACTGACCTAAGAACTATATATTCAGCTTGGTATTTTGTTGAATAAAATATTTTAAAGTTTGTGAAATCTGCGGAGCCGTCCTTCGCAAAATATAGGTCCCAAAATCCCCCAATTACCCATTACTAATCCTTTTTTTATAACAAGTCCCCACTACTAACTCAAAAAATTCTAAAATATCCGATCGCCCATCAAACAAATACTCCTACTTTTTTTTTGCTTAGGCAAATAACACAAGCCTGTACGTGCTTCAGTTTTCTGATTAATTAGTCGATAGATGCAAGTAGTACTAACCTCCAATCATTGGATCTTTGGATTCTTAACAATTTCCAGGATTCAGCCCCAAGCGAACTTCTCCTTGACGTCTGGAACTAGCAGCGACGATGATGAATGGCCACGCCACGGACCCTGGCTAATTTCAAGTGCCCACGAATCTTCTTCTCGGGCCAGCCGGAAGAAGCGCTGCCGAATCCCGTCATGATACAGCAGGCGGCGCGCGGACGGTGGTCGGTGGATGAACATCCGCCTGAACTATCAAGGCGACGAGCCGACGAGACGTTCACCTAGTGCGACCTACCACGGACGACGGAACGAACGGCAGGCCCTGTAGCAGGCTGGGCCAGCGAGCCGGGCTTCTTCAGTTCTTTTCCCTGTTAAGTATCCCCTTAATCACAGATTAGTGTGGGGGCCCCACTATTTTGGGGGCCCTGTGCGGCCGCGCTGCTCGCACACCCTCTTCGACGGGCCTGCTGCCACCCCATCTTGCGGTTGTGGTGGAGCGGACGGCGTGCCGTCGCAATGGGGGGACTTCCTGTGTTCGTCATTGCGTTGTGCTCGCGGTGGCGCTTAGACGCACCTGCCGAGAGGGGCTGCGGCGGCATGTTGCGCGCCGGCGGTGATGAGAGTGTTTGCCTAATTTTGTTCGTGTGTAGCCAACGCGGAAGGGACATCTCGGGCTCTCAGTCTCAGCTGTTGGGTGTAAGTGTAACCTAGGAGAAAACACAAACCGGCCCGGCCCTGCTTCCCCCAGTGTGTCACTTGTGGCGAGAAATTGGTTCAGCTCGCGTACAGCACACGTGGGCCGATGTGTAGTGCAGCTCATTAGCAGGTACGATTAATTCTTAATATTTATTCACTATTTTAAAACAATCAGTTTATAGTAGGAAAAATATGTATGAGTTGCAGAAAGAAATTTTCATATATAAATAAATAAATTCGTGCATTTCAAGAAATATTTATGTAATTTAATATTCTTGTACGTGAAATGAAACTTACATGCGTTGCAGAAGAGTATTGTGTATTCCAAAAGTCATACATGTCTAAAAAATAATTTATTAGTTTGAAAATAAATATTCACGTATGTAAAAATAAATGTTCGTGTACATAACAAGTACTCCCCCGTCCATAAATAAGTGTCTTAGATTTGCACAAAAGTGGATGTATTTAGACTTGAAACATGTCTAGATACATCTACTTTTTGGCAAATCTAAAACACTTATTTTGGGACGGAGGGAGTAGTAGTAATCTTCCTCGTGCAGTGCACGTATCTAGAAATATAAATCCAGTTGAGAAACACATACTGAAATCTGTTACCAGTAGCCTTCAAAGAATCACCGATCTATTTACCAAGCTCATGCATTCAGGGTGTGTTTGGTTGCTCATGGCTATTTCACCTATTTCTACAACCTGATACGTGAGAGCCTTAGTCGTCGTGCAAGGTTTGGCCATGTTTTGCAACCGGGCCGTTTGCTTACCTGCATTGGTCCTCTCTACATGGGAGTACAAAGCGACCCCCACTGTTAGGTTGGCTGTGTTTCAGGATATCGATTGGGCTTGTGCAAATGTTGAACATCTGGTTATGCGCAACAAGGGTGATGTGGTCACCTTTTATACGAGTTGTGAGGTTATCCAACATTCTAGTAACACAATAATTGACATAAACAGATGAGTAAGTAGCTTAGAAATATGACTTAACTAATGTGTACCACATAACCTAACAATTCTCAAACAACATTACTGTTGCACCATGAATCGACCAACAACTGCTTGTTGGCACCACGTTTCATCATCTAATGGGCCATACATACCACCTCGCAAAATATATAGACCTGACAATAGTTTCCATCAAGTTCCCAAACGCTGCTACAGTGGAGCGGAAGAATGGTGAAGGAGGAAGTGGAGCTATTTTCTCTCTTTGGACATCAATCGGTGCAAGAAAATATTAATAAATACATCGACATTTGGTGTTTGAAGAAAACATAAAACCCATAAGGAAGTGAAGGCTCTCCAATTAGAAGGGTGATAAAAAAATTCAATTAAAATCGTGAATAAACAGTGAGAGTCGACACTAACACGGGGACACTCAATAGCTCAGATTCATTCTTGATGTTTGAAGAAAAAACTATGGTGGAACAGTATGGACATAGGCACCGAGATGCGAAAAATGTATGCTACATAAAGACCTAGAGCCCCTCAGGGTTAAGGAACACCCAACTATAATAACAACCTGGACGCACGAGGACCACGCGCTCATCCCTAGGCATACAGACGCGTGAGATACGATTGTGCACCTGAGTCCGAGCTCAGATTGGACTTTCTCATGCACATAATTTTAAATTTATTTTTATTTGCTTTGGAACAAATGTATCGATTAACGATGAGCTTTCTCAAGAGTGAATTATAGTTATTTGGGGAAGCACAAGAGAAGAGTAATGTCTATAGAAGAATCGTTACTTGCCTAATTGGGAATTTGCCAATGAAATATCTTGGCATTCCTGTAAACAAAATAAGACTGTGAAGCCAGGACGGATATTTTGTGGAAAATGATGGTAGTGGAAAGGGAATTTGACAAGTTTCTAATTTTTTGAACTAATTTGTGAGTGTTTACAAGAAACGTGTTTATCCCTATTTTTTTGAACTAATTAGATTGTTTTTGCTATGTGAATAGTTTCATTTGTTTTTTGTTTTGATTTTTGTGACAATACTCATGTTATGTTTGTCTTTTTTGTTTTCTGTGTGTGTATTTCGAATTTAGTTCTGATAATTATAGAGATTGTAAACAAATATCTTTTCCACACTCACAGTTTAGTTCTAGAACTTTGATATTTTGTAAATTTAAATGCTAAAGTATCATATCGTGGTCTTATTAATACTATGTGCTAAGACTAGATATATTCCCAACAAGGAGGACGCGGAGCCACAGGACATGGGCGTCCCTCCGGAATCCGGACGTACGCCATACCTCGACCTGTAAGTGGGGATGGGCTGCTGAAAGTGCATGTTGCCCCCATGCGTGGTTTTGGTAATTAATGACAATCCTTATGGACTAATGTTTGTATTGACTTATTCTTGTAGGTTTGTCCCTTGGCATGGCTTGAACTCCATGTGTTGGATTCAAGGTTGTATGCCATCAAGATCATTGATTATGATGGACATATTTGATATGATCAAGAAGATGAAAAGATACAAGGTTGATCAAGACTAAGTGCAAAGAGTGTTTTCAAGTTGATCAACACACAAAGCTAAATGATATACCATGTGGGATCATGTGATCCAATGGTATGGTAAGAAATTGTCCATATATCTTTGTGAACTAACCCATTATGTGTGTGTGGCATTCCTTTGTTGGGGTTTGGTATCTCTCCATGGGCTTGCATCAAAAGAAAGATTTCTTATAGCTCATGGAGGATGACGTCAAGTGGTGATCGTCATCAAGATTATGAAGTGTAAGTTCAAGAGAAGCATCTCGAAGAAATTCTATGCTTGAAGCTTGCCACCCATGTGGAGATATTGGTCAAGTGAAGATGCGCCTATGAGAGGCTCTCCCACATTGGAGTATGGGGGAGCAACATTTGAATCTTCACCAAGGAAAGCGCAAATCAAGAAAGGTGGTCCACTTGAAGAGATCAAGATCGTCATCATCTAGCTCAAGTGGAATGCGCAAGGCAAAGGTATGATCTTGATAGGGTTTCTATTTTACCGGTCTCATGGTGTTAGTAGGAGACCGGGTTATAGGATAGACGGCGTACTATCAAGAGGGGCTCTCAAGTGAGTAACTTGATCGCATCTTTGTGGAGAGCTCAAACCTTTGCATACTTGGCATATCATCTTTCTTGGTTCTTATTTGGCTTTTATCCATGTGAGAATTTAGAGCTTGTGTTCATCTTCATACCAAGCTCTAGTTAATCAAAAACGGATTTCATATGCATATCTTGTTGCATTTTTGATATTGGAGGTTTTACCGGCTTATCTTTTCTAGAGAGGTCAAACTCTCTCCTTGTGGTTTCCTCCTCACATGATGGACTATGATGTGTATATGCATGATCTTGTAGGGCTTGTGAATATCTTCGAAACAAGTCCAAGATCATAAAAAACGGAGTCTTGATGAATATCTTGTTGAGTTTTGATGTTGGAGAATTTATCGTTTTTTCTTTTAGAGAAGGTTTACCTTTCTACATTTGGTTTTATGCTCCATTGTTGGACTATGATGTTTCTCTGCATGATCTTACAGTGCTCGTTGTGGTGATTCCAACGAGCCGAAGAACATCGAAAACGGAGTTCGTATGCTCAAGATATCTTTTTTTTCGTGTTCGGTGTTGCTGCAGATTTTTCCTGGCCGGAGTCTCCGGTCCCAGACCGGAGTCTCCGGTCTGCGCATTTCGTTTTTCATCCCAGCGGACGGCGTCTGCGGTATAGGGGTCCGGAGGAGGTCCGGAAGTGGCCCGGAGTCTCCGGGCAGGCTGGAGTCTCCGGTGTAAGTTTCCTGCAACGACTCTTTTTCTAGGGACCAATAAAAAGGCCCCCTTCTTCCCCAAAGCAACCAGCTCTTCCAAGCACGATTTTTCCCCCTCTCTCATCTCCATTGTTAACCTTGGAAAGCTTGCCTCTCTCTCAATTCCTCCCATGATTCTTGCATATCTTTGAGGGAAAAGAGAGAGGAGATCTAGATCTACATTTCCACCAGTCCATCTCTCTAAGTGAGGGGAACCTAGTAGATCTTGATCTTGGAGTTCTTGGTGTTTCTTTGTTCTTCCTCTCTTACTCCCCCCATAAAAATTTGTTGCTTTGTTGGAATTTGAGAGTGAAGGATTTGAGCACTTGTACTCTTACCATTGCTTTGTGCATCGGTTTGTGCTCTCCACGAGGATTCGTGGAAGTTGAAAGTTTGTGAGCTTATTACTCTTGGGCCTTTGGATCCTAGACACCTTTGTGGTGGTTAAGACCTTGTGTGGTCACTTATAGCTGTTCGGGAGCCCCCAATTTGGTTGTGGGTGTGTGCCCCGGATCGTTGTTGTAAAGGCTCCGGTTTCCGCCTAGAAGGATTCCGATAGTGAAAGGTGAACCAATCCTTTGTGGTGCGGTTCATCGGAGAATAGGGTGAGCCTTTGTGGCGTTGAGATCGACCTTTGTGATGCCTCACACCTCTCCAACGAGACGTACTCCCATAAAAAGGAGGAACTCGGGAATACATCCTCGTCTCCGCGTGCCTCGGTTATTTCTATACCCGAGCTCTTTACTTATGCACTTTACATTGTGATAGCCTTCGTGCTTGAAGTATTCTATATCGCTATCACCTTGTTGCTTGTCTTGCTTAACATAAGTTGTTGGTGCACTTAGGTGAGCTAGTATATTTAGATTGTTGGCTTGTTAATTTAAACACCTAGTTTTATTCCGCAATTATCAAGCCTAAACCGGAAAAGTTTTAATCGCCTATTCACCCCCCCTCTAGGCGACATCATTGTCCTTTCAATTGGTATCAGAGCCTGGCTCTCTTTTTGGGCTTACCGCCTAGAGAGTAAAAGATGTCGTTTAGAGAATTAGTGCACGATCCCACTTTCATATTCGATGGCACAAATTATGATGTTTGGAAAATTCGCATGCTTAATCTTTTTAGGGCCATGTCCAAATTATATTAAGAGAATTGTAGATGTGGGTTTTTCCTCCTCCAAAGGATTCCCAAGAATTATCTTTAGAGGATGAGGAAAACTCTCATCTCGATACTCTGTTCTAATGGCTTATATGTGTTTTGAGCGATGTAGTTCTTGCTCAATCATGCCTTTTCGGAACTCATGAGCTATGGACCAAGCTTCAAGATATATATGAAGTGTCCAACATTATTGAGGATGATTGTTCTCCTTCCACCTCCGGCGTGATGAGTTCACAACTTCTTCCACTTCACCAACATGTGATTTGTCACAAGGTAATGATATGGTGAGTGGTGATAGAAATTGCTTTGTTGATGGTGAATATTCTATTGACTATACTTCATCTCTATCTCATTGCATGTTCTATCTTTGGACTTAAACTCTTCTAGCACTCCAAATGTCATACATGCTAGAGTTGATAGTCCTTGCATATCATGTAATAGTTGTTAACTAAATCTCATGATGATATGCTTCTATGTCTTGTTGCCATGAAAATAATCTTCCATATCCTCTAGTACTGTGACTAACAATGTAGAGGAATCCCAACATTTGTTGGAACAAGACATGGACTCAATGGTGCTTCAAGTATTTTCTCATCATCTTTGTCCACTACTCATTTTGCCTTATGGCTAAGGATTCCGAGGTATCTCCTACCTCGAATCCAAATATCTTGTGATGATGTGGATGAGGATTCTCATGAAGAACATTTGATGTTGAATCCTTAACAAAGAAGGGTGAGATGGTTTTGGTGCTCTCCCCAAAGGTAGCAAAGCTATCCCTCCTCTATGTGAAATCATTGCTTATGTTATTAAGAGTAGGAAATCATTGAGGATTTGGAAACTCAATTTGATGAGAAATGTCAAATTGAGAGAGAGATCTATGAAAAGCATCCTTAGAGAATGCCCTTGAGGAAGAGCAAGAGCTTAGAGTGTCTCTTGAGGAGAACTTGAATCTCTGATGAAACAAATGATCTTATTATTGCTAAAATTATTAAGGAAAGAGATCATGCTATTGCTAAATATAAAGTGCTTAAAAAGGAAAAAGTTGAATTTGGTGTTGGCAATGCTAGACTAAGTGAGGACATAGAGAGACTTGACAAAGCTCACAAGGCTTTAGAAAGTGAACACTCTCTCCTTATCAAGTCTCATGATCAACTCCAAACTCAACTATCTAAAAATGAGCTTGCCAAGTTGTCTTCTTCCATTTCTAATGTTAATGATGCTTGTGCTACTAACTCCACTTCTCGTGAAGCATCTATTTTGAAGGAGAATGTTGAGCTAAGGGCTCAACTTGAGTTGCTAACTAGCAAGTATGGGAAATTGGAAGAAAGTCATGAAAAGCTCTTAGCTCTAATGAGATCTTCTAGCATCCCATGCAGGCTAAAGTTAGCTCATGAGGCTATATGTCAAAGGTAACATCTTGTGAGCCTCATGTGGACAATGGCACAACTTCTACTAAATGCTTATTGCTTGTGCTAGTCCTAGTAATTCATCCACTCACAATGTTGCTACATCTTGTGATGAATTACTTTCCATGCCTTGTTGCTCTAACAATGAAGCTCTACTTCCTCTAGTGTTTGTGTTGATACTAACCATGTAGAGGAATTAAATGAGCTCAAGGCCCAAGTCACTTCTTTGAAGAAAGACTTGGAAAAGCGTCATGTTGGGGATTCTACACTTGACAATATGTTGAGTGTTCAAAGACGCCCCAATGACAAGAGTGGACTTGGATTCAACTCCAATATCAAGAACAAGTCCAAGTATAACAAGAAAAAAGGGCCAAGAACAAGTTAAAGATTCGGCCAAGATTGTTTGCTTCAAGTGCAAAGTTGAAGGGCACCATGTTAGATCTTGCCCTTTGAAGAAGAAGGTCTTAGTGAGAAGCAACAAGGGAAGAAGCCTCAAGTTCAAACTCAAGTTCCTCAAGTTGAAGAACGGCCTCTTCCCAAGAAGAATCAAGCTACCCTCCTCAAGTCAAGATCCAACTAAGAAGAAGGAGGAAGAATGTTGCTACCTATGCCGTGAGAAGGGTCACTTGCTTCTTCATGCACAAATGGTACCTTATCCAACCCCATTATATTGATGATGATTATTCTCTTCGGAAGGATAAGGTTGGCAATGTGTTTGCCAAATATGTTGGTACTCAAAGTGGTGTCAAGAAAAGAACCATTTGGGTTGCCAAGCCTATTGTGACTAACCTCTTAGGACCCAACTTGGTTGGGGACCAACAAGCTAAAACTTGATCAATAGGTGTTGTTGGAGGGCATTGGAGACTTGGCTACATCATGAAGAATTAAGGGATCTTCATCAATTATATTTCTCAAGCAAGTCATTTGGATTATATTGTTCTATCTCATATCCAATGTTCCTCCTTGCGGTAACTTTTATTTAAATCATATATACATTGAAAGTTGCTTGCACCCTTGCATGTGTTAGGTTTTGTACCTTGCTAGTGTTTGTATGTGTTGTGCTCTCTACTTACTTATCTTGAGTAATCAAGTATGTGTATGTTGGTTTGCACACCATTTACTTGTGTTGAGCCTTATTGCTTTTATTTGATATCTTATCTTGTTGGCTCTCTTTTTGAGAGATTAATGGACTATCCATTTTGGGGAGTGATATGCTTCGTGCACTTCACAATCCTAAAATGTGTATACATGAGGAATACCACTTAGTGTGATATATCAATTATCTATTCTCTATGTGGTATATCATTCTCATGAGAAATTCAAATTCTATAATGTCCATTAATTCTCTAGTTGGTTTTTTTGCCTCTTGTTATTTAATTTGGATTATCACATTATGGGGAGTAATAAGCTTTGTGCATATTACAAACCTAGAAAATGTGAACATGTGAGGTATTGCCACCTAGAATTGATATTCTTCATTATCTTTTCCTATGTGGCATGTTGCTCAAACAAGTTCCATTTTCTTAAATGTTTTGTCTCACTCTTTTGGATCTTGTTTGTGATGGACATTCTTGGTACGGTTTCCCCAAATATGTTCGCATATATCTTTTGGGAAACGATTGCTTCAAGCTACTCTTTGTAGTGCTTTGCATGATCGCGTGAATTTGAAGCTATCAAGAATATCTATCTTTTAAGCATGGCTTTTAAATTATATCCTTTGCCATATGCTTATTTGTTGTGAGTTGGTCTTGAATATCATTCCGATACCACCGAGAAATATTTACATATACTCCTTGTCCATGACAAGTGATACTCATAATTGTGGTGGAATTTGTAGACATCTTCATATTGGTTCTTGCTTTGAATTGCCTTATTTTATTGCCAAGGATTTGTTTTGATCTAACTCTCATTTGTCTTCCTTGTATCTTTGGATCCTTGTTGCTCTACTCAAAATTTGTTTTGTGCTTTCTTAAGTGGGAAAAGCAATGATCCAATTCTTGTGCATTGACATTCAAAAGTCATACTTCTTGATAACACACTATTCTTGGGGAAGCTATCCTACTTTGAGTAGAACATCATTCTTTAAATTGGTATTGTATCTTATTGCTTTCCTTGAACATGACTAGTGTTTGAATAATATGTATGGAGAGTGCTGATCCCATTTGTGTGCATTTTGTATTCAAATGCAAGATCATAAATAATGCACAAATCTTGGGGGAGCAATCCTATATGCTTTTGAACATTAGTTGTCTTCAATTGGTATTTGATCCTGATGACGTGTCTCTTTGGAAGACAAACATTTTTCGTCTTGGTACCTTGTGCCATCATGAAAAATGTAAAGGGTTTGGTTTATTCCTTGATGGTATTTTCATCAATTGGTATCTTGCTTTCATTTGGTATCTTTTCAAAGTGGTATCTTCAATCATGTGTTGATTTGGGTCTTTGATATAATTTAGACAATTCTTTTTCTTGTCACACATGTGTGTGCTTTCTTGGTTTAATTGGTGTTTTGTCCAAATTATATCTCATTTGGTTCTTGAAAGTCTTGTGCATGCATATTTACAATATGTATATCTTATGGCTTGCTTACTTTCGTTGATCCAATATATAGGATAAACTCCATCAAATCCTAATTGGCTAAGATGTGCATGAAATTCAATTTCATATCAATACACACATATATATGTGGAGTTTGTCCTATGTATTGTAGTTGCTCTAACTACTTTGGACCCGATTAGTTTAGGTACCATGTTGTACTTAAATTTGTTTTAGGTACATTGGAGATGCATTGGAAGCTTGTCTCATCTAAAAGGAAGGTGTTGCCACCATGTGCTTATTGGAGCCAAGCTTGGTTGATCATGAACTTTTATCTTCTACGTCACCCAATGTTATCTCGGTAACAAGTACCTACGTCATGCATACCTTTCTAGCTTTCAACCTTGCGTAGGTTGTTTCTTGGCATGAATCTCCTTTGTTGCATTTCATTTGGTTTTTGCAAAACATCTTTATTGCGAATGTGAGTAAGCCGGGATGATTACATATCAAGGGGAATATATATAATCATTTTCATGATTCACCAATCCCAAATATGTTAATCTAGAACTTTCTACTCTATGTCTCGCATATGCAATATTGATGTTTTTTCAAAATCATTTGCCTTTTCGAATACTTGTTATCTTTCTCGGAGCATCCCATTTATCACCTTATCTCTTGTGGATATTTTTGATACTATGATGAGTATGTGTTGGAAGTTCATATATATCCCTTTAAGATAAAATTGAGCTTTATGCTATGCTTTTAAGCAAAGATCTTATTGGTGTATTTCTGACTTCCTCTTGGATATCATGTCCTCTAACTTTGTACCTATTTGTGTGTGCATGTTTCTTTGTGGACTTATATCTTCAATGTTGGTGTCTACTTAGAGATTTATACACATGAGAGTAGTTACATGTTTAATTGGTATTCCAATCCTTTAGTGGCCACCTTTTATTGCTTTTGATTCTTTGGTGTTTTCTAAATGGCACAAGCTTTGTTTTTATTTGTTATGCTTTTGCATCTTAATAAGCTTGTGGACCTATTACTATATGTTCTTTGGTTTGTGTTCTAAATTATCTAGGAGGGAGTGAGGATTCCATGTTGTGATCAACATATTAAAATGAAAATCCTACTTTGTGCACACACCTTGGGGAGTTCCCTCTTGATTTTTAGAACACTTTTTCGGATCCTTTTGATTGCTTGCTTCTTTCGTCGAAGTATCTTTCTCTTTGATATTCTTTTGCATTTTTTTGGATCCTCGATATAGTTTGATATCCCTCACTCATATCATGAGAAATGCACATATTATGGGGGAGTTCTTATTATATTGGCCTTCTTAATTTTTCACCCATTTCGGCAATGGATGCCAATGGGGGGAATTTAGAGGGTTTATGGGAACATAGTTTTGTTCTCTTGCATCCTTGCTTTTTGTGTTGCTTGGTTGCTCAATTCATTATATAAACCCTCGTAAAAGGGATTGTCATCAATTACCAAAATGGGGGAGATTGAAAGTGCATGTTGCCCCCATGCGTGGTTTTGGTAATTAATGACAATCATTATAGACTAATGGTTGTATTGAGTTATTCTTGTAGGTTTGTCCCTTGGCATCGCTTGAACTCCATGTGTTGGATTCAAGGTTGTATGCCATCAAGAACATTGATTATGATGGACATATTTGATATGATCAAGAAGATGAAAAGATACAAGGTTGATCAAGACTAAGTGCAAAGAGTGTTTTCAAGTTGATCAACACACAAAGCTAAATGATATACCATGTGGGATCATGTGATCCAATGGTATGGTAAGAAATTGTCCATATATCTTTGTGAACTAACCCATTATGTGTGTGTGGCATTCCTTTGTTGGGGCTAGGTATCTCTCCATGGGCTTGCATCAAAAGGAAGATTTCTTATAGCTCATGGAGGATGACGTCAAGTGGTGATCGTCATCAAGATTATGAAGTGCAAGTTCAAGAGAAGCATCTCGAAGAAATTCTATGCTTGAAGCTTGCCACCCATGTGGAGATATTGGTCAAGTGAAGATGTGCCTATGAGAGGCTCTCCCACATTGGAGAATGGGGAGCAACATTTGAATCTTCACCAAGCAAAGCGCAAATCAAGAAAGGTGGTCCACTTGAAGAGGTCAAGATCGTCATCATCTAGCTCAAGTGAAATGCGCAAGGCAAAGGTATGATCTTGATAGGGTTTCTATTTTACCGGTCTCATGGTGTTAGTAGGAGACCGGGTTATAGGATAGACGGCATACTATCAAGAGGGGTTCTCTAGTGAGTAACTTGATCGCATCTTTGTGGAAAGCTCAAACCTTTGCATACTTGGCATATCATCTTTCTTGGTTCTTATTTGGCTTTTATCCATGTGAGAATTTAGAGCTTATGTTCATCTTCATACCAAGCTCTGGTTCATCAAAAACGGATTTCATATGCATATCTTGTTGCATTTTTTATATTGGAGGTTTTACCGGCTTATCTTTTCTAGAGAGGTCAAACTCTCCCTTGTGGTTTCCTCCTCACATGATGGACTATGATGTGTATATGCATGATCTTGTAGGGCTTGTGAATATCTTCGAAACAAGTCCAAGATCATAAAAAACGGAGTCTTGATGAATATCTTGTTGAGTTTTGATGTTGGAGAATTTTACGGTTGTTCTTTTTTAGAGAAGGTTTACCTTTCTACATTTGGTTTTATGCTCCATTGTTGGACTATGATGTTTCTCTGTATGATCTTACAGTGCTCGTTGTGGTGATTCCAATGAGCCCAAGAACATCGAAAACGGAGTTCGTATGCTCAAGATATCTTCGTTGTCGTGTTCGGTGTTGCTGCAGATTTTTCCTGGCCCGAGTCTCCGGTCCCAGACCGGAGTCTCCGGTCTGCGCATTTCGTTTTTCATCCCAGCGGAAGGCGCGTGCAGTATAGGGGTCCGGAGGAGGTCCGGAAGTGGCCCGGAGTCTCCGGGCAGGCCGGAGTCTCCGGTATAAGTTTCCTGCAACGGCTCTTTTTCTAGGGACCTATAAAAAGGCCCCCTTCTTCACCAAAGCAACCAGCTCTTCCAAGCACGATTTTCCCCCTCTCTCACCTCCATTGTTGACCTTGAAAAGCTTGCCTCTCTCACAATTCCTCCCATGATTCTTGCATATCTTTGACGGAAAAGAGAGAGGAGATCTAGATCTACATTTCCACCAATTCATCTCTCCTCTAAGTGAGGGGAACCTAGTAGATCTTGATCTTGGAGTTCTTGGTGTTTCTCCTCCTTTGTTCTTCCTCTTTACTCCCCCATAAGCATTTGTTGCTTTGTTGGAATTTGAGAGTGAAGGATTTGAGCACTTGTGCTCTTGCCATTGCTTTGTGCATCGGTTTGTGCTCTCCACGAGGATTCGTGGAAGTTAAAAGTTTGTGAGCTAGTTACTCTTGGGTCTTTGGACCCTAGACGCCTTTGTGGTGGTTGAGACCTTGTGTGGTCACTTATAGCTGTTCGGGCCCCCAATTCGGTTGTGGGTGTGTGCCCCGGATCGTTGTTGTAAAGTCTCCGGTTTCCGCCTAGAAGGATTCTGATAGTGGAAGGTGAGCCAATCCTTTGTGGTGCGGTTCATCGGAGAATAGGTTGAAATTTTGTGGCGTTGAGATCGACCTTTGTGGTGCCTCACACCTCTCCAACGAGACGTACTCCCCTAAAAAGAAGGAACTCGGGAATACATCCTCGTCTCCGTGTGCCTCGGTTATTTCTATACCCGAGCTATTTACTTATGCACTTTACATTGTGATAGCCTTCGTGCTTGAAGTATTCTATATCGCTATCACCTTGTTGCTTGTCTTGCTTAGCATAAGTTGTTGGTGCACTTAGGTGAGCCTAGTATATTTAGGTTGTTGGCTTGTTAATTTAAACACCTAGTTTTATTCCGCAATTATCAAGCCTAAACCGGAAAAGTTTTAATCGCCTATTCACCCCTTCCCCTCTAGGCGACATCATTGTCCTTTCAGCTGCTCACGGCGCCGCCTGCCCATCCCACTTAATTCCTTTAATTGGACACCCACGGGCAGGTCAAAACAAATCACGGACAACCACGGCACTTCCGCTACCGCCGCCACGTCGTATCGAGGCTCCCTGGCCTTGGCACCCTGCCGGAGTGCACCGCCTCGCTGACCCTGCCGGAGTCCACCACCTCGCTGCTCTCGCCGGACCCCTCCTCCACCACGCCCGAAGACGCCCCGTCCTTGCCCCGCTTCCGCTTCCTGCCGCTGTTGTCCCGGACGGGGAAGAAGCAGGCCCCGCGGTCGTCGATCCACCCCATGGCGGCCTCCTCGGCGGTGGTGAAAGTGCATGGTGTCCCCATGTATGGTTTTGGTAATTAATGACAATCCTTATGGACTAATGTTTGTATTGAGATATTCTTATAGGTTTGTCCATATGCATCGCTTGAACTCCATGTGTTGGATTAAAGGTTGTATGCCATCAAGATCATTGATTATAATGGACATATTTGATATGATCAAGAAGAAGAAAAGATACAAGGTTGATCAAGACTAAGTGCAAAGAGTGGATTCAAATTGATCAACACACAAAGCTAAATGATATACCATGTGGGATCATGTGATCCAATGGTATGGTAAGAAATTGTCCATATAGCTTTGTGAACTAACCCATTATGTGTGTGGCATTCCTTTGTTGGGGTTAGGTATCTCTCCATGGGCTTGCATCAAAAGGAAAATTTCTTATAGCTCATGGAGGATGACGTCAAGTGGTGATCGTCATCAAGGTTGAGATGTGCAAGTTCAAGATGGACATCTAGAAGATATCATATGCTTGAAGCTTGCAACCCATTTGGGGATAATGGTCAAGTGAAGATGTGCTTAAGAGAGGCAATCCAAGCAAAGCGCAATCAAGAAAGGTGGTCCACTTGAAGAGATCAAAATCGTCATCATCTAGCTCAAGTGGAATGCGTAAGGCAAAGGTATGATCTTGATAGGGTTTCTATTTTACCGGTCTCATGGTGTTAGTGGGAGATCGGGTTATAAGATAGAAGCCGTACTATCAAGAGGGGTTCTCAAGTGAGTAACTTGTTCGCATCTTTGTGGAGAGCTCAAACCTTTACATACTTGGCATATCATCTTTCGTGGTTCTTACTTGGTTTTTCTCCTTGTTGGGTTTTGGGTGCTTGTTGTGATCTTCATGACAAGCCCAAATTCTCCGAAAACGGATTTCGTATAGAAAACTTGTTGCGTTTTCGGGTTGGAAATATTATCGGTTTATCCTTGAGGAAAGCTCTTGTTGCTATCTTTCCAACAAAATTGGTTTCACCTGATTTGGAGTTCGAACGAATTAGTTATGGGTTTGCAGTTTTGCTTAGTGGTTGCAGGATTTCCTAGCCGGAGTCTCCGGCGTGTCAGGGCCGGAGTCTCCGGTCTACCAGACCGGAGTCTCCGCCCTCTCGTTTTGGTGAGCAAGGTCCTTAGGACGACACTCTCTGATGGGGGGTCCGGAAGTGCCCCGGAGGTTCCCCGGAGTCTCTGGTCTGGCCGGAGTCTCCGCCCTCCTTGTAGACCAGAGTCTCCGCTCAGGCCGGAGTCTCCGGTCCACCAAGACCGGAGTCTCCGGGGTTAGTTTTCTGCAACGGCTTTTTTTCTTGAGGACCTATAAAAAGGCCCCCTTCTTCCCCAACGGTTCCAGCTTTGCCAAGCACGTTTCTCTCTCTCTCCCACCATTGTTGACCTTGGAAAACTTGCCTCTCTCTCATTTCCTCCCATGATTCTTACATATCTTTGAGGGAAAAGAGAGAGGAGATCTAGATCTACAATTCCACCAATCCATCTCTCCTCTAAGTGAGGGGAACCTAGTAGATCTTGATCTTGGAGTTCTTGGTGTTTCTCCTCCTTTGTTCTTCCTCTCTTCTCCCCCATAAGCATTAGTTGCTTTTGGTGGGATTCGGGAGTGAAGGACTTGAGCACTTCTTGTGTTCTTGCCATTGTATTTTGTTGCATCGGTTTGCTCTCTCCACGAGGATTTGTGGAAGTGAAAATTGTGAGCTTGTTACTCTTGGGTGAAAGGACATAGTCCGTTAATCTTGTTTTGACGTTTGATCACAACACTTGGAAGAATTTAACACACCGCTAAGTGTCTACAGGAAATATGACCATCTATATCAATAGATACTAGTGGATCTCTCTCTATGCAAAAAGGGAAGAAAAGTAGTTGTCGGACTTCAACGGGTGAAGAGAGAAGACGCACTGCAGGGAAACCGGCCCCCAGGCCGGCCAAGGCTGGCCTCCAGGCCGGATGCCTCGGGTGGCAGGCCGGCCCCCAGGCCGGCCCAGGCTGGCCACCAGGCTGGTTGGCTCGGGCAGCTCGCCGGCCCCCAGGCCGGCCCAGGCTGGACGCCAGGCCGGTTGCCTCGGGCTGTACTCCAGCCTCCAGGCCGGCCCTGTTTCCTGCGTCGTCACTTACCCCTTCAACGGCCATATTTTGAAGGGAACTATAAATACCTCTTCACCAACCTTTGGACAACTAGCTTGACCACATTGAAGAACACCATTAATTGCAAGCTCAAGATTTGATAGATCTCCCAATCCCTCCACCCAAACTCGTTGATACTTGGAGGATTGAAGGAGAAGCCCCGGATCTACATCTTCACCAAGCCGTTCTTCATTTCCCCCTCATTCACTTGAGGGACCCTTTGCTAGGATTTCCATTGGGAAAACCTAGCCTCTTATTGTACTCACTTGATGTCTTTGTGACAGATTTGTAGCTGTTCGGGAGCCCCCAATCCTCTTGTGGGTTGTGCCCCGGATCGTTGTTGTAAGGGCTCCGGATTCCGCCTTGAAGGATTCCGATAGTGGAAGGTGAACCAAACCTTTGTGGTGCGGTTCATCGGAGAAGAAGGTGCGTCCGCCTTTGTGGCGGTTGAGTTTTGACCTTTGTGGTAGCTCACACCTCTCCAACGAGACGTACTCCCCTAAAAAGGAGGAACTCGGGATTACATCCGTGTCTCCGCGTGCTTTCACTTCGGTTACTTCTATCCTTGTTTATAGTCTTTACTTCGTGTATCTTGTTTAGTTGCTAGCTTGTCATATAGGTAAATTCACCTAGTTGCATATCTAGAGAATTTACCTTTTGTGTCAAGCCTAATTTGAAAAAGTACTAAAATTGAAGTAGCACCTATTCACCCCCCCCCCTCTAGGTGTCATACGATCCTTTCAATTGGTATCAGAGCCTCGGCTCTCTTGTTGGGCTTAACCGCCTAAGAGAAGTATGACACGAAGTGATGGTGATCCCTTGGATGACCAAGCCACTACGGCATCCATGGCCGATCTCAAATCGATGGAGACATCTTTGATATCGTCCATGGATACCAAATTTGCCGAGATGCGTGAGTTGATCACACAACTCGCAAGTGGCAAGGTTCCTAAGGAGACCACCCCACTAGATGACTCCGCTACCTCCCATGACGGTGATACCGAGGAGGGAAAAGGGAAAAGAAAGGGGTTGAAGATAAAGAAACCGACCCTAAGAAATCTTCCACATCTACCACCACTCCCGAAGGTGGGAAGCCGGAGTACCATGGGGTTCCCTTTGTACTCTCCCGACCCACCTATCCATCATACTCGCATAAACCCTTTGGGTCCACCTCCTAAACTTAATGCATTGGCTTTTGCTACTTGGCAACACTTAATGAAATCTCATATCAACAGTTCCTCTATCGAGCTTTGGAGGATCATTCAAGAGGGATACAAGGCCGTGAATCCTAACAACTTGACAAGAAGAGAGGTGCCGAGAAACAACTCAATGCTTCCGCTCTCCACATGATTGAACTTGCCGTTGGAGAAAGTGGTCTTCATCACATTCAAAAGTCTCCACCGCCAAAGAAGCTTGGAGTGCCTTGAGGTGGCATTTCTTGGAAATGAAAGCATGAAGAGGAATAGATTTGATGCTTTGAACAATGAAGTCGAAGGCTTCTACATGCTTGATAGTGAAACTCATGAAGAGATGTATGCAAGACTCAAGATTCTTGCCAAGCCTTTTCAATGTTGGGGCAACCTATGTGGATGATGCTTGGATCAAGAGGAAGTATGTGAATGCTCTCATGCCCTTCGAGCCCGTTGACTTGAAGGCCATTCAAGGAAAATTCAACTACCTTGAGATGACATCCAATGAAGTTATGCAAGAGATGCAAGCCTCCAAGGTTGCCACCAAGAATGCTCTAGACAACCGTGCTAGGGCCATGGGAATGAAGCAAGGTCCCTCTCTTGCTTTGAAGGCCAAGGTTGTGTGCCTTGATGAACATGATGAAGTTGAAGCATGCCCGAACAACCTTCCTCCCGATGAACTTGAACAAGCCCTCCATGGTCACATAGCTCTTGCAACAAGGACTTTTGGCGTGACCCGGCCAAGGCAAAGGCTCAAGTTGATCATGCAAACAATCCAAGCGGGAAGAAGGAGTTTGCTAATAGGATAAAGACTTGCTACAATTGTCATAACAAGCATCACTTCATCAAGATTGTCCTATGAGAATAGAGAGCAAAACGGTGGAAGGCTTGTCCTCAAGGGCGAATCAAACATGATACAAAAGAAGCCTTTTGTCAAGAGGAAGCCATTCTTCAAGAAAGCACCAAGAATTGTGTTGTTGACTCAAGAAGAGTATCCTTCCGAGGATTCCGAAGAAGAAGAAGAACCCACTCGTGAGGTGGCCGCTTTGGCCATTGTATCAACTCCACCTCCTTCTCTCTTCGAATCCCCCAATGAGAACCTCTCCATCAACACCGCTCGTTGCCTCATGGCTTCCGTCACCGAGGTATCATCTTCTACTCCCAAGACTATGCATGAAATAGATGATAAAACTAGTCTTGTGATTAAGAAAGAACTTGTTGCTTCCGATACTATTGTGGCTAACTTGCAAGGTGAAGCTAAGGCATATGTTGAGTCTCTCTTGAGACAACTTGATGCGGCCGAAGAAATCCTTGATGACAAGGGAAAAATTGAGAGAGAGGATTCTCTCACCATAGCATCCTTGAATGCTTCCATAGAATCCTTGAATGCTTCTCTTGAAGAAGAGTGAATATAGAACCTCTCTTGAGGAAAGAATTGAGTCTCTTGATGATAAAAATGATGAAATAATTGCTAAAATCATTAAGGATAGAGATCATGTCTTTGCTAAATATAAAGTGATTAAAAAGGAGAAAGCCGAGTTTGTGGTTGCTAATGCTAGACTCCTTGAGGATGTGGAGAAACTTAACAAGGCTCACAAGGCCTTGGAAAGTACCCACTCTCTTCTAGTCAAGTCTCATGAGCAACTTCAAACTCAACTTTCCAAATCTAACTCACCTAGCACCTCTACTCCCTCTTGTGATCATGCAAATGTTATTGAGGAAAATGCTAGGTTGAAGGTTGAGCTTGCCAAGGCCACTAGTGCCAAGACCTCTATTCCTAAAGGTAAAGAAAAGGTTGTTGCTCAAATTTTTGAGCAAAAGCCACACAAAGGGAAGGAGGGCCTTGGTTATGTGGCCAAGGCAAAGAAGAAGAAGAGCAACACCAATGCCAAGCCCGCACAAGCCAAGACTCCATTGCGGGTGGTAATGCCACTAGGGGCAAGACCACTCGTAGTGACTTTGCGGGGCATAACAATCCCAACTACTTTCTTTATGTTGATTATATGGGGATGTTTATGCAAAATATGTTGGTCCTTATGATGGTTACATTGCTTACTCTATTTGGGTTCCTAAGACCCTTGTTGCTAACAAAAGAGGACCCATTGAGAAATGGGTACCTAAAACCAAGCAATGATTTCTTGTAGGACTATGCTTCCGGTGGGTCTAAATGGGTGGTTGATAGTGGATGCACTAGTCATATGACCGGAAGCAAAGATCATGACGGAGTTGGGACCAAATATAAATCAAGCATCCGTCTCCTATGGTGATAAATCAAAAGCGGAGGTAACGGGTCTCGGCAAGGTGGTAGTTGCAAAGGATATCACCCTTGTAAATGTCATGCTTGTCGAGTCCCTCGGTTACAATCTTATGTCCGTTCGTGCACTTAATAAGATGAATTTTGATGTCCATTTTACTATTGATATGGTGGTACTCTTGAGGAGCAAGACTCTAAAGGTCATGTTCGTTGGGTATGTTGAAAATGAGTTGTTCGTGGTGGACTTTTCGGGGTCTACCAACACTCAAGCAATATGCCTATTCGGAAAGGCCGACGTGGGATGGTTGTGGCATCGCCGCTTGTCCCATGTCAACATGAGAACTTTGCAAAGTCTTCACAAGGGTGGCCACATTCTTGGACTAAAAGACAATGTTTCTTTTTCTAGAGATCGTCTTTGTAGGGCTTGTGTTGAAGGAAAGATGCATGATTCTCCCCATCCAAGCAAGACCATCATTTCATCAAAGAGGATATTGGAACTTCTTCATGTTGATCTCTTTGGTGCCGTGCCTCAACCTAGTCTTGGTGGGAAGAAATATTGTTTGGTGATTGTTGATGACTATTCAAGATTTACTTGGGTTTATTTCTTCAAGACGAAGGATGAGACCCAACAAGCCGTCATCGACTTTTCCAATAAGTTCAACGCCAATACAATGTCCCTATTTGGTCATTAGGAGTGATAATGGCTCCGAGTTCAAGAACTACACCTTAAATGAGTTTCTTAGTGAAGAGGGGATTCGTCATCAATATTCCGCTGCATATACCCCTCAACAAAATGGTGTAGCCGAAAGGAAGAACCGGACTCTCATGGATATGGCAAGGTCTATGTTGGCGGAGTTTAAGTCTCCACTATTCTTATGGGCCGAGGCTATCTCCACGGCGTGTCATTCATCTAACCGGCTATTCTTTCGTGTTGGCAAGAAGTTTACATCTTATGAGATGCTCACCGGCAACAAGCCCAATGTCTCCTACTACCGAGTATTTGGTTGTAAGTGTTTCTATAAGAACAAAAGTGTTCGTTTGTCTAAATTTGAATCTAAAGCTTTAGAGGGTGTTTTTGTTGGGTACGGTGCCGAATCTCACACCTATAGAGTCTATGACAAAACCGTTGGGAAAGTCATAGAATCTTGTGATGTGAGGTTCGATGAGAATGACGGCTCCCAAGTGGCGCAATTTCATGTTTGTGATGTAGATAATGAAGAGCCTCAAGATGCTATAAGAAGAATGGGCATTGGTTTCCATCGTCCCGTTGAGATTCATTACGAGTCTCCTCAAGCAAGTCCAAGCTCCATTCAAGTGGAGGCCTCTTCATCACAAGTTGAAACGGCGCCTATCATGGAAGCAAATGATGCACCACCCCAAGAACAAGTTCAAGACCCTCCTCATGTTGACCAAGTTGCTATGCAAGAACCAAGTTCTCCTATTGTTGATGCTAGCCAAGGTCATGACCAAGATCAACCCTCTCCTTCATTGTTGAAGATGTGCTTCAAGATGATCAAGGTCAACATTCCGGTCAAGACGGGGACTCAAATGATCAAGATGATCAAGAGATACCTCCAAGATGCAATAGAGATATCGAAGCCCGTCGTAAAGCAAGAATTGTAAAAGACTTTAAAAAAGAGTCACCATCTAGAAACATCCTTGGTGACCACAAGAAGGGTGTTACCACAAGAAGGCAATTGGCAAACTTTAGTGAACATCAAGCTCATATTTCCATGGTGGAACCAAAGAAAGTGTTTGAAGCTCTTGAAGATCCGGATTGGTTAGAAGCTATGCATGATGAACTCAATAACTTCAAGCGCAACAAAGTGTGGAATCTAGTTGAGAAGCCAAAAGATTGCCGCAATGTTATAGGCACAAAGTGGATATTCAAGAACAAGCAAGATGAGCATGGAATGGTTGTGAGGAACAAGGCAAGATTGGTTGCACAAGGGTACTCTCAAGTTGAAGGCATTGATTTTGGAGAGACTTATGCACCCGTGGCTCGCCTTGAGTCCATCCGTATCCTTCTTGCATATGCATCACATCATAACTTTAAATTGCAACAAATGGATGTGAAAAGTGCTTTCTTAATGGTCCTTTAAAGGAGTTGGTATATGTTAAGCAACCACCGGGTTTCGAGGACCCTAAATTCCCTAACCATGTCTACAAGCTTGATAAGGCGCTCTATGGTCTCAAACAAGCACCTCGTGCTTGGTATGAGCACCTAAGAGAGCTATTGCTAGACCGTGGATTTGAATTGGGGCAAATCGATCCCACTCTTTTACCAAGAGGGTCAAAGGGGAGCTTTTCATATGCCAACTTTATGTTGATGATATTATATTTGGCTCATCTAACAAAGCTTTCAATGATGAATTTTCAAAGCTTATGACCGATAGGTTCGAGATGTCTATGATGGGCGAATTGAAGTTCTTTCTCGGTTTTGAGATCAAGCAATTGAATGAAGGGACTTTCATCTCTCAAACCAAATATACCCAAGACATGCTCAAGAGGTTCAATATGCACAATGCTAAGGGCAAGCGGTTTCCCATGGACACCAAATGCCATCTTGAACTTAACCCCGACGGTATCGATGTTTGCAAAAACTTTATCGCTCTATGATTGGTTCTTTGCTTTATCTTTGTGCATCTAGACCCGATATTGTGTTGAGTGTAGGGGTGTGTGCAAGGTATCAAGCCGCTCCTAAAGAAAGCCACATGGTGGCGGTCAATAGAATCCTTCGATATTTGGTTGATACCCCAAGGTTTGGTTTGTGGTACCCAAAGGGCACTAATTTCTCTCTTGCCGGGTACACGGATTCGGATTGGGCCGGTTGCAAGGATGATAGGAAATCAACTTCCGGGGCATGCCAATTTCTTGGTAGGTCCTTGGTGAGTTGGTCTTCTAAGAAGCAAAATTGTATATCTCTATCTCCGCCGAAGCCGAGTATGTGGCGGCCGCTAGTGCATGCACTCAATTGTTATGGATGAGGCAAACTTTAAAGGAATACGGTGTCAATTGTGACAAAGTGCCTCTTTTATGTGACAATGAAAGTGCTATCAAGATTGGCCACAATCCGGTGCAACACTCAAGAACGAAGCATATTGAGATTCGTCATCATTTTATTCGGGATCATATTGCTCGTGGTGATATTGAGCTTGGCTATATTCCAACCAAAGATCAACTTGCCGACATTTTCACGAAGCCACTTGATGAAGCAAGATTCACCTTCTTGAGGCATGAGCTAAATATCGTGGATTCTAGGAGCTTGACTTGACCATCTTGCATACACACCTATATTTTGACTATCTATTTGGTTTAGGTGTAGGCATGGACATAGGGGGAGTGCGGTCCTAATCCATTGGACTATCCCTCCCCCATTATGCCGACATTAAGAAATCATTTGCTTATCCTATTCGTTTCTATGAATTGTGAGCTTCAATGATGAGTAGTGGCCGTGAACCCAAGATATATCTTCGCAGCTCCGCTGAAGTTTCTGAGGACACCTACATGGCCCAGAACAAGTACACTTATTGGTTTGGTGATGATGCCTCCTCTCTTGCTCCATATTGGCAAGGCGATCCCGGTCAGTCTAGCTCCGGTGCAGCTGCTCATGATGCTGAGGATGACGAGGACTATGATGAGGATGAAGATGAGTGATCATGGACCTTCACTTCACTTTCTCCCTTTTTGGTGTCTTGATGCCAAAGGGGAGAGAGAGCTCTCCGGGGATTTGCATTGCATTGCATCCATTTCCGTTTTCATATTTCCCGTTTTCCATTTGCATCGAACTTGTTTAAGTTTTAAGTGAACTCTATTTGTGGTGTACTTTGGAACTCATGTCATGGTTATTATAAGGATATTATGGACCCCTTTATGTTATTGTAAGGACTTCCCCGGTTTATCTTCTATTATTTTGGAGTTCGTTACAAGGTGATTGTATTCCAAGACTATATCTATTTGAAGCCTATGGTGAGAAATTTGCTCTACTATATGATGTCTATGGTGAGAATTATCACATATACCTTGCTCACATAGTCTATATTTTGTGCGTGCTTCATGTTTCTCGTTTGAGCATATATTCTTGTAAACCTTGTTGGCGTATAAGTTTAAGGGGAGCTTCCCTCAAAAACTTTGCCATGCTTAAATGAGATATCTGTTTGCAAATCCTTGTGTTGTCATCAAACATCAAAAAGGGGGAGATTGAAAGGACATAGTCCGTTAATCTTGTTTTGACGTTTGATCACAACACTTGGAAGAATTTAACACACCGCTAAGTGTCTACAGGAAATATGACCATCTATATCAATAGATACTAGTGGATCTCTCTCTATGCAAAAAGGGAAGAAAAGTAGTTGTCGGACTTCAACGGGTGAAGAGAGAAGACGCACTGTAGGGAAACCGGCCCCCAGGCCGGCCCAGGCTGGCCTCCAGGCCGGATGCCTCGGGTGGCAGGCCGGCCCCAGGCCGGCCCAGGCTGGCCACCAGGCTGGTTGGCTCGGGCAGCTCGCCGTCCCCAGGCCGGCCCAGGCTGGCCGCCAGGCCGGTTGCCTCGGGCTGTCCTCCAGCCTCCAGGTCGGCCCAGGCCGGCATGCAGGCCGGTTTGGTCGGCAGGTCGACCAGCTCCCAGCCAGCCTAGCCCGGCCCCCAAGCCGTCCCAGGCTGGTTCCCAGGCCGGCTGTCTCGTCAGCCCGGCCGGCCCCCAGGCCGGCCCTGTTTCCTACGTCGTCACTTACCCCTTCAACGGACATATTTTGAAGGGAACTATAAATACTTCTTCACCAACCTTTGGACAACTAGCTTGACCACATTGAAGAACACCATTAATTGCAAGCTCAAGATTTGATAGATCTCCCAATCCCTCCACCCAAACTCGTTGATACTTGGAGGATTGGAGGAGAAGCCCCGGATCTACATCTTCACCAAGCCGTTCTTCATTTCCCCCTCATTCACTTGAGGGACCATTTGCTAGGATTTCCATTGGGAAAACCTAGCCTCTTATTGTACTCACTTGATTGTCTTTGTGACAGATTTGTAGCTGTTCGGGAGCCCCCAATCCTCTTGTGGATTCTGCCCCGGATCGTTGTTGTAAGGGCTCCGGATTCCGCCTTGAAGGATTCCGATAGTGGAAGGTGAACCAAACCTTTGTGGTGCGGTTCATCGGAGAAGAAGGTGCGTCCGCCTTTGTGGCGGTTGAGTTTTGACTTTTGTGGTAGCTCACACCTCTCCAACGAGACGTACTCCCCTAAAAAGGAGGAACTCGGGATTACATCCGTGTCTCCGCGTGCTTTCACTTCGGTTACTTCTATCCTTGTTTATAGTCTTTACTTCGTGTATCTTGTTTAGTTGCTTGCTTGTCATATAGGTAAATTCACCTTAGTTGCATATCTAGAGAATTTACCTTTTGTGTCAAGCCTAATTTGAAAAAGTACTAAAATTGAAATAGCACCTATTCACCTCCCCCCCCCCCCTCTAGGTGTCATACGATCCTTTCATTGGGTCGTTGGACCCTAGACGGTGTTCTTGAGACCTTTTGTGGTCAAGGCCTTTTGTGGCTAGTTGGGACCTTTTGTGGCCACTTGGGAGCGCCCAATCCTTTTGTGGGTTGTGCCTCAAAAGTAAGGGACTCGATTTCTGACCAAAAGGAAATCAATAGTGTAAGGTGAACCGAGCTTTTGGGCGAGGTTCATCAGAGAATAGGGTGAGGCCATTTGTGGCGTCTTGAGTTTGAAACTCGCACCACTCTAACGAGACGTACTCCCCTAAAAAGGAGGAACTCGGGAATACATCATCGCCTCCGCGTGTCTCGGTTATTTCTATACCCGAGCTCTTTACTTATGCACTTTACATTGTGATAGCCTTCGTGCTTGAAATCTTATATCTTGCTATCACCTTGTTACTTGTCTTGCTTAGCATAAGTTGTTGATGCACATAGGTGAGCTTAGTTTATTTAGGTTGTGTGCTTGTTAAATTAAAACACCTAGTTTTATTCCGCATTTATCAACCCTAAACCGGAAAAGTTTTAATCGCCTATTCACCCCCTCTAGGCGACATCCCTGTCCTTTCAGGTGGCCGCGTCGATGCGCACCATCCGTAGGAAGTCGAACAGGAAGGCCCTGCCCCCGTACGCGGCCTCGGAGACGACTCTCCCGGCCTGGAACGCTTGTCGTAGGGGCACGGCCGCCTCGCCGTCGACATCGGCCCATGCGCCGCCCTCGAAGCAGAGGAACCTGACCAGCGCGTCGCTCCGCCGGAACTCCCGCCCCCCTAGAGGAGCGAGGACTGGACGACGCGGACGCCGACGGGCCGCGGGATCGCCTGCTTGACATCGCCGGAGAAGTCCATCGATTCCGATCTGTGCGTGTCTCCAGGAGCGCTGCCTACCTACGCAACCGTCTTGTCCGTCGGGGCGGTCGGGCTGAGTGGAGTCGGGGCCGGAGGCGGGGCGGGAATATATAGGTTGAGGAGAGGGACGGGGGAGTGGGGCGGCGGGTCAGTCTCGTGAGCCGCACGACGGCGAGGATGGACGTCGGTTTGTGCTTCCGCAGGGGAAGAGAGGGAGCGGAGATGGGCGCGTGGCGCGACGGCAGCCATGGGCCTTGGCGGGCGCGGGGAGGTGGCGCCGTGGAGGGCCTCGAGCTCTGTGAAGAAGCGGTAGGTCTTGCCGTCGACGGGGCCGGTACGGCCGTCCTTGGTGCGGCTGTTCTTGGCGCTCCTGCTGTGCCCCATCTCCGCGAGCCTCCTACACGCCATGAATTAACAGCAGCCACAATTAACGACGAGGGGAGTCCAGATCTTTCGCGGCGAAGGAAGAGATGGCCGGAAAGAAAGATCAGGCGGCGGCGGCGTGCCGTCCCCATGGTCATAACTGCTCCACGCGAGGGCTAACTCAGACCTGTCGTGGTGGGTATAATTGGGATACACGATAGCCCATTTAGCATGTGCTGTAGAAATGGAAAAGAAGCGAAAGCCCAGTTAAATTGAATGGGCACAGGTGGGTGGTTGGTGGGCCGCCGTGAGCATGCCCACCTACACCCTGAGCCATACCTGCCGCTGCCGCACGCCTGCACAAGTTCCCTGCTCAACTTGGCGTCGTCTTCCCCCGGTACATGATATCCAGCAGAACCGAAAGCTACTTCGCGATAAAACTCAGCCTCTCCTTGCCGTTGCGCAGCCAAATGCCTTGGGATATGGACAGAAGTGGCCTTGATGGGGCGTATGATCTTGCCTCGTTTGGAGCTATACGGGGAGATGTTCGGTTCACCTGACGTCCAAGTTTCCAACTGCTCCAAATCCCAAAAGATGTACTTATTCTTCGGTATCTTATCGTCGGTGGAGTTATCACGCTAACATTTTCTAAGCGACTTGCAAGACTTTCGGTCTCAATAAGCTCAAGGGTTGTGGTTCTTTTAATCTTGTTTTGGCACCTTGATGTATTGTGTCAGCGCTATATATGGGGTGCAAGTACAAAGAACAGGCATGAATGTGCAGTAAATCTGAATTTCCTTGTGCGATGTAACTGTGTGAGTTATGTTTTCATATGTAGTATAAACAGGCATTCTACCTGATGACTATTGGGTATCAGAGATGCTTGCAGCTTCACTGGAATAAACCTGATCAGGGGCCGAGTAATCTGAGTTTGAACAGTCTATGTGGAAATTAAACCACCTACCAAGTAGTATATGTCCAAGCATATTCCTGTGGTATCAGTCATGCATAGTGCAGATCTATCAGTATATGAGCATCTTCATTTATATTCTATCTAGGCAAGGATTCAACTCCGTCATAATTAATCAAATAATTGTGATCCCACACCACTCTATTATTATAGACTCATATTTATTGGAAAGCAACCCATGCTGTAGTTTTCTCCACCGCCACCAAAAGGTCCGAAACCAGAAGAAATGTGTGGCTTGAGAAGTGGTGACAGTGATGTTGCTAAACCTACTGCAATTAATGTTTGGCAAGAAACTGTGGCAGGAGATGAGTTGGCGAAAATCAATGAGCTAGTGATGCCTGCCACACCCATAGTGCCACTACCACAAGAATTGGCGATAATCAAAGGTGGTTCACTGAATTCAATTCAGAAAAGCAGCTGATCATTTAGCTAACTTTGCCAATTGTGCAACTAATAAAATGGGTTGGTCCATACATCACCAAAATTATATAGTATCATGTGCGACCATGCCGTATGGCCTCACCACTTCGAACAATTGTGCGACGTAATCATGGATATGTATTAGGTTCAATTCCTCGCAAAATAATCTGACAACCATGAAAATGAAAGCAAGGAACTTAGTACTCTGGCATTTGCCAAATTTTCATTTATCTCCTGAGACGAGGGCTTTTCAGTTCAGCCTCTTGGCTCCTCTTCAGAGAAATACATACATGACATGCCCAAATTATTGGACAAAAATGTCATATCCCCCCTAATAACATTCCAATAATCCTACACCAAGTATACACACATTCCCCTATAGTGACAGGTGCAGCTCCAATCCTGCCCTCCTCGGCCGCGCCGTCGGCGACGTCACGTCGCCGTCCCACAGCCGCACGATTCTCCCGTCGAGCACCGCCGTGTCAAGGTGGCGGTACCACCCCAAATCTCCCTTCCTCCTCACGGCCATCTCCCTCTCCTCCCAGCTGAATGCCGCCGTCGAAGGATTCGGCCTCATCCTCATCGACGCCGTTCGTCTCGGCACGATCTCGCTCGCGTGGACGGATACGCCGTCCTCTCCCTCGTCCCTGTCCGCACATTTCTTGGTGCCGTCGACTACTCCGTAGTCGCCGCCAGCAACGGCGCCTCCGTAGTACGCCGTGAACCGGACCTTGGACGGCGAGCTCGGCTCGCTAAATGGGGACGCCGGACCAGCCGGCTCGGCCCGTGCCGGGCGTGGTTCGTCGACGACAGGCGATGGCAGAGGCCGCAGCTTCTGCTTGTTAACGTCCGCGAGAGTGCTACGGGCGCCGGCGCCGGGTTTGTTGGAGGAGCCGACCGCGCGGATGCGCCAGAGGCCAGCGGCAGCGGCGAGGGCGGCGACGAGCCAGGCGAAGAGCGAGGCGGCGGTGCTGGCGGCCGCTTGGTGGGAGTAGAGGTGGAGGGCCATGGCTTCCGCCGGCACCACGTCGAGGAGCTCCATTCGCGGCGTCGGGGAGGTGGTGAGGTCGCCGCGGTTGTTCAAGATAGAAAGCAGGTTGTTTGGTGTTTGTTGCGATGAGGTTCGAGGAGGGTGGGCTTGGGTATGAAGTGTATATATAGGTGGTGGAGTAGAAATGAAGATATATTTGCGGTTTTGCAGTTTCGTACCAGCATTTGTAGATTTAGTAATTAGGTATACCTAGCTGAACGAGTGTGTCTAAAGCCAGGTGAAAATGAATACATAAGGAAGCTCTGCACCTCAATGTGCTAGACACTGCAAATAATTACAGGATCATTACAATATTATTATCATAAAGAAGAAGGAAGGCCCCAACTTAATCTACATCAGAAATGAAAAAAAAATCAAGCATCACATTAATATATGCAACGGCCATCCATATTAAAACATAAAAAGGAAAAATGTACCTACAAGCAGTTTTTTAGAGCATACATATCTACAACCATTTGTCAATCGTTTTTTGACAAGTGCTCCGTCCATGTCATAAATATCATTGCCCGAAATCAAAGAAATCCGTGGACCTGAAAACATAAAATTGGCAATAGTTGTGGTGCCTACACGAAAAAGGGACGGACTTCGGTTAATAGGAGCTGTCAAACGTGATAGTATGGCAAAGATGCTAAGGAATTGGCATCAGTGTGGGATCTAACACGGAGATGCTCGGAATCGAGCTCGGGAGATACCGTTTTCCACATCTAGCCAGGGCCGCCAGCCAGCGTTCGAGGTTGCCGTTTACGCAACTAGTGGACGAGATGGCTTTGGTTCTCCGAAAGAAACTAGCTCGCATGTGGGACTGCTGAGATGTGCTCTTCGTGGTATCTGCAGGCCAAGAGATATATTGATCGAGATAGAAATCGTGATCAGTCGCGTTCCTGCATCAAGGAGTTTTGGGACATGTATTCATCGTTAGTAGGGCACGCCGAGCGACTGCCAAACGTTGGATAGATCACACTGGCTAAATAATTGAAGTTTTTTTTTAGAGCACCGGATAATTGAAGTTGTGGCCGTGGCCTTTTGGTCGTGGGTAGCTCCGTTCCACGGCAATAACACGCGTGATGCGAAAATGGGACCAATTTATCCCACTTTTCCTTCGTTTTGTACATGTATAGTATAAAATTCAAAAAAAATTGTACTACATATGTATAAAATGGAAAAAAATGGGACAAATAGGTCCCGTTTTCAGATCCTTATAACCACGACCGTTCCCTACACCGCAAGCCGCAGCCCTTCAGTCACCGGAACGACGTACAGTGAGTCCCAAGCCACTGTCATGTATGACTTTTTTCTTTTTGGCCTCGTCCGTATCATGTTTGCTTCTCCTATATCAATATAAAAAACAAAGTTTTTGTCTCGTTTCAAAAAAAAAAAAGAATCCCAAGTCACTGGTGGGAAATTGGCGTCCGTGCCCACAATATCCTGGGGTTAGGCAAGGGCAAGCTACCCCTCTACCCACTCCTAGTCCTAGAGCTTCCAAAACTAACTCGCTGTCAGGCCCTATCTATTTTTCAAGCTGATCGATCGTATCTAGTGTGGCGTGTTCATTTCTGGCGCACGTTAATCGATCTGCTGGCTGCCGAATGTAATTGACGTGCATGCCAACAACGGTCACCTGTCTTTTCCTGTCAGTCTTGCATGATGTGTGTCTGTCCCAATAGCGGACGCCGGAAAAAATTGGAGGCTGGGCATAATCTCCAAAAGAAATCGTAACAATTAAAAGTTGCCAAATGAATAGTATAAATAGATCAATACATATGTTTTAAATGTGCGTGATCCCTATGCAAAATAGTTCAAACACATAAACAAAATCTTATATGATGAAATATAGCATAAGTAGAAAATTACATCGCTATCATTTGAGAATTCTATGTCGTCGCATTCCCATGAAGGTTTCAACTATGTCATCTTGATCACTTACTTTCAAGAACACATCTCGCTTAAAAAATGTCACTAGGCAATGGTTTAAGAGCTCATCACCCATACTATTTCTTACCTTATTTTTCACTAGACTCATTGCAGAAAACAATGTCGCCGTTGCAAAAAATCCTTCCTGTCCATGAGACCTCATACTACGAGCAACCGAACGTGTGGCGTCTCGGCGCCCCGGATTGGATCCGGCAAGGCCGAGGGAGCGGGTCGGCTAGGGGGAAGTCCGCGAGTGCAAGGGGGATAGGCAGGCAGTCGTCATGGCGGTGTCGAGCAAGGTCGGATGGTCAACCAGGAGACGCTAGCGAGCGAGGGTTTTGTTCGGCCGCCACTTCTTTCTCAATAGCATCTAGCGATAGCCAAAAAAAGCCAGGAGCACAAGATGGCCCAACAAATATGCTTCGTATATGGGGGATACCAAAATTCTGGGTGGGCCACGGCCCATCCGCTAGATACGCCCATGGCATGTCCGTAGTGTATAGTTCACTGTTACTCCCTCCGTTTTTTAATATAAGATGTTTTAGCATTTGTTCACATGTACATGTATACAAATGCATGTAGACACATGTTAGTATGCATGTAGACAACATGTAGAACACCTAAAACATATATTAAAAAACGGAGGGAGTAGCAGACAACGAACGAACGACCCGACCAGATCAGACCCGTGGATCAGTGGATGTAGTCATGTAGACGATGACGAGTATATGTTGCCGGGAAAATGTGCGGCCAAAGTAGCACAAAAAAAAACTGAAGCTTGCATAGGAATTTTTGTTTGAGGAAACTAGAAAAGGTAATTTATTTTGTGTGAAAGGTAGGTTTTTAGGAGAGTCCGAAAGATTTATTCATTTAACATTTTTTTAGGATATGTAGCTTCTCTTAGTTTTTTGTTGAGAAACTGTAGTTTCTTTTACCAAAACCTTTTTTTTTTACGAAGAGAAAAAGCAAAACCTGAAAAGATAGAAACCCAGCGTGACAAAATGGCACAGCCAGCCCATGGTTCAATACAAAATGCAGCACAACTATAATGGCTAACACGAGACCCATGTCCATTTAATTTGTTAGCAAAGGCCGTCCACCGCAGCCACTATTTCTCGCCCTTTGCGAGTTGCAGTAGCGCTCGCCACATGTTGCGACCTGCAATGTCCGCGGGCCGCGGCCCACTAACTCTTGGTTTTCCATTTTTTGTCGGTTTTTCTGATTCTTTTTCTCTGTTTATTTTTTCTGTTCTTTTCTGTTTCTTTTTCTGTCTTTCATGATGTACTAGTTAAATCTGTACTAGTTAATGTGTTTAGTTTCTTTATGGTTGTAGAAAGTCATGGTTTGGTGCGCTCTAGTGTAGAGTGGTGAAGTGATGGGTGACATCTCCACTCCAATAGGATTACAACTTTAGGGCCTCTCTAGGGAACCGAACACCACCAAACATGCATCGGTGCATCCCAAAACTATTCACCCAAAATCTGAAAACCACAATTTTATTCTGCCACACATGGAATGCAGTCAAACAAATGTCAGAGAAAAATGGCTATCGAGCCTTTCCCTAGTCAGACTAGTGATTCAGACATGGCCGAAGCATCCGTAGAAGCAACCAATTGTGCCTCTATTGCTCGACGAGCGAGCATGATTTGGTGCACCGGGTTGAAAGTGCATCTAGCTAGTGTCCATCTAGTGGTTTTTTGGATGATCAATATCAAATAATCAAGTGCCCATGAAGATTCAGAGTATAAGATGAAGACGTAGGTACTTCTCATTAGTTCTAGTTTCTCAAAGTCATAGGAAAAGTCACATATAGAGAGGGATATGATCTCTTAAAAAAGAAAGTTAAACTTATTTGCATGCTCGACTAGGTACATTGTTTGTGTAGCAATTCATTTGGAGATCTCCAAAAAATCAGTTATCAAAAAAATATGAAGAACTGGGTTGAACACTTGATATAATTGATTGAGGCTTCAGTTGAACCAGTAGCCTAGTGCTTCAATATGTGAAAATTTATATTCTGAATGGTTAGAGATTCATATATTTGGTGAAGCTCTATGTGCTTGTTGCTTCCTCACGAGCACTTCGTGACCGTAGTAATGCTTCAAGTAAAGAGCATATTCCACCAAGATGGCTATCTCGTCTATTAAACTCACGCACGTCCCATCGTTCTTCTCCTGATAGACAGCCACGTGGCGGGTGATACGTCTCCAACGTATCCATAATTTCTGCTGTTCCATGCTTATATTATACCATTTGCTACATGTTTTATATACACTTCGTATCACTTTTATGCATTTTCTGGGACTAACCTATTAACAAGATGGCACAGTGCCAGTTCCCTGTTTTCTGCTGTTTTTTGTTTCAAAAAGTTACTTCTGGAAATATTCTCGGAATTGCACGAAACAAAAGGCCAGGTCCCTATTTTTCCAGCACCATCACGGAGTCCGAAGGAGAGACGAAGAAGAGCCACGAGGTGGCCAAACCACACCTAGGCGCGGCAGAGGGCCCCACCGCGCCTGCAGGTGGTTTGGGCCCCTCGGGGGTCCGCCGACATCGCCCCTTCGCCTATTTATTCCCCGAGACGCGAAAACCCTAAAACACCGAGCCATTCATCCAGAACATATTCGCTGCCGCCGCCGTCGTCAACCCTAACTCGGGGGTTTCTGAAGCTCTTCCCGGCACCCTGCCGGAGAGGGGAATCATCACCGGAGGGCTCTACATCGCCATGCCCGCCTCCGGAGTGATGCGTGAGTAGTTCATCCTTGGACTATGGGTCCATAGCAGTAGCTAGATGGTTGTCTTCTCCACTTGTGCCATCATGTTTAGATCTTGTGAGCTGCCTATCATGATCAAGATCATCTTATTGTAATGCTACATGTTGTGTTTGCTGGGATCTGACTTATATTGATACCTATGTGGAGCTGAATATTATATTATCATGTCTATGTCATTTGTGATCTTGCATGCTCTCCGTTACTTGTTGAAGCCTTGGCCACGTGAATACTTGTAACTCCAAGAGGGGGTATTTATGCATGATAGTTGGGTTCAACCTCTATTTAACCTGGGATAGTGACAGCAAGTTCTAAGGTTGTAGATGTGTTGTTGCCACTAGGGGTAAAACAGCAATGCTTTATTCAAGGATGAATGTATTGTTTACATTACGCACATTACTTAATGCAATTGTCTGTTGCTTGCAACTTAATACTGGAAGGGGTACGGATGTTAACCGGAAAGTGGACTATTTAGTCATAGATACATGCTGGATAGCGGTCTATGTACTTTGTCGTAATGCCCAAATGAATCTCATAGTAGACACCACAGCTCACACATGCATGTTATATGCACTTATCAATTGTCAATTGCCCAGCTGTAATTTGTTTACCCAGCATGTTAGTTATCTTATTGGAGAGACACCACTAGTGAACTGTGAACCCCGGTCCATTCTTTTACATCTGAAATACAATCTACTGCAATCATTGTTCTCTACTGTTTTATGCAAACAAACATCATCTTCCATTCGATACGTTTAACCCTTTGTTTTCAGCAAGCCGGTGAGATTGACAACCTCACTGTTAAGTTGGGGCAAAGTAGTTTGATTGTGTTGTGCAGGTTCCAAGTTGGCACCGGAATCCCTGGTGTTGCGCCGCACTACACTCCTCCACCAACACCTTCGAAGCAAACCTCGTTTTCCTACTGGTCCGATTAAACCTTGGTTTCATACTGAGGGAAAACTTACTGCTGCACTCATCATACCTTCCTCTTGGGGTTCCCAACTGACGTGTGACGTACAAGCATTGTTTCTGGCACTATTAACCTAGAGCCACCAGCGGGCAACTATAATTTTCGGAAAACGCGGAAGGTCGCCAATGTACTAGTCGTGCCCTACCATAATTTTTGGAAAACTTGGATTTATTTGATTTAATTTGGTTTGATTTTAAAACAGAACCTACAGATCGTCGGAGCCTGATCGACTCTTGTGGTCTCGTGTAGGTTTGGCAAACATGCCAAGGTACATCACACATGTGACCAGAGCCGAAGCCAGAAAATTATGGTGCTAGTGTGAGTCTTCTATATTTCCCGGTGTCAATGCATACAGTTATGAGCATTTTGCCATTTCGAAAGAGGAATTGTAAAATTTCATTGGTCTCATTTGACACCATTGATTACATGCTAGCTCCGTCCATGCATGTGACATGTCCACGGTATGGTAGGCGGAGGCCTAGGAAGGGCCAGGTCGGGCGCTCGCCCTACCTGGGCTGACGATCAAACATCACGAATATATGTACGTTATTGTTTTATTGTGATCTAAGTTCATATAAAGATAAAGAGCAAATTCTTGCGAGCGGAGGGAGGCCGTCTCCGGAGGCTTGGGCTCGTTTGGTTCTATTTCTGTTTAAACATACTCATTTTTTTTAAGAGAAGAGAGAGTTTCATTTATCAGGGATAACGGAGTTTACAAAGAAGAAAGTGTTTCATTCATCAGGGATAAACAGAGTTTACATATAACGGAGTTTACATATGACATTCTAAACTCTGTTATCCCTGATCATCTATAAACTCTGTTGTCCCTGATGAATTAAACTCTCTCTTCCCTAAAAAAAGTGAGTATGTTTAGAATCATATAAAATTATTAATGTATTTAGACAAATTTGATATTTTGAATCAGCTGACCTAAAAAAAAATTTGTCCTCCATATTTCCACTTGATGAAGAACGACCCGGTCATGAGATATGCATGCTATCGATGGCGCCAGCTACACATTGGCCATTGCATCTGATGCTTTTTTTGAGATGATGCTTCTGGTTGATAAAGAACGATCCATTCACGGGAAATGCATGCTATGGAGGAATAGACTTCTCAAAGGCTCTACATGTCGAGCAGGGGGGTTTGATTCAATGTACAAGAAACTAACTAGGCCCTGCTTAGACAAAAGAAAATGTTTTTTGAATGTTCGCATGAGACAAAACAAATTGTTGCAAACCAAAGGGAGACAAGCACGAACAGTGATCAACAGGCTGTAGAAAAAGAAGAATAAAAGACAGTGACTAACAGAAGTCATGAACTGGTTGGGTTATCCTGTCCGAGCGACGGTTTTCACAGCAGGACCGTAGAATCAATCCTAGAGACCTAGACAATGTGGTGTCCCGCACATATGCCGTCGTCGTCTCATCACACATTCCAGACTCCACTTCCCCTTTCTCCGCGTCCCCAAGCCCCGGAGGTAAAGAAAGGCCGCAACCGAAAACCCTCTTTCTCTCCCTCCTTCTTCGATCAACCCTCTCTATCGTGTAAGATCCAAAGCATTTTGGTGTGGTTCCTCTGCTCCCGGGTTCTGCTTTGTCTGTTGCTTGTGTTCTTGAGGGCCATCGATCTCCCTCGTTGTGTGTTTCTTGCTTCGTGTTCTTGTTCTCTCTCCCTGTCTGCTTCTGCCAAGTTTTGTGAAGCCTGTAGTGCGATTGTGCGAAGCATTTGCGCGTCGCTGAGGTCCGGAACCCACACCGCGTCTCTCGCGCTATTTCCCCCTTGATTATTTCTCCTTCTATATCGTTCTACCTTCATTCATAAAAAGGAAGAGGGATTTACCCTATCTTTCTCCACGCGCTTTCTTATGCTGCGACGACTCTGAAGTCTAGTCGTCTTCTCGGTCTCCATCCACTGAAAGTTCCCGATGATTATAAAACTTAGAAGACTTTGGGTGATGGAGTAATTTCGTTGGCAATTTTACGCTTTGGACAGAACCAATAATGAATGGATCTTTTTTTTAACTTAATAATGAATGAATCTAGTCTTCATTTTTTCTATTGATTTTTCTGTATTTGTACTTCTAGTTGGAATGGAGTATGGTCTAACTGTTCTGTACACGGTTGAGAGTGATTAATATGTTTATAAGTTATCTCAAACCCGCAAGTGGGTGATTAGTGAATGCTTAGGATGACGGATGCACTCCTTGATTGGTGGATACAGATAACAACGCGATAATTGAGTAGGCTGTAGACCCGTAGTGCGACCATGTGCTTATAAGGCGCATTGCCTGTATCGTAAAGATCCACCCTGCTTGTCATTTGGCCCTAACCTTCTACTAGCTGACTAGCTGAGCATTCTCTTCAGGCATGTCTAGTTGCATTCTGCTATTGCTTGCTCTGTATTAAACATGTTCTCAAAGAATTACTTCAAGATTTGATACTGTTCTATATGGCGTTGTTAGAATTGTTAGTTCTTTTCGCTGTCCTGTTTTTGTGCAGTTCTACATAAGGCTCTTATAGTGATATGTTAGTCTCTGAAGCATTGTCATGTTTACGAACAAATAAAAACGTTTTGCTCTTGAAGACTTCTTGTTTCTGAATTTTATTGTGGCTATTGAATGATTAAACAGCAAGTTTTAGACATCAGTCTGTTTACTGAGAAATGAAAATTCAGCATCGGTAGCTGGAAATTTAGAGTAAATAGTTTGGTTTGGGTATATTCTTAGGTGTTTAGAGAGGGCATAATTGTTTTTTTCTTGGTCGATGTGAACATCGTGAAACTTTTGCGTGAATTTATAAGGTGTTCCACTTTCTGCTTATCTTGACTATTAATTCCAGGAAAGCTTGGAGACTGGTAGGTGTGCCTAAGGAAATAGTTTGAACAAAAGAATTATCATCATGTAGTTACTCTTGATGATTTATTTTTGTAAGCAGAGTTAGTCATGATTATGCATATAACCACTGTCAACATATTTCTGATTACTTACTCGGCCTTATGATGCATCAAATATTCAGGTGCTACCAGAAGCGATCTGAAGCCTGCAGCCATGGGCAATTTGTTGTGCTGCGTTCAAGTTGATCAGTCGACCGTGGCCATCAGAGAGCAGTTTGGGAAGTTCGATAGTGTGCTTGAGCCAGGATGCCACTGCCTGCCTTGGATGGTTGGGAAGCGTGTAGCTGGCCATCTCACACTCAGGTTGCAGCAACTGGATGTGCGCTGTGAGACAAAGACAAAGGTAAAGGTTCATCCTAAACACTCAGTTAAAAGTAAAGAAAATGATGCTATCATTTTGTCTCAACAATAGTTTTAAAATTTAAAGTCTAAAATTGTACTGCAGTAGTTCTTTGTGGATCGTAAATCACATTTATGTTTCAAGACATATTGTTTTTCCTGTTACCTCTAATAAGTTAACTTCTCTGTAAGTTAAAAATAAATTATGTTGATAGTAAGTTGCTTCTTTCAGTTTCCAGATTTGAGCAGTTTAGCTTACCATATGGATACAGTTCTAGAAGGACTACCACATTTGATTAAGAAAATTTTCTGTATAACCATACTTACTAATCCTTATTCACCTCTAGTCAAGTATCTGAAAGGTCACAGTGCTATTGATATTGGGTTATATATTTTTCTTCTCCTATTGAGAATTGCCGTGATGTTGCTGACATCTGATTTTCTGCAGGACAATGTGTTTGTCACTGTTGTTGCATCTATTCAGTACCGACCTCTGGCTGGCAAAGAAAGTGATGCATTCTACAAACTGTCCAACACAAGGTCCCAGATTCAGGCCTATGTATTTGACGGTATGTTGTTTGAGTTGCTAGTTTCCAAGTGTTCCTTTTAATATATTCATATCAGCACTGATAGAACTTGCTTTATCTCATTATTCATATTATTATATATCCACTAATTTGCGGGTTTGCTTATATCAACAGTGATCAGGGCAAGTGTTCCAAAGCTTCTCTTGGATGATGCTTTTGAGCAAAAGAATGACATAGCAAAGGCTGTGGAGGATGAACTTGAAAAGGCTATGTCAGCCTATGGCTTTGAGATCGTGCAGACACTTATCGTTGACATTGAGCCAGACGAGCATGTCAAGCGAGCAATGAATGAGATCAATGCCGGTAATTTTCTAAGCTCTGAGATGATCAAAACCTCACGCAAAGTACCTACTTCTAGCCTCCAGAATATACTAACATTGCTTGTACTTTTTGCAGCTGCAAGGATGAGGGTGGCTGCGAACGAGAAGGCGGAGGCTGAGAAGATCGTCCAGATCAAGCGCGCTGAGGGAGAAGCGGAAGCCAAGTATCTGTCAGGCCTCGGCATCGCCCGCCAACGCCAGGCGATCGTGGACGGCCTGAGGGACAGCGTCCTGGGCTTCTCTGTCAACGTGCCCGGCACCACCGCCAAGGACGTGATGGACATGGTGCTGATCACCCAGTACTTCGACACCATGAAGGAGATCGGCGCGTCCTCCAAGTCCTCATCAGTATTCATCCCCCACGGCCCGGGTGCGGTGCGCGACATCGCCACACAGATCCGTGACGGGCTTCTTCAGGGTCAGTCTGCCGCTCAACACTAGTTTGGCTTCCCGGGAATGAACGGTGGTTTGTGGTCTCCTAGCAACATTATATGCCTACTTTATTATCGCTTGTCTGGAACTATGTGTGGGTTATGGCATGAAGTACTTTAAATTGATGCGTGGAAGCAAAACATTTGTAAACCTCTTGGGGATTCAGCTTGATATCTGCACATTATGAATGGTGGTGATTAACTTATCTATGCTTCTTCCTCATTTCTTTGCCTTATGGTCTTTCCCATATTTTCACCTCAAATTCAGTCATTAAATGATTGTATGCAACGACATATACCTGTTGTGTCAGCAATGATATATGAACATATACTGAAATAAATGGTGCAAAGGATTTCTTCCTAAATAGCATGGTCAATTATTAAAAAAAAAATCCATATGCCTCTAAACTGGAGCCGGTTCCATTATCAAAGGATAACAAACAATAGTCAGACACCCGCGGTACAAGAAACAACAGGTTCTTCAACGATCAAACCTACGAAGCAACCCAAACCGCCTAGAAGAAAGCATAGGTTACTCAATCATTTATTCATAAGCATGTCTTTAAGCCTCACACATTGGTTCTGCAGAAGAGGATCCAACCATCTACGAAAGTTCAAGTTCCACCTAGCATTAAACATTTCCCTCACAGTGCACTTGCAAACAGATCTCATAAGATTGTGGGAACTAAACACTCAAAATAGTGTCCCCACACCAGGCATCTTGCCAAAGATCAGTTCTCCCGCCACTGCCTACAACCAACTTTCTCCCTTGCAAATAAAAATGTCTCATTTTCAATAAAGCTTTCTAAGTTGCAGAGTCATTTTGTCTCCTCCTAATTCTACTAATCCATAACTAATCCCATATTTTGCTTTAATGGGAGATTGTCAGATGCCCTCCATACACTTTCCAGTTTCCACGACCACTTACATAGCATACAAATGTTGAAAAGCTTCAGATTATTGATCCCAGCCCACCTTTCACTTTTGGTTTGCAAATAAGCTACCATCTGATCATATAGTACTCTTTCTTTGTGCCAACTCCTTGAGAAAATAACTTTATGATAGTTTTTGTCATATATTCTAAATGCGAATTTGGTTGTAAGTCATTGACATAGGATATATTGGAATGCTACTCAGAGAAGATTGGATCATTGTAAGTCTCCTCCCAATCGAAAAGGAGTTGCCAATCCAACCACTTAACTTCTTTTAAAAATTTCAGGCAGGGAACCACGGTTAGCCACATGCAGTCTAGAACCACAGACGACACTCCAAGGCATTTTATAGAATTCAACATGAATTTTATCAGGATCAACATGAATTTTATCAGCATACAAATCATGGAAAAGAGCCATCACATCAATTTTAATAATAGACGCTTGACAGAATTCAACATGAATTTTATCAGGATCTAGGCTTTGTGCTATACCATTTTATCTAAGAAACACATAACTTCTTGTTCATAGAAGGATTGTCAAGAATCACATTATGATGAGCAGATAATTTCTCCTTAGCAGAGAGGATGTAACTAATCCCACCTTGACCATCTCTTATAATTTTCTTACCTTATAAATTATCTTCTTATGTTCATTGAGGACAAACCGATCCCAATCATGGAAACTTGCATGCACTATTAGTTGTGATTATGTGCACAATAGAATTTGCGGCAAAAGTTGGAGGGTACAATTAGGAAAAGGCCAATCTTTACAAAACCCCTACGGGCAGCGCGGGACACTCCCATGCCGACACGTGTCACAAAAGGAGTGTTTTCGCGGGGGAGACTTTTTTCGTACTTCGTGTACGTCTAGAGCGTGCTAATACTTCTTACCGAAATGCATGTACTTCCAAGTGTATTGCATTTACTTCTAACTGCAACAAGTGATTACTTCCATGTGCAGCGCGTGTATTTACCGGTGCACTAAATGTATTGGCAAATGCAATGCGGGTGCACTTGGAAGTGCACACCTAGTAGTTTTGTAAGTACTGAAAAAACTTCGACAAAACTTATTATTACGGGATCTAGTTTTGAATATTGACGCGAAGAACGCAACATTGAAAACCACTCGTAATTTAGACTTTCGCTTCAAAATTATTTCGTTTAAAACTTTCTTTTCTCAAAGTAAATGCAAAAACATAATCTTACACACTCACGTATCCCTCCTCTCGCTTATCCTCATCTCAATTTATCTTCTCCTTGCGATAGTGGAGAGTCAAAAGGTCAATTTTTCTAGTGATTTCAAATGTTGAAAAAAATAAAACTAAAACCTGCAAAGATAGGTTCAATTTTGGGGAAGGGGAACCTAAAAAACATAGCTAAACCTAGATTAGAGAGTATGGCAACCAGGGACGGAGCCACCACTCAGTATTGGAGGGGCGTAGTCAAGTTTGGGGGGGGGGGGGGGGGGGGGGGGGGGGGGGGGATAGCTTAGAACTGTTAATTAAAAGCATGATTATAAGGGAGTTTATGAAGGAAATCAGTTTGTTGGGGGTGGCTTAGCCCCTGCTCGTCCCCCCTTCCTCCGTCCCTGATGGCAACAAATGACCCAACAATGTTGATGGTTTATGACAAAACACAACCCAACTATAGGCCTATAAGAGGGGGAGTGGAGCTTTGGCACCCGGGAGCATATGTTTCCGATAACTAAAATCCGATTTAAACATATTTTGAAATGTCAAGAAATTCAATAAAACAATTTTAAGCATAAATCTCGGCATTCTATTTTCTCATAAGTTATTTCACAAAAAAAAAGTTTACATCGTGTGTGAAAAAGACAAAATTTGGAGCTATTCGGTGACTAGACACCAGACGCGCCATGGATGGCACGAACTCAATCTTGTGCGCACAGAATACAGTGGGGAATCGGTTCCTGAGAAACAGAGTCCATTCATGCATACGCAAGAAGTTTTTCCCGAGGTTCTGATTTCTAGAGTGATCAGGCTAGCTTTTTTTTTCAAGAAATATCGCGCCTACATTCCGTATAGATAGAATAGAACTGAGTAAGAATTGATCAGGCTAGCTTAATCAAAACGTATCATGCAAAAAAAAACACCAATGGGAGAAGAGTACGAAGAGTGACCAACAGAAACCATGTGCTGGTGCTGGTTGGCGATATCTTCCATCGCCCCGATTTGTCGATGGTGGGGCCCCCCAGCCACAGGTGTCGAGCTTGGGAGAAAGATGGTCGTGTGGACCCGACGAGCAGGGTCAGTCAGTCAAGAAAGCGGAAATGTAGAGGAAAAGATCCCCACGTTCTTTCTTATCCGGTACGAGCGGAGGCCGCAGCTGCGCAGCGGATTTGCTCGACAATCCGCCACTTTCGGACGCTAATCGCGATGGTTTTCTCATCAAGAAGGTCGAATCTTCAGCTAATCCTAGACAATGTGTCGCCCCGCACCGAGTATTTAGGGCCGAGGTGATAGGGTTGGGGGATTGGACAGAAACAGTCACTCGCTCGCTCGCACACTCCACTTCCCCTTTCCTCGCTTCTCCGAGCTCCCGAGGTAAAGAAGGCCGCACCCCCAAAAACCCTCCTTTTCCTTGTTCTTTCTTGGTTAATGCTGTCTCTCGGGTGAGATCCAGGCATTTTGGTGTGATAGTTCCTCTGCTACTGGATCATGTTTTGTTTGTTGGTTGTGTTGGGGTACGATCTGGAGGAACATCGACCTCCCCCTGTTCTTGTTCCCCACCCTCTCTGCTTCTGCCTATCTTGCTCCCGTCTGTTCTTCGTTTTGTGAAGTCTCCGGTGCGAAATCTTTGCGCGTCGTTGGGTACCACGTCTCTCGCGCAATTTCCCCCTTGATTTTTTCATCTTTGTTCCCTTCCCTTTACTGTCTCTGTCTCGAATTAAAAAAGAAAAGAAGATGAACCTAGCGTCGGAGAGGGGTTTTGCCCTATCTTTATCCGCACGCTGTTTCCATCTTGATGTCTGGTGCGACGACTCGGGAGTCTAGTCGCCTCCTCGATCTCTATCCACTGCAATTTCCTGATAATTGTAAAACTGAAAAGTCTTCTGTGCGGTTGAGTGATTTTGTAGGCAATTTTGTGTTTTGGACAGGAACCAATACTGAATGAATCTAGTCTTTTTTTTCTTCCTTTTTTTTTTCCAGGGAAGGTAGGTCTGGGCCAGATATCTTTTCCCTAGTTGATATGTTTTCACTAGTTGATTTTTCTTTACTTCTAGTTGGAACTGAGTGAACTTTCATGGGCCAGATATGTTTTCCCCAGTTGATATGTTTTTTCATGAGCTGATTTTTCTTTACTTCTAGTTGGAACAGAGTGTCTTTTCCTGGATGCTTGGCTGCCGAAATTGAGGACTTTTTCTAATGTGTGGTAGGAGTTGAACCATACAATAGTCTGTCAATTTCACATTAATCCGTTGGAAATTTGCAGTTGATAATGATTGCAGGAAGCACAGCTGCAGTTTTAGTATCCTGTCATTGTCTAATCTAACCGATCTGTACGGAGAGTTGTCTGCTTTAGAAATATCCTATCCCAACTGGCAACTGGGCATTTCTGAAAGCGATTCATATGTTTGCGAGTTAGCTTAAACGCGCAAGTGGTTGATTACTCAATGCTTAGGATGACTAGTATGCACTCCCTGATTGGTTCCCAGCTTCTCATTTGTGTCCGTTAGACGTGGATACAGATAACAACGCGCAATTGACCAGGCCGTAGACCTTTAGTGCATCCTTGTGCTTATAAGTAGCGCGCATTTCAGATACCTTCCTGCCTCGTTAGAGATTCACCTCGTTTGTCATTTGGCCATACCCTTATACCAGCCGAGCATTTTCTCTTCTCCTGCCGGTTCAAGTTTCAATTCAGGCATGTTATGTTGCATTCTTCTGTTGCCTTCTCTGTATTAAAGTATTAAATATGTTCTCAAGAATTACTTCCAAGATTTAATATTGTTCTATATGCCTTTGTTAATTTAGTTAGAATTGTCAAGTCTTGGAAAGCTCTATATAGTGATATGTTCATCTCTGAACCCTTGTTATGTGTACAAACGAACTAAATCATTTTGCTCTTATAGTGATATGTTCATCTCTGAACCCTTGTTATGTGTACAAACGAACTAAATCATTTTGCTCCAGAATACATTTTGTTTCTGAAGTTATTTTGTGGCTTCATTGAATGATTAGGCAATAAGTTTTAGGCATCATTTTTATGTACTGAGAAAATGGAAATTCAGCATCGGTAGCTGGAATAGCCCCAGCCCCCAGGTGTTTACATCATGCAACTTTCGGGTGAATTTATAAGGTGTTCCACTTTCTTCTTATCTAGACTAGTTTAGGAGTGCTTGCTGACTGGATGGTGTGTGTAATTTTTTTTTTGAACAAAAGCATTATCAACATGTAGTTGCTATTGGTGATTTATTTTTGTAAACAGAGTTAGTGGTGATCATGCATATAAAACATTGTCAACATATTTTAATTACTTATTACTCACCCTTATGATGCCTTAATATTCAGGTACTACCAGAAGCGATCTGAAGCCTGCTGTCATGGGCAATTTGATGTGCTGTGTTCAGGTTGATCAGTCAACCGTGGCCATCAGAGAGCAATTTGGTAGATTTGATGCCGTGCTTGAGCCAGGATGCCACTGCCTCCCTTGGCCGGTTGGGAAACGTATTGCTGGGCATCTCACACTCCGGCTGCAGCAACTGGATGTGCGCTGTGAGACTAAGACAAAGGTTCATCCTAAACACTCAGTTAAATGGATGCCTAGCTGTGTTTTATTTTAAAGAGAACGATGCTATCATTTCTGTCCCAGCAAAAGGTTTGAAGCCTAACATTGCACTGAACGTTAGTTCTTGAGGACTGTAAATCACATTTCTGTTTCAAGACAACATTGTTTTTCATGGTACCTTCTTTAATATGAACAACAATGGAAGTTAAAAATAAATTATGGTGTCCTTCAGTTTCTTGATTTGAGCAGCTTGGCTTGCCATCAAGAATCTAGATAGTCTTCCCTCAAAAAAAAGAATCTACATAGTCTTAGAATGACTACCACATTAAATAAAGAAACATTTCTATATAACCGTATGTACTAATCCTTGTTCATATCTAGTTAAGTATCACAGTACCATTAATATCGTGTTATATATTTTTCTTCTACTATTAAGAATCGTTGTGTTGTTGCTGACATCTGAATTTCTGCAGGACAATGTGTTTGTCACTGTTGTTGCATCTATCCAGTACCGCCCTCTGGCTGGCAAAGAAAGTGATGCATTCTACAAACTGACCAACACAAGGTCCCAGATCCAAGCTTATGTTTTTTATGGTAAGAATTCTTGAACAAGTGAAGATTTCTGGCTGTTTCAGTGCTAGTTGCCATCTTTCAAAAAACAAAAGTTGCTAGTTCCAAGAGTGCCTGCTATCTCATCACTGATACAACTGACTGTATCTCATTGTTCATGACTTCATGTTATCATGTATCCACTAATTCGCTTGGTTTACTTGATTTCTATAGTGATCAGGGCAAGTGTGCCAAAGCTCCTCCTGGATGACGCTTTCGAGCAGAAGAACGACATAGCGAAGGCCGTCGAGGATGAACTTGAGAAGGCTATGTCAGCATATGGCTTTGAGATCGTGCAGACTCTCATTGTCGACATTGAGCCAGACGAGCATGTCAAGCGAGCAATGAACGAGATTAACGCAGGTTATTTGGCTAAGCCCTGCCATGATAAAAATGAAGCACAAAGTACTTAATTAATTCTGACCTCCAGTGTATTAATGACATTGTGTTTGTGCTCTTTTGCAGCTGCCAGGATGAGGCTGGCCGCGAACGAGAAGGCGGAGGCCGAGAAGATCGTCCAGATCAAGCGTGCCGAGGGTGAGGCTGAAGCCAAGTACCTCTCCGGACTCGGTATCGCCCGCCAGCGCCAGGCGATCGTGGACGGCCTGAGGGACAGCGTACTTGGCTTCTCCGTGAACGTGCCCGGCACCAGCGCGAAGGACGTCATGGACATGGTGCTCATCACCCAGTACTTCGACACCATGAAGGAGATAGGCGCGTCCTCCAAGTCTTCGGCGGTGTTCATCCCCCACGGCCCTGGCGCGGTGCGTGACATTGCCACCCAGATCCGCGACGGGCTCCTCCAGGGCCAGTCTGCTACTGCTCAGCAGTAGTTTGGCTGTCTGGCTTCACCGGCATGGATGGACTTCTTACGGCTGATCGATGGTGGTTTGTGGTCTGCTAGCTATATGTATATGCCTAACTTACTATGGCTTGTCTGGAACCATGTGTGTGGTTTGTGGCATGAAGCACTTTAGATTGATGCATGGAAGCAAAAACCTTTATTAACCTCTTGGGAATTCAGCGTGGTATATGCATACATTATGAAATGGTGGTGATGAACCTTGTCTGATGTTTTGCCTCGTTTCCTTTGTCTTGTGGTATGTCAGTTAGTGCATCTGAAGCGACCAATGCTACTGAATTGAAGCTGATTCATTTTTTCTTTGTGAAAAAAGGGTAAAGGAAAACATACTTCAGAGGAAGCCAAAGATCTTGGCGAGCTTGATTCGGCGCCAATTCCACTCTCGAATTGTTCAGGGAGGAAGAGGTGCATCCTGAGTTCCTGACGCTATCTTGCATTGGACCTCGGTGACTGGCTGGTGACATGGAGGAGCGTGGAATGGTCCTCGCCGTCATACTGACAGCGATTTGGTCGATAAACTCTAAAGTCCCCACTTGAAATTCCCTTTGGTTAGTTCAGACTTCAGAGAGATGTAGCGTGCCCGCCGGGTAGAACAATGAAGCGACCACCAAGCGGAGAACTCTTGCCATTTGTTTCAGTGCTGCGAAGTTGCCGGACGTCACGGCACACCATTAAGAATTTTGATGCGGCGATCGTGACGCCGGTTATCATATCCACATTGGTACTTTGTTGTAAATTGTAAGTATGCTCAAGTCTTGATGAAAGCTGAGGTCCTTCGGGATCCTCCTTGTTAAATATTATTTTTAGCTTAGTAGAAAATCATATTTTTATAATCTTAAAAGAATATGAAAAAACATACATGTAGGGAAAACACATATGTGAACTTTGATAAAATTCCATGACTAGCTAGTTAAAAATCGACCCATTTGTGAAACTCCATGGAAACACTAATGAAACCGATATGAACCCGCGAAATCACAAGAATCTCATAGACACATGGAACCTACATCAATAAAAGAATTGTTTTCAAACTCATCAATATCTTAGTCGAGTTCCAAAAAGTTGGCCATTCCGTTCAAAATATGTAGTCATGTTTTTTTAGCAGAAAATTAGCATCGCTTGATGAACAAAGAGACGACCGCGAGTTGATTTGACAAAGCATATGATTTTAAATGCAACAATACATGAAAAAGATGATGTGACAAGAGCGAAACATTAGTTCCAAACTCATTGATGTTTTAGTTTAGCTCCAAATATATATATTTTTTAAATCATATTCGCCTTTTTCGAGTTTAAACATTTAGCGAACACGGTCATAATTGATTGAGAAGTGGGGAGAGGAGTGCGAGTTGATTTGGTAAATACCATGATTTTTTATAAATATACAAGTTGATGTGAAGATTCGAGCTGAGCAATAATTTTTTTTTACAACGGGTGGGGTCACAAGGATGCCGGAACTGCATTATATTGAAACACGTGGCGGGTACATTTTGCACAAAGGCCCTTTTACAACACTCGTCCAAGAAAACCTAATATTTGAAGATAAGGCCTCGGCTCTTACGAAAAACACCCTAGAACTAAAAGATAAAAAAGCAATCAGGTCCTAGAGTACCGCCGCCACCAATCGCCGCCGACCTCTAGGTGCATGGGACACCGAGATCAGAGAGTGGAATGCTCGATGTCTCTCCTCGGCGATGTACCGCTGCCACTGGCCAGCTTGAGGTCTCCGGGGACGAACCACTTGGCGACAACGAGCTGTCGAGCTCCAGTGCAGGGTCAGGTTGAAGATAGGCCGCCATAACGGCCGCAGATCACGACGGAAAACATGGCCCATCGCGTGAGTTGCTCTGGGATGCAGCAGGAACACGAACCTCCACCGCACAGAAGTCGAGGAGGACCAGCGACATCTCTTCCACTCCTCGCCGCCACGGCCGGCCAGAGGAAGAGCCGCCAGCTTCACGCCCTATATGAAGTAGACACCAATAGCTTCCAGGAGCATAAGCCACCAACCGAGCTTATTGGAGAAGTAGCGGAAGATGGCTGACACGGAGGAACTCCGCCATGGAGCTCCACGCAACGCCAGATTCTTCCACTCCGACAGCGCGCTCGCCTCGCCGTCAGGGTAGCTGCAGAGCATCAGCAACCGCACGCCTCCCTCCTTCTTCTCACCACCACCACGACCAGCTCGAAGAAGTAGAGGAGCCCGCAACAAGAAGATGCCAAGACGCTTATTGAAGAAGGCAGCCGACGACCTGCCATCTCCGTCTGTCCTCCTCCTTGGAGGCTTGACGAAGCACAGCTCGTTGGCGTGCTCGACGCTGCGCCCGTGCGCCGGAGCCGCTGACCTTCGAGATAGGGGAGACGGCAAAACGTCATTCGCCACATGGGACAACTTGCCTAGCTCAGGAAACCCTAAACTACTTCCTAATCTACTGCTATACAAGACGGGCCGGCACCCTAGAGCAGCTCCATGCCAGCCAGCGTGAGCGCCGACGGCGAGAGCGGCCGGATCTGGCCGGAAACAACGGTGGACTCTCAATAGGGTAGGGAGGAGAAATGAGAGGGGAAAAAGCTAGTTTTAATTGTTTGTTTTCTTGACTGTGATGGACCGATCTATCGAGTAGCACTATACCACCATGACTCGCTGAGCAATAATTTAGTTTTCATGTTTTCCATGAGAAGCGGTTTCTAGGAATACATTCTCGTGCAACAATGTGCTTTATTTCCTTTTTAAAAAACCGGAGGAGTCACGTCTCAGCGGGAATGATTAGCACGCCACATAACCAAACAAATCGCCATCGATCCAAAAGAAATCCAAAACTTTATTCTTTACTTCAAAGATCTCCAAAAACAAGAGCCGGCCGTAGCGTCCAAAATCGAGACAGCGCAGCAGTGAGCAAGAGACAAACGGAGGATCAGAGGGGAATTGGCCCCACGGGCACGTGACTACCGCGTGGGCCCGCCCAAGCAGTTAACAGAATCCCGGCCGTCCATCAGGCCACACAAGACACGTGGCTCTCCAATCCTTGCTGACTCGCGCACTCTCTACGGTAGGTAAGTCGGTGGGGGCGTTACCAGCTGACGTGGCTAGATGCCTCCCCTCCACGTGACCGGAGGCGAGTGTGGGGCTCTATAAATCATGTCGCTGTTCTAGACCCCGCGTTCCTCCGCCACACTTCCCTCGCCTCGCCTCCGCTCGAATCGAATCGAATCGCAATTGAGGAGTTGAGGCTCCCACCGGAATACGTCGGCGAGACAGCGAGCTTCCTTAACCGCACGCCGGCGAGCGGGGAGATCGCGCGGAGGGAGCGGTCGAAGGCGCGAGAGGTGGTATGGGATCGGAAGGCCGGAGCTGGAACGGGGTCGCCGGCGGTGGAGGGGAGGAGAAGATGGCGCAGTGGCGGCGCCGGCGCCGGCGGAGGTGCCCACGTCTGCCGCCGCGGTCGACATCTCGCTGCCGCTCCCCGAGATGACTCCCCGCATCATGCAAGTCTACTGATCCCTCTCTCCCTTTCTCGATTTGCTTCTGCACGCCGGCGGGGGTGGGTGTTGGTCAAATTTTTGGTGTTCGGAGTACTCTGGGAATCGGATCGTGTACTATCCGAGTCGGTCTGCTGCGCGCTCGAATGAACTGAGGGTGTTCGGGGAAATGCCTCACGGAGAGCCACTGCCCCTGATTAATTCCCCGTTTACCATTTTTTTCTGATACGGTGGATTCTTTCTCCAGAGATCTCTGCAAGGAGTTGGTGGAAGGGTGGTCGTCTCTGGACAGCTCGTGCTTCTCCATCGCGACGGTGTCCGGTGGCATCACCAACCTATGTGAGTTCTGCTCCTTGCCACTGGCGCTGCCATGTTTTCTGAGCCACCCACTTCACCTGAGCTACATGTTCTAACAGAGGAAAATAGATGCTGTGTAATTATACATGCTCAGCAATTCAGTTGTTTGAGTTGTGCACGCAGACCGTCACATAACTTTTTAAATGACTGCGCCACCTTAAGATTGCCTGCTGCTATTATTCCATCCTACTTTTAGATATGGCACCCGTGCTGAACTGCATTTTGCAAACCTATATCTTTAGCATCAGTGATTTGTACTCATTTCTTCAAAATCATTCCTCTTGTCATTTCATCCAGAGTTCTGGCCCCATTATGTTACAAGCATTAGAAAGTAATAACCACTTCTCTGTGCAACTGCACCTAATTTACCTCTATATATTATCTCTAAAATAATAATTCCCTAAATGTTTGTAACTTACAGTGCTAAAGGTATCTGTCAAAGAAGGCACAGACAGTGAGTCTTCTGTCACTGTTCGGTTGTATGGCCCGAATACAGACATGGTGATCGATCGGGAGAGGGAATTGCGGTGAGCATTTGAATCGTACTATATTAATTGTGTATGGTGTGGCATACTGGCATGTAATATTTACCTGCATTATATGTGTTCTTCTGATTGAACATCGTAGTGTCGGTGCTGTACTTTCTTAGTTGTGTTTCAGCTTTTAAATTTTGGACATACAGTACTCCGTTGGTTTCATAGACATAGTACCTATTCTATAATGCTCAAATACCTCATTGTTAAATAAAACAAGTTGGCAAGTCTTTTCAATTTTCATTTTCGGAGCTGAACTGTTTCCTAATGCATATACATCTATTACAATCATGGTTAGGCCATACCGTATCTCTCAGCTGCAGGGTTCGGGGCTCAGTTGCTTGGAGTATTTGAGAATGGAGTGGTTCAGTCATTCATTATGCCCGAACACTTGCTCCTTCAGGTAGGCATTTTGGTTCTGCACACTACAAATGGGGTGGTTTCACCCTCTACTTTGTGCATTTATTTCTCATTTGATTTGCGGTTCTACATATTATACACAGTGGTGTATGTTATTTTGCATCAGTAGGTGTGTGGAAAGGCTGCCATTAATGCTTCTGAAAATAGCTACTAAATTCCTGTTTTTCCTTTGTTCAGACATGAGGGAGCCTAGAATAGCCGCTGAAATTGCCAAGCAGCTACATAAATTTCATCAACTAGACATACCAGGATCTAAAGAACCACAGTTGTGGAATGATGTATTCAAATTTTTGAAAAAAGGTAATCGTTCTAACTTGTTTTGGACATTTTATTTTGGTCTGGTTGCGTTTGCTTCATCCATATTCGTAGACTGAACTTACATAATATTGTGTGCTGTGACATATTGTTGCAGCTTCTGTGTTGAAGTTTGAAGATAATGAGAAGCAGAAGAAATATGAGACGATCTCTTTTAGAGAAATACAGGATGAAGTTAAAGAACTTAAGGTGTGTGCTATTGACTCTTGCAGCAATTTGAGCCTACTTTAGTTCCATAATCCTAACAGGAGTATCTTAATTTCTCTACTTTTCTCTTTGTCACAAAGGGCCGTTACATATTCACAACAGTAGAAATTTATAGCACTATCATTCATCAAATGGCTACATCACTGTTTGTGACATTGATGTCCATGAATATAATGTGTCTCTCTCTATCCTCTTATAGGATCTCTCAGATCTTTTGCATGCCCCTGTCGTTTTTGCACACAATGACTTGCTTTCGGGTAACATAATGCTGAATGATTTAGAAGGTAAATATCACATTCGCGTATCACATTGTTTTGATTATTCAATCTCACAATGTTTTTCTCTTCAGATTTTCTATTTTCCGTTCTTCATTTGCAAGCTGAGATGGTGTTTGTGGTCATTTAATTTGTTGTTTTTTTAAAACAGAGAAGCTCTATTTCATTGATTTTGAGTATGGATCATATAGCTACCGCGGCTATGACATTGCGAACCATTTCAATGAGTACGCAGGCTTTGATTGTGATTATAACCTGTACGTTCTCTTCTTTCTGGTAGAAAGTCTGATGGGTCTCTTATCGTCATGCTCTTGCCCAGTAGTATTCACTTGGTTGCTTCTTGTAGGTACCCAGACAAAGATGTACAATATCACTTCTTCAGGAATTATCTATCTGATAGACCAAGTGAGGTATGTGAATTCAATACATTATCTTCTCTGGACAAAACCTACTGAAAGCTACTCGTAAGTTGAGCTGGTTTTGTCTATGAGTAAAGCAAGCTATCCATAAGTGGCCCTACTATTGGATAGTTAGATGGTACTCGTTCTATCGGTAGTCTCGTCTTATTTTAAATTAAAATCACAAACACATGCATTGTGCTACATGTACATGAATTTCTTACATCTTTCAAGTTTAACATGATTTGCATGTTTTTTACGAGAAGAGAAATGTAGTCTGCTTGTCATTTATACAAGTTAGGAAGACATTCAGAGTGTTACTTTGAGAAAACAAGCATAGCAGAACATAGATAATTTTCGCATGATGTAGTTTCACCATTATGTATCTAACTTCCTTTTCAACCAGAAGGTCCAAGCGCAGGATCTGGAAGCCCTTTATGCTGAAACGAACACCTACAGATTAGCATCACACGTTTACTGGGCACTGTGGGCACTCATTCAGGTAAAACACCAAAGTACTTCTTTCAGTGCAAAAGGTTTAACCAGTAAGCAACTGCCATAACAAGATATACTGCTGTCATTTGATTGCAGGCAAAGGTATCCCCAATCGATTTCGATTACCTTGGATACTTTTTCCTACGGTACGGCGAATACAAGAAACAGCGAGAGTCTTGCTTCTCCTCGGCACAAGGCTTCCTTTCGCTGAGAAGTGGCTAGAGCTTAGACGTTGTCCCCGGCGACTGCTTGCCATCGTCTTATATATACATGGTGGCAGGCATTGATGATCAGCTGTTGTACTCTGTGTTAATTAGCGCTTCTCCTCTAGCGTTGTATGATTGTATCAGCTTCTCGTATTCTTCCTGTTCCATTTTTTTCCTGCAGGAGGCTTTGTGCCGCCTGATAGAAAGTTGTACAATCTGTGAATAATGTACACCTGTTTGGTTGCAACAAACACAGGCTAAAGAATTCCGCTTTGCTTATCATCATGCGACGAGTTTCAAAATACAAAGAGGCACTTTTTATTTGGCTATGGTGTTTTCAGTGCAACTGCATGATACACGTGGGTCGTCAATTCAGTACATTGTAACACGGTACAGGTCATGTAGAACTTGAAGTTCACATGAGCTACCGCATGGTTCAGCACTTGCTAGCAGATACATCAGGAATTAAAACAACAGGTTACATTCTATCTAATGTTCAACACGGTCTAGATCAGGGCAGAAGGCTCAAGTGAGTAGCGCATGGTATTTGCCACACTCTAGGCTGATTGGCTGAAAGGCCAGGCGAATGTAGGCAAGTTAAAGCAACATAGGAGGCGGGGCTGCTCTCAAATCAACCTTCTGGTGGATGCCCACTCCCAGTCATTCGCCGGATAGACCCAATACGGTTTGGGCACTGGCCACCTGTCAAGAAGAGGTTTTTCAGAGTAAGCCGACGAGTAAATTCACGTAAAACACTGCAGCCGCAGTACTAGTTCTGAGACATGTCCGAACCTGTTTAAATTACAGCCTACGGTACTGCTGCCAGCATTGCTCCTGCCAAACACCACAAAATTATAGCTTTTAACATCCAACAGAATTGATTACAAAGCATTACAAGCCAGGCTATTTGACATGTAAGATAGTCCCTGACATCTACAGACTTGTCAGGGGAAAAAGTAGGACATGAGTGGGATTCTTGTGGTGAAAACAGTAGGACAGGAGTGGAGAAGTGCAGAGATTAAGGACAAGCTCATCAAAGCGGCAGCCTATATTTCATCACAGGCTGAAGATTGAAACTAAAGTTGAGCGTTGGAGCTACTATGCTCTATTCTCTACCTCAGCTCCAACTTAATCGAAATAAAGATCGCGGAAACATCATTGTAATCATGCAACATCAGTGCATAAACAGTGATATCTCCAAACAATATAATCCATAATATAACTTCGAAACTGTTCAGGAAAGTGTAAAACCCAAATTTTCCAACATAAACGGACACCCAACCATAACCCAAGTTTAGCTGATAGTGTCCGAAATTCAATCAGAAAAGATATTTATATATCTTTCAGACCTAGTACGATATGGTGTGTGAAATGCAATATTCTAATTGTTTGATGTTTTTGCAAGTGGAGTTCCCTGAAACTTGAGTATTTATGCAATGGACAAATACTCGCATGCCACAAAAGTATACAACATCTAAATTAACACTGTAAGACATACCTCTTTGTCTCAAAATGCCTCAGGCATTCCAGAATTATGTTCCTAGGTATGAATGGAGTTTTTCCTTCTTCATAAAAGTTCATGCCAAGAAAGTTCCCATCAAAATCAACAAGGGGTCCTCCAATCCCAGCCTAACACAAAAATCAAGTGACATTGGACAATGATTATATTAGAGAAGATGGCAGTTATAATGCCTTGTGCATATAGTTCTGTAGATACAGCGACATATTAAGGCACTCTCTTCCAAAAAAAGAAACAGATTAAGGCAACCAGACCCTGATGCACCTACTTATTTCTGCCAAGTAATAAAGTAAGAGAATCAACTGTGTACCTTTGTAATTATACATGTGGAGGTCAAAAGCTCTGTGCAATCAAAATTGCTCGGTTCGTCACTCAACATTCCACTTGTGGCCGTTAATGAGCCACCTGCAAAGATGCGTCCTACAGCTACCACCTTACAACAGGGCTCAAATTGTATGTTATGATAGAGCTTTGCTGTATGAAGATCAGGAGAGGCCATGATATTTACTACAGCGACATTATAGTGTAAACTACAATGCTGCAGCTTTCCTGTGACCAGTTGTTTGTTGGGAAGTCGCACTTCAATCTGCAATGTCAAAGTTAGATCTAAGCAATGTATATTAATGAATACTCATAAATACTAAAGAATGATTAGCAATACTAACCCTCAAGTCATCATCAATCTTATTTTCATCATCAGAAGACCTGACTAAGCTTGCAGACGTCAGAACCCTCGTGCATTCTATAAGTATGCCTGTGCATGCAAATAACCTTGTATTCCCTGCACATGACATATTTCAGATCATTAACCGCTGATGATCAAATACAAATGAGGAAAATCACCTCTGATTAGTATATTCACCATTGAATGAAGCAAGTGAGACAACACTGCAAGACAAATTTAACACAACTTCTTCACTGAGGTCCTTCAGGACACTTCGACAAGAACCGTCCACGTACGGAAATTTCTCTTCAAACCCATCAATAAATTTCATGCCTCCTAGTTTAAAAATGTGACACAATACAGCATTAAGAACTAAGCAAAACAATAACAAATAGTGCGGGGGGAGTTGGCAAAAAAGGAAGCTCACTCACCACAATTTTTTTCTGGCAACGGATAACCAAGTGACCGCAGGTTTTTATGTATCGTATCAATAGATACTAGGAAAACATGGTCAACCAATTAGCACGGCTGATAAATTAAAACTAGGTCCCAAGTACGAGTATAAAACTAACATTGTATCTTGTAAAAATTATGAACAACAATGATCAAAAAGTAACATTAGGACGGTAGAACCTTGTATACTAATTTACATTTTAGCAGTCATTAAAGATTCACCTTCTGGGTCAAAGTGAGAATTTGCGTAGAGATCACTGTTTGTGCTTCTCACCATTCTGTCACCTATGATGGAAAAGATGAATGAAGGACTGGATACACAAGCTCATGCAGTAGTATATTATCACGCAGCACACAAACGCACTAAGTGAAAACTCCCTCCATTCCTCAAAATAAGTCGTATATTATTGGTCAAAAGTCAACGCAGTTTAACTTTGACCAATCTTATGGACAAAAATATGAACATTTAGAATACCATATTAATATCAATAGATCCAGCAAAGAATATATTTTCTTAGTATGTTTATTAGATCTTGTAAATGTTTATATATTTTTATATAAGATTGGTCCAAGTTTTGACTATAAATGTTGCCTTATTTTGAGGAACAGAGGTAGTAGTGTGAAAGTGATTTTTTTAAGGAACAAGGTGAAGTGGTTTATTACTTTATTATAAGAAACGAGATGATGTGATTTATTTCAAGGAACAAGGTGAAGTAATTAGCACAGAGATCACATGCAACTTAGTGAATTTAGCATGCCATTGATTAGAACCATCCTTGCGCTACAGCTAGGATTCACAAACAAGAATTGTGTGATAATATATAACTGAGAGTTCTAAGCAAGTGATAGTGCAATTTTATCCTTACTTGTGCAACCCCCTCCGTGCTTTTTTTGAGGCCTGCATTAAATATAAAAAATATGTTGTAATAAACTCCATAGAAGTGCTTACTCAAAAGTTAGGAGACGCATGGCTACAAAATATTCCGTAGAACGGAGAAAAACTGATTACATAGCACATCTAGAGAACTCGCATTCTACGGAACCAAAATATGTGCGTATATTTGTTCAAACAAAAACTAAATGAGAGCAGATGCTTACAGGATAAGTGGTGTGAGGCAAGCCAATGGGTAGCAAAGAACCATATTACTATCTAGAAATATTTTAAATGCAAACAAACTAAACTGCCAAAATCATACTATCTCCTTACATGCAGTTTCACGCATAACCTAGCACACGAATACTATTTTGGGTTCTCTATTCCTGATATGAGAAGCATATATGCTGAATCACAAAAAAACTTCAGTAATATCTATCATCGATGCAATACATGATGTGTTTGAACAGGCTGGTGCAAATGAGATAAGCGTGCTAAATTATTGGGATCGCAAACTCATAAGACTGAAAAGCACGCATGGGTAAGCTGATGGACAAGCTTTAGCTCATGAAGTACTTAGAGACATACTGAATCATTCCATGACGCTCCAAATATTTGGCAATTATATTGCTTCGAAGAAAGGTTGTTTGTTCTCCATTGTACAAGTTCATGCCAAGAAACTTTCCATTGAAATCAACAAGCGGCCCTCCAGTCCCAGCCTAGCCAAATAAACAAAATGGCAGTGAACAAGGGTAAACAAGAAGAGATCACATCTCTATTGCCTTACTGAATGAGTATAATAATCTAGTCAAAGACTAATCCACATAACAATTTATTGCCACCACGTGAATAAGAGAAATCAAAATAGTGTACCTTACTGATTTTACAAGTGGAGATCAGATACTCCTCACTATCAAACCTGCTCACTTTGTCCATCACTATCCCACTTGTGGCCATCAATTTCCTTGAGTCAAACAAACATCCTACAGCTACTACCTTGCTACCTGACTCAGGTTGCATTTGATGATGTAGACTTGCTGGAGAAAGAAAACCATGGGCTTGAATGTTGACAAGAGCAATATTATAACGTAAATCACTTTGTTCCAACCACCCATCGACATACTGATAATGTCGATTCCACACTCTAATCTGTAATGATAAAGTGAGACTAAATCAGTATCTCAGATGAAAAGTAAAATGAGCATGATTAGCAGCACCGACCGTCAAGTCCTCATCTATCTTGCTTTCATCGTGAAAAGATCTCACCAAACTTGCTGAAGTAAGCAAAGTAATGGTGCGTGGTCTCCAAAATATAACTATGCCTGAGCATGAGCATCGCATTTCATCGCCTTGTAAACATGATCAATATTCCAGTCAGTCATTAACGATGATCAAATACAAATAGGGGAAATAATGGGCACATGCCAGTAATAATTACCCTTGAAAGAAGCAATGGCGAAAACCTTTCTAGACAACTGTGAAGCAACCTTTTTACTGAGTTCACTCCAGACACCTTGGCCAGAGGTCTTCAAGTGCCAAATTGCTCTTCGAAAGTATCAACCAAATCACCACACACTAGTGAACAGAGCATGGTACAGCACACTTGTGAGCATTATATAACAATGCAATGAAAAGATACAATACATGCAAAGGAAGGAAGGAAGAAGAGTGACAAAGTTGAAAGTAAATGACTCACCTGTGCTTCTGTTGTGCAGTCTTGTGGCTTGTTACTTTCAGTACTACTCCCTGTTGTGCAATCATATTCTCGTCTTCTCTTCCGCATCTTTCCAAACTGCAGCATAACGAACAATATGCAACTCTTCTTGTTATAACCAGTGGGGAGCCAGGAACAGAGCAAGTGTAGTGCTGATTTATGAGAGACGTTTTTTTTTTTGCAACCAAAATACATCATGGTAACAGTATAATCTCTGGATCAAACTCATCAATTGGCTTTCAAAGACACTGATCTGCAGCAATTTCACTTATAGTAAGTTCAGTGCGTGCTCTTTTGGGCGCATGTCATCTTTTAGGAAACCTATTTCCATCTTATTCCGAGTAAATTACTGAATTACAGTAGACAAAACACAATCTAAATAGAACTAAGCAAGGACTCACAGATTCATCAGTTGTCTGGTCACAATACATCTGGTATTTCACGGGATAGAACAAGGAAGGACAAAATTCCGCACCTGAGTAGGGTTGGCACTTGCTGAATGGCTGAATTGGGGGTGGGGAGGGACAGTGCGGTAGTCTGATAGGGAGTTAATCGTATGGGCAGTGCTGCCGCCTGACGCCTGTGGTTAGGGTTTTTGGAAATTGAAAGGGGACGGGACGGGCAGAGAAGAAGAAGAAGGCCGATTCGGGGCGACCTGGGACTCCGGTGATGGAGAGAGATCCAGCGCTCGCCGCTCGGCCCTGCCTCCCGGGAGAAGCTCGAGCAGGACAGCAGGAAGAGCGGAGTTTCCTCGGTGCCGCCAGCGATTCCTACCAAGGAAGCCGTGACTAGAACGGATCGATGAAAATTAAGCCTTTTCTCTAAAAAACGGAGATATGAAAAGCCCACTAGGCCCAGTACATACGATCGGCTCTTGCAGACTTTGACGCGGCGCAAATCCGAGCGGCAAATAGCGAGCCCCTGCTTGACGCGCGTTGCGTCAAAACATCGACGTCCGCACAAGAGCTAGCGAACTGGGACAGCCCACTGAAGAGAATGGGATAGGAGCGAATTTTTTTCTGGTTTCTTGGCTGGTTTTCTCCCAAAAGAACCGGCTATAGTACAAAGGTAGAAAAATCGTACTCCCTCCGTATCGAAATGTAAAATATTTACCATTTTTGGACCCACGTGTATCTAGACATATTCATGTGCAAGATTCACAAGAATTTTTTTCTGGTTTCTTGGCTGGTTTTCTCCCAAAAGAACCGGCTATAGTACAAAGGTAGAAAAATCGTACTCCCTCCGTATCGAAATGTAATATGTTTTACCATTTTTGGACCCACATGTATCTAGACATGTTCATGTGGTCCAAAAATGTTAAAACATCTTATACGGAGGGAGTAGAAGATTAAAATACACCTAGTTTTTAAAACAATTACGAGAAATAAATATTTTTAAGTAATTTACAGAAATGTTCGTATGGATTTAAAAAATGTTCTTAATAGAGGATAGACATATTTGTTTGAGAGTTAAAAAAATGTTTGCATAGTTAGAAATCAATTATTCGTGAGTTCAAAAAATTCTTCAAAGGGATCATCTACCGGTCCGGTGTTTCTCACCAGATCATTGCCGATAACGGCAAGCAATTCAGCAGCAAACAGTTCAATATTTTTTCTGCTCTAAACATCACATTGAGATCGCCTATGCCACCATCGCCCAATCTTGCACGAAGGGACAGGTCGAAAACTCCAACGGCCTAATCACAAAACCAATCAAGGCCAGGATGCCTGCCACACTCAGTTCCCACACTTCGGTGGAGCAACTTCATTTGGTAGCCGAACTAGAGCATGTTGGCTTAGGTTCTTTCTCACCGGTTCCTCTTTCACATGAGTCAAAAATTTCATGTTGGACTGCACAAGCGCAACTAGACAGCTGATCGTTTGAGCCTATGGGTGTGTTTGGTTACGTGTGAGCCTTCCTTTCACGCTATCTCTACAACAGACAATCTGGCTAGAATCTCTAGCTTCTGGTGCATCCACGACGTGGGCCCCACATTTCAGTGACACATATACGGTGGTTCTCTAATCCAACAGCGACACGAGTACACAACCCGAACCGACTATCTTTTTTTCTCCCCTCGTTTCTTTGTCACGTTCTGCTCCATCTTCCATCTCCTCCGCCAGGTCAAAAGAAAAAGTCCTCCTACGCACGAGCTCCCGCACCGCGCCTCCCCAGCCTCGCCGCCGCCTCTCCGCGGTGCTCCTCTCCGGCCTTCCAGCGCCGCTCCGGTGCCCCTCCTCGCCGCCGAAAACTCCCGTACCAACAGCGCCCGCCGCTCGTTCTTCCCGGAACAGCAGCCCCGAGGGGAGACGTGAGAGGTGTCTCTCCTCCTCCTCCTCCTCGCGCTCTTAGTGGTGGACAACCGAGGCACCGCTAGTGAGCTGAGGGAAGGGGAGGTTCTCCTTGGAAGAGATATCGTCTGTAGACGGGTGAGGTGCGTCGCCGCCTCCCTGTGCTCTCTCGATCTATAAGTCCTACAGTTTTTGGTGATTGATGGTACACGTGAAAATGGTTCTTTCTTTTTGGTTCAGGCATGGATTTGAGCGAGGAGAAAGGTTAGAAGGGAATTTGGAGGAGGAAGGGGACCAGGATCTGAAGGATTCCCTATTTCTCACGAGACAACGCCGCCGTTAGGGTTTCTCCGCTGCCGATGCATGCTCTCTCCCTCTCCTCCTCCACAGGCTGGCGCGCCGGTAGCTGCTCCGCCCCAACCGCCCGCTCGTCGGTCCGCCTCCTGCCGGAAGCCCGACGAGCTCTTTGCCACAGCCACCCACTCCAGCGTCGGGATGTACCACGTGGAAGAGGGGCAGCGTGATGGCGGGCGGGACGACGGAGCCGGCGAGGTCGATGGTGTCAGCGCGGCCACTGGGGGGTGGAGCCGTAGCTGGCCACTGAACTACTCCACATCTGCGCGTCGTAGTCCATATCCTGCTCGACCTTCAGGATTCTATTTTTTTGCAATTATGTACGCTTGGATGAATTGCTGCTGCAATTGGATGCATCCTGATGCCGGTCTAGCTCGGATGCACATGCGCACATGTTCAATGGATGGAATGGATAATTTTGTCTGAACTCAACTAGAGCAGAAGCTTCTTGCATTTGATTTGTATCAGCGTAGCATGTGAATTACCAACTGCTTGCTCCTTGAATCAGTAGTTTTTGTTTCCCACTGTGTATTTCATATATGAGCAGAGCTGCTAAATGCTTAGTGATATATTAGCTGTTTGGAAAATATCAAAATCATATGGAGTGTTTGTATGCAGCTGAACAGAGTCAAAGTGTGAAAATAAGATACCCACCCATTATTTCTATGGCTGAACAATGGAAAAAACGAAATTGGTACAGAGATATATACACCCGTTTGTGCTAAAATCTCTTAAGCTGAAAAATACTAATTTTAAGACACTTGACAGTTGCAACATGGCAACTGCAGAAATGAGCTCTATGCGCAAACACAGTTGTCAGCCAGGGAAATTCAACGGCATGGAAATGTGTGGGTGGAATACTTCATTTACAGTATTTTTTGACGGTCTCACCGAGTGAACGCTCCAGCCAACCCGTTCATCAAAATTCGGATTTGTATATACAGTTTATAACCAAGTACTTATTTCTATTCTGCTATCTTTGTTTTAATTGACAGAATGTACTAAGTGAGCTGATTCTTTTGTAGTTACCAACACCCAGAAGGTCAAATGAGGAGAAGAGTTACTACTGTATCCAGAAAATGGGTGGATGGTTCTACCAATACCGAGTTAGCCTTAATTTTTATTTCTTATGTATGCTATGCTATCGAGTTGTGTGCTAAAATTGAACAATAACCAATCTATGATCATTAGAAGTATGGATCATCTGTTATTGTGCTTGGGTGGACTTCAGATTATCACAATTACACCGTTGCCTTGTAGCTGTTTTATTTGTCATGCACATGTGTTAAGGCTATATTTTTATTAGTAAGCAGGCACAGTGTGAGATCCGTTGGCTGCAATTGAATATTTCTTTTTTTACCGAGTTGATGCTGCCCAATCACTGTAAACAGTCTTAGAGAGATACTGCACTATAGTGTTCACTATTAATAGTTATCTGAAATTCTATTGTCAAATTCTCCTTAAACAAATTAGTGCTTCCTCCTTGAGTAAAGTGTTCTATTAAGTATGTTTTGGGGATGCTAAGTTTCATACATCTTCTATATGAGGTGTATGGTGTTCTATTTGTGCTTTGTTTCTCCACATCTTTCGACATAGCCTCGTTTTTCATTGCAGCCTTGATGTTTTTGTAGCTGCATTGAACTAGGCAAGTTAAAGTTTTGTGTGTATGCATTAACCAATCTTAAGCTGCTCATAATGAATATCCACTTGAATACAAATACAGTCTTGTAGAGGTTAATTAAAAAAGGGCAGACCCATAGCCTTGGTTTCTACAGAAGAGAAACGAAAATTATCAGTTTATTCTTGCCCACTACATTGTTGATGTTTGCAATGTCCACAATGCATTCATAAGATCTAAATTTTATCTCCACTGTTAAGAAATTCTTATCTTTCATATAAAAGTCATTTGCTAAATTTAGTGAGCATGCTCATCAATAAGTAGATGACTATGAGGTGACAGCCTGAATTAGTTCTTTGTGTAGCTTCAGTTTGATTTATTCATTTCTGTTCATGCTGACCTGTGCGATCTTGTTGATTTCTTTGTCGAAAAGATGCCTTGGGTTCTTTATACTTTGTGACAAACATGGCTCCAATTCAGTATTTGTGTCTTCGCCAGTTCACAGGATGCATGCTTAGATTTTGTTTCCCTCTCCTACTTTCATTAGCTTCTAGCTTAGCACGCCTTTTTCTTTTCTCAAAGCATTTCTCTGATTGTGGACGTGATGATGGTGCCAGTTACTAGGCAGCAAGCTTATGCAGGTCTCTTGCCGTTCCAACGGAGTTTCGTCTAAATTTCCACATCAACACAGAAGAACAACTGAACAAGTAATCTGAACTGAAGCTCATTATTTTACATTAGTTAAAATTTATGTTTATCATGATGGCCTATTCCAAATCATGACATAGATTACATAGATGTTGTTTTTATAATGCAAAATTGGTTTATGCCTAACCATTGACATAGATAAAGTTTCAGAAACTACATAGATCTTATTTCGATGATGCAAAATCTTCTATTGTATTTTTTCTATCAGTTGTCTAAACTACCTACAGAAAAGATGACAATGGCCCCCAGAAACATTCAAATCAGTTTTCCGACTGGGCCAGAAGACCCTCTAATTATTCCTTATATTTCTATGCTGGATGATGGTGAAAGAGCTCTGTTTCCATGTGGTCATGTAAGGTGTCTCTTGATTAAAATTTAGAAGTTCCCTAGTGATGATTAAGTATGATTTACTGTCTTATATATTTTCCATTGGGTTAGGCCATCTGCCCATGAAACATACAGAGACCCCTTGGCCCTATGGTATCATTAATTATTCAGGTACTTTGGTACATTTCTTACATGGAAAGGTTCTTAAGCAACATTCATTTGTGTCAAACAGTCAAGCTCATAAGTGTTCCTCTTTAGTTAGAGTGGTCTGAAACATTAGATGGTTTGTGGTTTTGTTCTGATATAGGTAGAACAAATTGTTAGATCATTTTGTAAGCAACATTCCTTTATCATTTATCGTGAAGTTATCATCGTATACCTATCAATTTCATATACTTTTTCATGTGAACATATGTATTTATCTTTAAGGACCCTTTAATAAATGGTGAACACTATTTCTCTCTCACACACACTCTCTTTTTTTTAACTGTTGAATCGGTGCTTATTAGATCCATATTCTGCATGATTTAGAAAATTAGAAATCTATGTGCATGATACTATATCCATGTTCATGATGCTGACATGCGTCGTTGCCGTAAGTGGCGGCATCCTCTTTTTCTACGATCTCGGCATCTCCGGTTCGGCCATCTTTTCTACACCATGGTACTGTGTTAAGCTCTCTCGGCGCTTGCATTGATAAGTAGAAGAAGGTAACAATAGCTTTCAGAAGCTGCGGCTGGAAGCGTTACTTCTGTTTCTGAACTTCTCTGTTTGTTTTAAAGCTGATCCTACGACATTGCAATGTTTTTTGTTTTACTCTTCCATTTACAGCTAGACTTGTGCTATTAGAACTCTTTGAGTGTGCTACTTTCGCCGTCTTTCTTAATCTGATCCGTCAGAACCCATTGTTGTTCAGCGGCACTAAGTTTCGGGTAATTTATCTCTGGATGTATTTTGGGTGCCATTTTCCTGTTGTACTGAGGAGCGAGTAATAGTTATATTAAATACACAAAAATGTTCCATGTTTTGTAGTTTACCACTGTGATCTGTGCAAAATTGGTATTGGCAAGAAACCTGTGTGATGTGGTGGCCCATCACTGTTCGGTGGCACCAAGTTTCTGATAGTATACCTAATGGCTGTATTTTGTACTGAGGAGCGAGTAATTAAAGACAAAAAGCATCCTTCCATGTTTAGTATTGTACCACTGTGGTCTATGCCAAATTATTATTGGCAAGAAACCTACCTAATGTGGTGTAGCGTTCATGGTGCATATGGATTTTTTCAGCATAGGTGTGCATGAGTTAAGACATATGAGCTCCTTATCTTTATTCTTAAGAACTGCAGGCCCATTTAGATATCATTTTTATCCAAATAAATTTGGACTTTTTATTTGGTGAACCTGAAGTAGCCCCAACTTATGTTTCTGGACTTCTGTGTTTGTTTTAGAGCTGAACATGTGACATTGAAATGCTTGTTTTACTGTTCCATTCGCAGCTAGACTTGTGCCATTAGAACTCTTTGAGTGTGCTACTTTAGCCGTCTTTCTTGATCTGATTTACTGTTATTTACCGAGTACTAACTGGTGATGCATCATCTGTGTCATTTAGCCTTAGTTGACTCCACGAGTAAACCCCCCTTTCCTGCATTTTATTGAGGTGAGCTTCTAATGCTTGCTTTTTGTTTTGTTTGCTATGGCTATATAGACACTGTTCTCTCTGCGATGAACCATATTATAATCTATGACCAACACAAACATTTCTCTGAAGCAACGTTCTGTTACATCATAAAAGGAATCCAAAATTATATGATAGTGATACACTCACTCAACTGAATCTGTATGGTAGCCTAACTTACAAATAATGTAGTTCAGAGTCCTGCAGTTAATCTTTTTTTTTTTCAAGTGGTACAGTAGTGAGTTGTTCGTATTACCATTTTCTTAATGCACAATCTTACAATGTTCCACATGGGCGACCTCCTATTTATCTTCGAATTGTTGTTTTACCACACTTTACTAGGAATTATTTTTAGAACTCCCTATGTGTCCATTATGTATCTTTTTACTACGATGAATTGTATTATAATAGGGTAAATGAAGCTGTTTTGCATATACATAGGATTCCGATGAGGGATGTTCCTTTTCAGCGGAAGAAAAGAACATAATCATAGGGAGTTATATATTAAAGATGTATGTTAATTGATCTTTCTTAATAATTAATAGTTGATTTGGTTACCAGATTTGTCTTCATATTGGTCCGTCAAATTTTCATGTCTAGAGTTGAACTTATGTATATGTGGTCCTATCTCGAATATATGGACAACACTTGAATTATAACATCAATCAATGTGTAAAATGATACGTGTCATTATTCTGTAGCTAGCCATGCAGATTTCTGATATTAGTGGCTCTTTGAAAGTTCTTGTTGCTTCTTATTTAACCATTAACATGTACGTTGTAGGTTCTCTTCCTTTTCACCTACAAATATATGTGTGACCTCATGGCCATTTTTGAACTGTCTTGTGTATACCTTTTGTTCTAAAGTGTGTACCGTTTTGGATCACAATGCATATTTATGTATGGATGATGTGTTGGGTTCATCCATGCTATTTGAATATTAGCTTGGTTCTATTGTGGCCCTTTTTCTTTTCCTTTCCAAGCATGCCATCACCTATTTTTTGCTCATAATAAATTAATAATAGTTGATGGGATCCTTCCTACAATAAACAAATTGTTTAAATTTCATATCGGCAGCCAAATGCAGTTCCTTATTGATATGGTCCAGTTGTGGATTGTATTTTCGTACTATTATTAATCGATATTGATTTCTCAAAATTGTATGTATATATCTGAGATAATGTGGAAAAAGGCTTCATGGATATATGATGACAAAGGACAACACGGGCGCAGCAACGCGTGCCTCTCCCTTCTAGTTCGATGCAATCTTTCTCTATTTGGTTAGATGGGTGGGCATCCAGATCTCGTGTGACACGATTTTTCAAACACCTTTATGCCCGGCTGAGAAGGAAGACTTCACTCTCTAATCTATATATTTTGATTCAAATATAATGTATACGAAAATATGTGCGCCGACTAGTAGGTTCAATTTTCATACTCGGTTTCGAAGTTTCGTCGACTGTAACTTCTCACTTTTGACGATGCTCGGAACATTTTTAGACGAATTTTGTCAAGTTTATCGCACTCGTTTGACTGTTTAAAATATCTTTTGACAAGCAGTTTCATCTCAATGTTTCACACAAATCGTGTTGTAATTTTTCTGTTTTGATAGTCATATACGAGCAGATCTTATAATGTAGGTATTGTAGGTGTTTGCACTGAGCTTAGTATACGTGTCTTAAACCTCTATCGCCGCCGGTCGCCAGCATGAACTCCGTCGCCACAACAACATCTAATAGGAGGTGCTACCTCTTCGTCGTCTCCACTCAGCCGTCACTCGTAGCCGTGAGCTCTGTCGTTGCTGCAACGACTATTAGGTGTTGATTGCGTGAGTGCATTTTTTAATCTTCACCGCAACCTCCGCCGCTACACCGCCACCACGTCGCAGTCAACTTCACCGGTGTCGGCGTAGCTCCAACCTACCCCAGCTACCACGTTGTGACGTTATCCTACTCGCCGCTCTTCGTGGTGTTGTCACATAGATTGTTCAACTGCGGTGGTATGAGATAAGTTCACCACGTAGATAAGAGATTAGAGTAGAGCATACATCAGTGTTTAAAAAACTTGTTTCTAACCATCCGAGAATGTCTGAAATATTGTTAGCAACCAAATAGGCTAGACAACATGGCTCGTGTTTTTTTAGAGCCAGACTCTGTTGGGCCACAAATGGGCCAAAAGTACAAATGGCGCAAAAACCATGCGGGTAAAGTCTGGCGTCACGACGACCCATCTAGAGTTTGTGGTCAAGTTCTCAGAAAGTGCATCTCATCTGACCTGACTTGTTCCTTGAAAACAAAACAGAGCTGACTTGTCCCTATGCCAAAGCGGCGTAGCAGCAATTCCTGCACACTGGTCCATGGTGTGCAGCTCCGTGGCTCCAAGCTCGACATCAATTCAAAATGGTGGAGGTGGCTCAATCTAAGCAAGGGCTCGATCTAAGCAGAGCACATGCCATTTCCAATCAAAAAATACGAACGCTGAAATGCAGGCAGCATACATACTCACACCAGAACGCTAAAGCATGGCCGTTGCCCGTTAATGAGGTCCCTCGAACTCGAGCGTACGGAACGATGAGCATATCCAACGACGTACACACCAGTTATCACGGTTTTATGAGGCACCGCGCGCCAGCCTCATCGAGAGGTGCCGACTGCCCGTGTCATGGGGAACCGGTGCCCCTCCAGGCTTGCACGATCGAACGGGCCATCAAGACCGGACCAAGCTGACCCCTTCACGGGCTTCCCGGCGCCGGAGTCACGTCCGCCTACGTCACAGCCGTGCTGACGCTCGCCGCTCTTGCTCTTCCTCACGAAGCTCAGCAGCTTCCTGAGCCCCTTGGCGAGGTCCATGTGCGGGTTGGTCGCCGCGGCCGAGAAGATCGCCGGCGGCGGGCTCTCCAGGCTGCCCCACCGCTTCCTCGCCAGCGCCGGCGTCTCTGCCCACCTCGGGGACTCCATCGCCGCCGTCGGAACAGACGGTAGCTCGGACACGGACCGGAGATGGCGCGCCTTCGTGGTGGGGTGATCTTGAGGCGGCGGCGGCCGCCTCGGGCTCGGGCTGCTGCTGGGAAGGTCGTGCACCCTCGGCGACCGCAGGTGTAGTAGTGCAGTCGCGCCACCCGTGCCGGTGCCACGCCTGAGGAAGGGCCTCGGCGTGGCGCAGTCGCCGCCGACGCTGTTCCGCCTCTGGTGCGACTGCGACCTCGGCGTGGCGTAGTCGCCGCCGACGCTGTTCCACCTCTGGTGCGACTGCGACCTCGGCGTGGCGTACTCGCCGCCGACGCTGTTCCACCTCTGGTGCGACTGCGACCTCGCCGCGGGCGCGCCGCCGCTGCTCACCGTCCTGCTCCTGGCCAGGGGCAGCGCGCCGTGCTCCTTTCTCGGGGTGGTCGGGACGTGCAAGGCCGGCGCCGTCCGCCTGACCTGCGGCGTGTCCCGAGCGGCGCACTTGACGGTCAGCGGGGTCGGCCTGCCGCTTAACCTCGTCGGCTGCTGTCCCATGGCCTGCTGCGGCTCGGCCGCGGCGGCGGAGACGCGCCTGGCGTCGCGGCGGCGCATGTATTCGTCGTACTGCCTGCCGCGGCAGCAGGAGCCGGCCCCCGCGGCGGGCTGCCGCGTGCCCGCGACCGCATCCTCCTCCTCCCCGCACTGCGCGGCGTGCAGGAGCTTGTACGCCGCGAGCTGCAGCTCCAGCTCCCACAGCTTCGCCCACAGCGCGTCGTGATCGCGGCTCGCCATCGTGGTTGATCCCCTGCGCGAACCGGCGCGCCGAGCGGGGCTATATACGCCGAGCGGCGCCGTGATTAAAGTCTGGAGGTGCGAGTGTGACCGTGTCGGGTCGGACGGCACGGCCTCGTGCTGTATGTAGGCGCAGTTTTTAATTGGCGGCACGACGGATTTAGACTAGTTTATGTTGTTTTTTTTATTTGGTCGCGCGCCGTGATGACTGGTGAAGACGCAGCCGGGGGCTTTGCTTGACCAGGTGTCCAGGTGGCTCGGACGGCGGCGTACTTGAGAGGGCGGCGTCGACCCGGAGAATTTCTGGCATCTTGAGAAAACTTCAGACTTTTCCGGTCTCTATCTTCCAGAGTCTCTTGTCTTCCAGATCAATGTAAGACTCTAGAGCCTGCCGTGCAGGTGCTATGTGAAAGTGAAACGATCGTTCCTCCCATATTCAGAAAACACCCGAGTTAGAAAAGCTAGGTCGTCAGAATTGACTGGAGAAAATTCGTTTTTTTAGCTCTTCCTATCACCTTCAGGTTCAGATTCACCACGCCACCTTTACATTGCCGCAACCTCTGCCGGACCTTTTCTTTCAGATGGTGCATTGACGATTTCACCAAATCAACATCTCCTCGCCCGGCAAAAAGGAGCTGGTTAGGTAAACATTCCAAAAATATCATTTTACACGACTAGTTTGTACGCGCGAGTGTCCTTTCACAAGCATACCAACCGACCCAAAAGCTTTGTGGACTACAACTTCCAAGTGTTCATGACAATACTTGGGCTGTTTTCAGTTGGTCCAATCTTCGTGCAGATACGCTGACCGAACCCTGTCAATAACTCAAAAGCTCAGCACACCCACCAACCAAGAAGCTCAGTAGCACACTCATATCTCAAATCTAAGCAGTCATTTTATTATATGAGACAACATTTCCACTTTAAGACGGTACAGAGAGTAACAATTCACCAAGTCCAGGCAAAGGGTAACGAAACAAGGTTTTGGGCTAGATATCAAAATTCCTATTTCACGTGAGCATGATACGCTTACGACGACAGCACGGCTATCACGTCGACGCCTTGAGAACAATGTAGTCGCCTTCCGCACCCTTGAACTCACTTCCAGCATACTTGGAGTACAGCACGCTGCTTCCGGGAGCGATTGTCAAGGGCGTCCTGCTGCCATCATCGCCCAATGTCCCAGGGCCAACAGCTATGACCTGTTTTGAGAAATATTGATCAGCCAAAGAAGTGGTCAGAGCTCGGAACTTCATGCTACAAGTCGAAGCGTCAGGACCAAAGGCATATCCAGGAGGGTTGCTGCCTACTCATGGATATGGTTCTCTAGGGAATGCAAAAGAAGAGATAAAATGATGTATATGTTATACCTGATTTCTCATGTTTCATATGATAGTCAAAATAAATTTAAGACTGGTACAACAGTTACGGTGTAGTCTATCAGCCAAACCTAGTCAACTAGTAAAGTGATGTGTTCACGACTTTGTTACTGTTAGGCACCTACAATCTCCACATCAAAGGCTAAACTCTGAAGTTGTTTTTAAGTTGACTACTAGTGATGTACCTAGCATGGTAACTACAAGAACACCAGGAAAAAATAGTAATCACAAAAGCAGAAACAAACAGACAGCCAGGAAAGCAGCATGTCAAAGGAAGTCTTGGTCACTAACTAATTACACTCATGACAGAGACAAGACTACAAATCACAGTTTCAACACAGATCTGGTGCTCGTCCTTTCCATAAACCTTAACAGCAAATAAACTAGTAACATTAAGTGCACAAATGGCCAGTAAAACATGCTAATGACACCACTGATGCTAGACATAAATTGTAAATGAACACTGCAAAGAAGGATAATTATGTAAATATAGATGCAACTATTTCATAACAATATGTTCTTTGTTTGGAACCATACGCAGTTTTGGTAACAGATCATCAAATTAATTGTGGTAAATGCTGAATAACAAAGTTGCTCACCGTTCCAACAGAAGGCTTCTCTTTAGACGCTTGTGTCAACAGCAAACCGCCAGCAGTTTCCTCTTCAGACTCTGCAACCTGATTCAAAGGGGGAATGTAGAACTTATGTCAGCATACTGGTATTGGTGATGTTAAATGTCAATGTTACACTTCATACTCAAAAAAGAAAGAAATAGATGTTCACTGAAGGGTTTCCTCGCTATAAAGAATATAGCTTTGCTACTGTTTAATCTGAATCTCGAAGCAAAAAAAATGACATGCTGACTATCACGATGCAATAATGCGTCACTGCAGAAACTAAACGGGGCCCCCTAGGAATAAAACAATAATGGATCTGGAGTCAAAGGCAATCACGCAGAAAGGACGAGCAGAGCATAGAAAGCACAAAATCGAGGAGTTATACAAGCAGGCATTACGTCGAGAAGAGCAAACATAAGGGCGATTTGCACGTCAGTATCGCTTCGAGCCTCCACCAGAGTTTCCTCTGGCTTCGCCCCGCTCAGGCATAGTTCACCATCTTTCGGGTCCCGACAGGCGTGCTCCAACTCGAACCCTTCACAGAAGATCAGGTATTTTCTAGCTCTATGTTGTTTTTTAGATCAAAAGAGCATTCTTGCTCTGTTGGTCATGATTCCTTGCCCTATCGTTAGTGGAGTAAACTTATCTTCTATGCCTTTTCTGTTGAAATAGATGCTACACCATAATGCCATAATTCTGAAGTTGATACATAACCATGAATATTATTTGGTGATAACATGACCTACGCAAATTGAGTGTGCAGTTGCAATACTGAACGCGACAGGATTCAAATAAACATTCTTTCTGTTCATAACAGGAATACAGTGACCACGCAGTACAAGTTTCAAAATAATACGATTCTAAACACACCTTAATGAGAACACGGTCACCCAGTGGCTTCAGATCTTTTACGTCATCAGTGTCAAGAACACCAATGATGTCATCTTCTTTCATAATGAGATGGTTAGCATCATTGAATTCTAAGTCTGTGCCAGCATATTTTGAGTAGATAACTTTAGCACCAACCTGGAACATGGTAATTACTTTCTCTCATCAGTAATCACAGTAAAATAGTATGTCAGATACGAAAATAACATAAATATGTCGCCACGAAGACGTCATCTGAATAATTGCCTTAGAAAACAAATACTACGATTTTGATGTGAGAAGAAGATTAAATACATGTGGTTAATTTGTCCGTTTATCTTCCAAGTTTATTTTTATATTCTCAGCTGAGCAGGAATAGATGCTATCATCAAACACCCGATAATCTTAGTCAACCAAATAGGGTACATACCGGAACACTGATCTCGACGATTTTGCTGCCTATGGTTCTCCCCTCTCCAACTGCAACAACCTCCCCTCCTTGTGGTCTTGACTGAGCTGTTGTTGGAAGCAATATCCCTCCGGCAGTTTTATCCTCAGTGTTCTTTGCCTTCACCAGTACCCTATCTCCCAATGGTTTGACGGATGTATACTGCACATATCACAAGTCTATGAACACTAGTGCTTAGGTAATAAGACAGGGGATTGCACATTACATTCTCAGAAGTTTAAAACAGTATCACAGCTAACTTGTAGTGAGTAGCATCGCCTACACACTGCATAGCGTGAGCAATGTGGTCTATGAAGTATGCTGCACAGCGCTGTAGCTTTGCACATGAACGTACTTGGTTGGTGCGTAACCAAGCCACACTTTGACACACCAAAAGTTACGAAAAGATTCATTCTGTGAGTGTGTAATTTATAATAGAACTACAGAAGGTTTTGTACCCAGCACATTCTTAATGAGTAACTAATCTTTGTTCTCTCGAAACTAAAAGCTACATCACCATTGACCACTCTAAGCTTTGGTTGGGCATTTTGCTCTTGGCGTTTATTTTACTAGCAAAATGCCCGTGCGTTGCAACGGGAGAAAAAATATCGTATACTCCAAACCCGATAAATATGGCTCAAGCCCCTCCCCCACACCACCGACACACATAGATCCACATCCTCTATTTCAACACGGCGACCTACACGTTTCGCCGCTCGTCCTCTTTCCCGCCCAATGGCGGTCGTTGTGTCTGCTATATCAAAAAGGTCAATCCAAAGACAATGAGCTCGGGATTCTGAAAAAGCGAACATGAGAAGGAATCGTGATAGAGGCTTCGGGTGAGACGTCAGGATGAATTTAGAACACGACTGAGAAGAGGAAAGGGTACGCGCAACAATTCCCCTGAATTTTATCTCATGTATCTCAAAACAAGCTCCTTTAGGAAGATCTTCCCCAACTGACAATTTCACATGTTGTGGTTCACTCTTCATTCAAATTATTAAATACGACATCGCTTTGAAATAGCTGGAATATTGTTGATTTTCCAACACAACAATCAGTACGAATCACCAACAAACAGTAAACTTAGACACCAACTTTTTAACAACACAAACAGCTAGCAATTTCTCCATCTCCCCCGCTATTTCTTCTTCTCCTTGTCCAGCAGACATCGCCCGGTCCTTGAGCGCATGATTCACCACACGTGTGCCACATTAGCTGCGTCAGCCGTTTCCCCTTGCCACCTTAGCCAAGCGTGCCGAGCATCCGCCTCTGCATCGTCGTCGCCGCCTCTACAGCCCAGCATGCCGAGCATCTGCCTCTGTGTCACTGTCGGCGCCGCATTCACGAAAATAGGCTATGAACATGAATACTCCCATCTTTACTAAGTGACCTGAAAAGTCTAAAATATAGTATTTAATTAGCAGTGTTGTTGTATAAAATTATTCGTAAATTGAAAGAAATTCTAAAAAGGTTTATACATCTATTGATTATCATCAATAACGACAACATTGTAAAACACACTCTGACTAAATCTGAATATAACTTCAGTGTGCAAACCTGATAGTGTTTACTTAATAGGTTTAACTATGGAACGATAAAATATGGCTGCTTCAGATACATTGACAATGGTAGGCTGGGAACCAATTGGGTACTCGAGATCATACAAAGTTCATATCAAGTATTTGAACTTTGTTCCCGTGGAAAGCATGGCCCTTTCCGTTCTCAGATATGGGCTAATTATAGTGGTCATATACCTGACACAAAAGGCAGAAGTTGTATAAGTAATTAACACATAGGTGCTTCTATTGGTAGAAAACATGTAGTGCCCCAGCTGAAAACTGACATCCCCATTTTTCTCAAACACTCAAGTGCAAGGACAGCTAGCTAAAAATTATAAAGCACAAACAGATTTTCTCAACTAAATTCAACATTGATCTTAGGCTCTAAGAGCAGCACACGGGAACCCCACGTGACTAAATCCAACCTAGCAAAATTTTCCTTCATCGACCTGGCAACCTGAGATAAGAGTGGCTGCAATTGCAGTAGGTGCTTAGAGCTGGAGCACCATGGTAAACCCATGTCGATGGTGTCTGCTATGGTGCAATAACTGATGCATTGTCAATCCGCCCGGCCATAACTGATATGTACAACATAATATGGTAATAATTTCCTATCAAAGTAATTCATACGACAAACACTGACAAAAAACTACAAGTGTTGTCTTAATCTCACTTAATCACATGCTTGTAATATCTAGAAAGCTTCACAAAACATACATGGTTAGTAAAACTGAACCTGGTGGAGGGAAACTTGGGCAACAATCCCCAGCTCAAAGCTGCATCATAGCGACAACAATGTCATAGTTTCACACCCTGAAATCAAGCAAAAGTTTCTGTTTTCAATCCACTTTAACTGCACATTTCACAGAAGTTTTCTTCCGGCCGTGGTGAATGCATGCTTAGAGGAAATTCAGCAAAAGCTTTTGTTTTCAATCCACTTTTAACTCAAACATTTCACAGGCAGTTTCCTTGCGGACATGGTGAATGCACGCTTAGATAATCTTTTTTTCATCTAATTCTCACATCACCATTCTGAGGTTCACCAACCAGCGATGAAGAATTTGCACTTAATAAACACACGATTATGAATGCAGGTGACTGACAGACTGGAACAGTAAGCTAAACCCAAAATTGATAGGCAAAATGATCCAAATCGAGCAACGGCCAGCAGCATCAATTGGTGAGGAACGGGAAAGGAAAATGCTCACTGTGAACGTAGGAGTCAGAGTCGTCAGCGTCAGATCTGACAGAGGCCATGGGCACCGCCCCGTACTCCTCCTCTTCCCTTATGTCGTTCGTCCCAACTGGCGGCGTCCTTGCGCCATCCAGGCGCCGGCAACTCTCGGCCACGGCGTCCTTGGGCACAGCTCGACCACGGCGTCCACATGCGGCTCCCGGCCGCATCCACGGGGCTTGACAGATCGACCGTCGGCGCACACACGAGCTCCGCCCCTCCTAATACTTCCCGTAACCCTCCTCAACCCTGGATCCTCGGGAACAATCCATCCAATCCAATGGACGGGGCTTGACGGATCGCCCGGCGCCGCCATCACCAGGATCTGAGAGGAGGACGATGGTGGGCCAGCGGCGGGATGTGGAGAGGTGGTTGGCGGCGCCGATGGGGTCGGGAGTAGGTTAGGTACTCCGTGGTTGGTGCTGCTCCTTGCGCGCCCGGCGCGAGGTGTAGACGTGGTTCCCACACGCGATGAAGGAGGCAGAGGCGGCGACGCTGGTGAAGGTCGGCAGGGGCGGCGACGCCCGTGTGGCTGAGCCCGGGGGGCGGCCGCAAGGGAGAAGGAGAGGGAAGGGATCGAAGAGGGAGAGAGGGTGTCGGGGACTCGATGATCTTGTTGGGCTTTGGCCCATTTGATCGCGCGGGGGCGAGCGGAGAGAAGCGGTACGAGAATGTTGGACGAAGCGAAGCAACGACGTACGAGGAGGAACGAAATTCTTCTTTTAGATAGGAGAGATTTTGGTTATTGCAATTCAACTCTCCTACTTGCTATTCTAAATTCTTTCCTTGACACATACTCCTATCAGATTATCAACCTCCATCTAACAAAACCCTGACTCCCACCAGATGCCCAGACCACAGAACCAAGACAAACTTTGTAAATTAGACAGCTTAAGCTGAGCCAGCAAACTGCGGCCCGAGAATCATTGGTACCTTGGGCGACACGACCGTGGCGGCCCTCACGACGAGGCCTCGGAACCTCCGCCCCGTCGGCACAGCACGCGACGACAACGACAGCGCCGGAATGCGGAACCCGTCCGCTGACGCTGGCTTCGCCATCGCCGCCGACGCCACTTGCGGCCCGCACAGGTGCACCGACGCCATGGCTCCTGCCGAAACCAACCGCCAACAGCTCACAAAATCAAACCGACAAACCGCAGAAAATCGAAGAAACTTAGCTTCCGAGGCGCGCGTACCTAGGGCGGGATTGAGCTGAGCACGCGTGGGAGTGAGAGAGTGGCTGAGCGAGGTTCGGAGGAGCGGAGGAGGAATCCAGACAGGGGATGCTAAGCTTTGGGATAAGGATTTGGGTTTACCCTCGAGTTTAGGAGGAGAGAAAGGAGGCCGCCGGATGGTTCTAGAAGATGATGGAGCTCGCCGAGATTCGGACGACCCGAAGCCATCCGACGGCTAGGAGCGAGTTTGGGCTGGGCCTCGCGCTCCGGGTTAGAGCGTGCCCGTGCCAGTTCGGCACTTCGGCGGATGACATGGGCTCCGTGTACAGCCCTTTTTGGACGCCACCAGCACCGTATCGCTAAGCTACATGGCAGCCCAGTAGGGTGCACATGGAAAATCAGAATATAAAACATTTTCTATTAAACCATGCAAAAAAAAGCATTTTCTCAACAACAAAAAAAGCATGTCCTTTTGACTCCTAAGCTCACTGGATCCCTTTATTTAATTTTTTTGGAAACCATATTTTCAAATCTGAAAAAAAATAGACATGACTACGTCTACATACATAGTATGTACGACACAAGTTTCGTCAAAATATATTATTATCCGTGCTCTACACACACAAAATACAAATCTTGGATAAAAAAAAGTTTTTTTCCCTTTTTGGAGCCACAAATTTATCATTTTGGTGTAGCCCAAAATTGTCAATGTTTTCCACGGAACTTTACAGATCTATGGATCATATAAATATCTATCCAACTTCAAAACCATAATTGTCTATTTATTTATTTATTTATTTTAATACCGGGTTCCGTATGGAGCCCATGCTCCAAAACGACGCTCTTGCCGGTTTCTACGTATCATGGACCACCTATGTCAGCACTCATAAAGAAAAAAACTAGTTCAACACTTATAAATCTAAAAAAGAAAAGTAGGTCAGCACTTCAGCAATATCGCTGGAAGTGCTTTTGAATACAAGTCTAACAATATCAATTCCGTATCAAGCAACACACATATCGTCAAACCATTTATTGGTCAGGGATAAAACCAGGTAAAAATTGTGCTCACATATTTTGAGAGGGATAGAACATTTATTTTGCTCAATAGTGTTCACAGTTCATATTGTGATATAAGGGAATCAGCCCAACGGATTCACATAAACCAGAACTACAACGATATCCGTCACAGAGAACATTGGTGTATTGCAAGCTATTGACAACATGACAAGCAGCTACGCCCATGTCATGAATCGTTCACAGGGATGTATTGTACCGCACCATTTGTCCAGTGGTAATAGCTCAGCTGAGATTTCGCCGTCAAGCATTTGAAACTGATCTGCCAACAAAGTCCTGGATCCAGCATCGCGGTCTCCGCAGCAGAAATTGTGGGCATCGGCAAAGAAAACGAAGTGTACCTTCACCTCTGTAATCCTCATCCTCGGACATTGATGCAGGTGACCTCGTAGCAGGGAGTCAGTGCTCAGGAACCCAGGCCACCACCGTTGAGTGATTAAATACTTGACTAGTCATCATTCAACAACTGGGCCAGCATAGCATCTGCACTCTCAGGGCCGTCGCTGTTTACACTAGGAACTATATGCTCTGGTGATATGAACCGGACAAACTCTCGGAGTTCTGTGAAGCTACTGTGTTCACTGTATGGTACTTCATATCTGCAGAGATTAATAAACAGCAAATAGTGTTTTATAATCAATACGATACTTCATATCTGCAGAGACTATAAAACAGCAAATAGTGTTTTAGAATCAATACATGGACAAGGTTATCATCTTGTCAGAGTTTTTTCTTCTGAAGATAGCTTCTGAAACATTGAACTCAAAAAACCCCATTTTTCTTAACCATGTAGACAGCAGACAGTAGGGCATTTGGTTAAAATAAGGTAAAAACTACAGTACTACACTCCTCTTTAGCGAAGAGCCTAAATAGTGATTGAAATACGTTTTTGCTACTTCCTTCAGGCCAAACAGTGTGAATGTATTCCCTCTGTTCAGAAACATAGAATACGTGCAGTCATACTAAAGAAAGATATATTTGTTAGGTGATGATGGTAGCATTAGAAGAATTGTCGCGAAAACAGCTTCCATGATATAGTTTATAAAAAATAGTCATATTCATAAAATAAAAGAAAAAAATGCATGCTGGGGACATTGCTAAACTGCCAATGTCAAACATATCAAATATTCTTTATAAGTGGCAATATTAGTTAAGCACTTCCAGAACAGTACCTGATGATTGTTCCTTGTTGCGACCTTCTCCTGGTGTTTTTTTCCTCCCTTTACCAAATGCCCAACCAGTAGGGCAAAATGCCACGATGAGGTCAAACCGGTTCTAAAAGCAAAGTAGCTATCAGAAAATCATAATAGATGATACTGAGGAACACGCAATAACATTGTTCCTTTGGAGTATGAAGTGAAAGTATAGAAACCTCCTAGCCAAGCTAATCATCAGACTTTTGGTTGATACCTTGGTACAGTAACAATCAGACATCACTATTACTGTGGAGCAATTACAATTTGCATATTAGCCGGTTAACGTTATAGGAATATGTAAATGTACTGCGACTGCAGTCAGCATAAAAAATAGTTAAATACAACCAACATAGCATGGTGTAGCTTTGAGATGCTAACAGCTTAAATATCATATAACTGATAGGATTATAACAGTTGGCCTTACAGCATATTGACTTGACAAATGTTTCAACCGCTTGAAGCTTGCTAGAGTCCACATCGGCACAACATGTATGTGACTTTCGGCTTCATTGGCTGTCAACCAGGGCATGATTTCCTGAGGAAGCTCCAAGTGCTTCAATATTTGCAGCTTTGCAGCTCCAACAAATATTTTCTTCTGAAGCAAACGAGCAACCTCCGTAAACAATCGTTCTTTTCCTGCAACCAGAAACATTATAAGACATGAAAATTAGATACAGAAATACTTGATTATCAAAGAGAACAAAGGTGAAAATGTACCAATTGTATAGCTACCAATCAAAAACAGTGTTTTTGGATTGAAAGCTTCTGCTTGTATAGCCTCGATGACAAACTGTATTACAACCTCTTGACTAGGGAAGTCATACTGCAAAATGATACTTATTTCGTGTGAAGGATACATGGAGATTGGTCGTGTAAAAACTCTAACTTTAGTATCACTTTTGGTCAGGAAAAATACTTACTCGTGGATTACAGTAGGTCGTGTCAAGTATTAGAGTGTGGATGTGAGAAGATTGCAAAACAGGATTGTTGGCCATCTCGGAAGAAAACCGGAAGTCTCCAGTGTGTAAAATAGCCTAAAACACAAGTGAAGGAAAATAAGATACCGACTAGTTGTGCCAAACAGATGAGAGAAGCAAATGAGAACAACACTTACTTTACCATTGGGTGGCTCAAAAAGGATAATGATTGATCCAGGGCAATGGTTGGCATCAAAACATGTCAAATTAACTCCTGCGACAGTAATCCTTTTGTTTAGTGGTAATACATGCAATCTATCCCATGCGACACCAATCTTATGGTGTACAAGATTTGCTGTTATTGAGGAACAGTATATCTTGCCATGACAAAAGTTCTTAGTCAAGCCTTGGTAATCTGTTGAAGACAAAGAGTCAGGCTTAGGCATCAAAACATCAAACTTAAGTGCCTGCATCACTGAAGTAGGAAGTACTCATTTCACTAAAACATACAACTAGAGATAGATTGAAAAACCAATGGGCATGCAAATGGACTAATTCATGTGATAGGTAAATAGTCTAGACAAACGTTGAAGATAATAATTCAACGGAAAGTGAGGCAATAAAATAGTTCTTTGATTAAACAAAAACAATTGACACATCAATATCCCTTTAGTCCACAAGAGGTTGTTGGCACCTCCATTTCGTATGTTCCAATTATTTATGATAATTATTTTACCAGTACAGGGAAAGATCTTCATTCAGGAAGTTTGGCGATCATTTATGATAAAGTACTTTATCAGTTGGTACTGGGACAGGTCCGCAACAAAGAACTTTGACTTACGGTCTAGATGGAAGTGTGTCAAAAACCAGTGGCAGCAGTCTCCCCGTAAGTAGCGAAATGCATCCTGCAGCAACAGATTTAATTACAGAGCATACTGACATATGAACGACAAATGCTCCGGTTGACTTGTGTACAGAAATGCCATACCACTCGAAAAGGTGTGCCTGGGATGCAACACCAAATAGGTGTATCTTTAACCTTCGCTTTACGGGTATGACTTCTGCTACTAGCCACTTTGGCACTAGATTTTTTCTGGTTATTCAAATTAGATGGTCTTGGAACTTTACGGACTCTTTGTATCTGATCAGATGAGGAACACCGGAAAAATTGCGTAATTAACTTGTTCCCGTTCATTGGGACTTTAGTCCTGTTCCTATTTTCAGAAATTAACACATCTGCTTCTGTATCATTGGTATGATCATTTTTCTTCCTCAATTCACCGAGAGCATGGACAATTTTCTTTCTAGGTCCAAGGGAAGTGATCCCCATACCTAGAAGATCCTGCAATCCACAAGCAACAATATGTTAGTTCTTTCACTTATAGCTACAAGGACTGTCAATTTCAATATGTCAACCAGTAGTCTCAAATGTTAATTGAGAAGGGAAGGTCGGCATCTATTCATGCTCCCCCTAGACAGACTGATGACAACAGCCTCAGACTGTAAGTAGTCATTTCTTATTTAGTATGAATGATGAAAATTTAAAGTGAGTCATCTTTTAGGCTGACTTTGGGTTGCTGAACTCTCCATTATTGTGTGTGAATACAAGAGCAAAAAAAAAAAAGAATAGTAGTGTACGCAGAAGCAACCTCCAGTTCGCAAGAGGGCACATCACATAACCTAAGCTCTAATGCTTGAAAATAAACCTCTGTGTCAAGATTGATGCAGTTACTACCTCTTCTGTGAGCCACTGCAAGGTCTCCCAGTCAACTTCTTCTTTGGTAAAAATTTCCTCATATTTAGACAGCCCCAGGTTCCTTAACCATTCTAAAACACATTTGTTTTCAATGTTTTCTCCGGTGCAAGGTGCTCTTTCATGATTGTGATCAGATTCCTGGAACAGAGGTAATTCAAACATCATGCTCATAAGAAACAGTTAATAAAAAAACGAACTACTGCAAAATGCCATAGGAAATACGAATTATCTTTATCTCCACTAACTTTGTCAACGATGAAATCATTAACCAGAAGATATCAAATCGAGAGTCTCCACCCCTCACTTGAATTCGTATGTGCTGGAGTTAACAAATATTATTGACAGCCCCACAATATTATTGACAGACCCACAATCTACAACAAATTATTGGCAAGATATTCATCTATCATCCTAACTGGGCAGATAACGATGCGCAGCAACAGTACAGTTCACATGACCAAAATTAATACAGGTGAATGGAAATACATAAGATCCCATATGCTTAGGATTAAGAGTGAAAATAATAAAAACAATAATTATATCATATCAGTACCTAAGGTTTCCATAAACTAAATAACATTTGAGTAATAAACCCAGTAAATTTATCATGAATGATTAATATAAGCACTATAGTAACATAGGAGTTCTATATATCACCTTAGCAGGTTCATCTTTGTCGAGGCAATTATTAGTATGTGCTAGCTGGAGCTCCTCACTCATCTCAGAAATGTCTGATCCACATAATGGGCATTGCACTTTATAAACTGACTCGAACCTCGCTGAATCCATTTTATTGCCTTCAACAGGAGATGCCCTACTGTTACAATGACTGTCACCTGACCCTCCATACAAAGGTTTATGAGCTCATTAAGCTGGGTCCCAATCTCAAAATTATCACAGTCGTCAGCTTCAAAATGATGGGCCGTATGCGATTCCAGAAGCATCGATTCAACTGAATTCAAGCAGTGATACTCCACACTTTCTGCAGTTGAACTTGATTTCTTCTCTGCAGGCTCAGATGTGGAAGTCGCCACATCTTCTGCCACAACTTTCCTCTCTTCAGAAACCAAGCTACAGATTCCTAAACCAGGCTCTTGAAAATCTCTGCAATTTGCACCTTCAAAATCATATTTTGAACTCGACACCAACAACTCTGATTCTATAGAATGTGAGTGGAAATTCCTGTCATCGACTCCAAATCTACTCCGCTCATTCTTTTCGGCCATAGATCGAGATGCAACCTCGGCTTTTGCATCCACGTTCCCTTCATTAGATGCAGAGCCACGGAGCCATGAACCAGATCTTCCCCCCATCACCCCCCCCCAGGAACTGGGTTACTAGCCCTGGGACCCTTTCCCTCTTCACAGTGCCTACCTCCCAAATCACTAGTTTCGCCTGGCTCCAAAACCTCGATTCCGCCGAATTGGGGAAGCAGCTGTAACTCTCGCCCTTGCAACCGCCGTATCCGCCCAATCCTTTCTCCTCGGTAGCGCCTAATTTTAGGTCACCGGACCGGACCCCAATAGGCTGCAGATCCCTCCCCCGTCGCTTCGTTGTCCTCGGGTACGCGGCGTAGGCCGGCGCCAACCCTCGAACCGGCCGCTAGGGTTTCGGCAGCCGCCGCAACCCTCGCCGCGGAAGCCGTGTCGCTGGAACGGGAATATTCTCCTTCCCGGAGTAGGGTGAGGAAGTTTTAGCTTCTTACGGAGGTGGCGGGAGACGGCGCCGTTGGAGGGCTTCAAGGGGCGGGCGCGGCTGGCGTGGTGAGGGCTCTGGAAGTCGTCGTCGTCGTCGTCGCAGCTTGCGGCGGCGACTAAGAGCCGGGTTTTGGTTTGGGCATGGGAGGTGGAGGTCGCCGGCGGCCATGGCTTCGCGGAGGGCTTGGGTCTCGCCGGCGGCATTTTGGGTGAGGGACTGGGAGTGCGAGAGGGCAGCGGAAATTTTTTGCCGAGGCTTTTTGAAGATGAAATGGAAAAAGGGCGCGCCTATTTCTGGCTTGAAACACTAGAGCGCCTTCGGATTTCAAGGCCTCTGGATCCGTGGGCCTTTCGGTACTTGGGCCTATTCAGAAGCCTAATTTGTTTTTTTAGAAGTCATCATCTACTCTTCTTAGTGCTTTTTCAGTTGGAGAGTGGTGGTTTTGCAATTTTCTTTGGTCCAAACTTAATTTCTTGCAGCACTCGCAAACAAGTTACAGTTTCTCATTTCAGTAATGAAGTTGAATATAAAATCTTAAGTCTTAACCAATGCTACAACTGAATTGATTTGGGTAGAAGGGCTCCTCAAGGAAATTGATGTTCACATTCGAGAAAAAGCCATGTCTATGATGTGAAATCTTGGTGCCACATTTCTGTCTGCAAATCCAGTCTTCTGTGCCACACTAAACACATTGAAATTAGCTTCCACTTTGTTTGACAATGAGTTACGAACAAACTTCTTGAGATTCAGTTTATCTCTAACAAGGATCAAATTGACGATGGTTTTACCAAATCTTTGCTTGTCAACAATCTTCAAGAGTTTAAACGTAATCTAAACATTTCTCATAGTTTAGATTGGGGGAGGTGTTAAACCTATTCAGTACAAGAAATATGTTAACTAGTGACCTTCTGTCAGTGACTTTAAAAATTTTGGTAATAGATCTGTGACCATTTCGAACCAGTTGGTCGTAAGATGTTTGGGAGGGGCTAAACCTAGAAACACAACGACCATTTTAGTCAGAAAGGTCACAGTCTCCTTACACAAATTGATCATAATTTAAACAACACTGATTTGCTTCCTACTCTTACCCGATTGCGACCAATTTAAATTGGTCTTAGCCTTTTAAATTGTGGTGCATTGCTATGACTAGGCGCTACCTCATCAATTTTTTCCATGTGTCGTGCTTATTTGTCTCGCTTTTACATACGTGTCATGCTTAGTTGTTTTTCGCTTACGTGGCATGGTTTGAACCACACTCAGCTGACTAGTAGGACCCGCCATATGGGACCCACCGTGTGACACATTGGACCTGCTATGTGGGACCCACCTTGCTGCCATGTGGAACCCGCCCATAAGCAAATTAATAACGGAACAAAATGTGGAGATGGGGAATTGAACTCACGACCACCATCTCCTCCTAGGAGCACATAACCACCAAGCCACATACATGTTTGTGTCAACTTAGTGCTCTGGTCCTTTTTAACAGCAAATTTGATCTGCTTCCTACTGAATCGACAGAAATTTGTCTTTTTTACGAGAGGTGGATGGAAACCGTTTGACACGCAAAAATTTGGTTATTTGTGTATAAAATGTGGTCTAGTATTTTTTTTAAAATATATTGCTCCAATTTTTCAACATAGTTTTGGTAGGTGCTTCACAAAAAAAAACAATTTTTGCACTCGGAAAATGTAAAATGATTTTTTTGTGCAAGTAAAATGAAATTTACTTTGGCAACATTGTTCTCCATTGCAAGATGCACGTTTGTGCCCAATATAGGAAAATTTGAACAAACTATGCGATGAATGTGGCCATAACATTCGTCATTTGGCCTGAAAGACATGAATCTTCGTAGATGATAGCTAATTTATGAGAACACTTTTCCAAGACAATTGCCCTATTCCAAGTTTATTATTTTTGATGGATACTAGGACACATATAATGACACAACGTGAAGGTTTTACATTTCTTTGATTTTGTTTGAATTTTGTATGCCGATTTCAAAATACGGTCAAAACGGCGGACATGACCGTTCGTAGCAAGGGGTTGAATCTTGTGAAACTATTGTTGTATCTCTGATGAAATATGTACTTATGTACCCAAAAATGATCAAAAAATCATGAGCAAACTACGAGGCACCTGTAGTTCAAATTTGACCCACTTCCTACTGAATTGGCATAAATTTGTCTTTTTCACGAGAGGTGGATGGAAACCATTTGACACGCAACAATTTGATTATTTGTACATACAATGTGGTATAGTATTTTAAAAAAATATAGTGCTCCAAATGTTCAACATAATTTTGGTAGGTGGTTCACAAAAAAACCCAATATTTGCACTCGAAAAATGAAAATGCCTTTTTTGTGTAAGGAAAATGAAAAATTTATTCGGCACATTGTTCATGGTTCCAAGATGCACGATTGTGACCAATATAGGCAAATTTAAACAAACTATGCGATGAATGTGGCCATAACATTCGTCATTTGTCCTGAAAGTCATGAATGTTCGTAGATGATAGCCCATTTCTGAGAACATATTTTCAAGAAAATTGTCGTATTGCAAGTTTATTATTTTTTATGGATACTAGGACACATATAATGACACAACGCGAAGGTTTTACATTTCTTTGATATTTTTTTTGAATTTCGTATGCCGAATTCAAAATACGGTCAAAACAGCGGACATGGCTGTTCGTAGCTAGGGGTTGAATCTTGTGAAACAATTGTTGTATCTCTGATGAAATAGGTACTTATGTTCCCAAAAATGATTTTCTCAAAAAATCATGAGCAAACTACGAGGCACCTGTAGTTCAAATTTGACCCACTTCCTGCTGAATCGGCAGAAATTTGTCTTTTTCACGAGAGGTGGATGGAAACCGTTTGACACACAACAATTTGATTTTTTGTACATAAAATGTGGTCTAGTATTTTTTTTAAATGTAATGCTCCAAATGTTCAACATAATTTTGGTAGGTGCTTCCCAAAAAAACCAAATATTTGCACTCGGAAAATGAAAAATGGCTTTTTTGTGCAAGGAAAATGAAAATTTTATTCGGCAACATTGTTCATGGTTCCAAGATGCACGTTTGTGAGATGTCAATTCAGTTGCAGCTATGTGTACAAGGATGCAGTGCAAATACTTGTTTATAATACTTGTATCCTACCATGCAAAAGTAATTCTTGGCTGCTCGCTAGCAAGATTTCAATCATAACATGTGCATACTTGTTTATGATGTTTGTGCTTCCACCAATCCTCTTTGGCATCATAGGATACAAGATACCATAACTTGCAGTTCTCATCTTGCTTATGCTTTGTGGTCTCCGCTTATCTAACATAACTAGCAATTATAGGATACAAGATATCTTAACTACTTCTCGTCTTGCTTATGCTATGTGATCTCAGCTTATCTAACATAACTAGCAATTATAGGATACAAGATACCATAACTACATGATGATACTTGGTGAACGGAACTGGGGTCATTTGCCTTGCTGTAGTTGTGCCGTGTGGCTAGTGGGCTCATAGTATCCAAATGGCTTTGTCTGTTTTGTGTATTTGGTGTATTTCTGCCTGTGTCTTAAATATAACAATTCTGTAAGGCTGATCTGAAATGCCATCTAGGTGATCATTGGTGCTACCACTGGTGCTCTGGCGGTCAGAGGTGCTGCTGTATCAGGCTGAGCTGCCGTTGAGGCCTACCTTCATCAGCCACAATCACACAACAACGCCTCAAGGTTTTGTGCCTCAGCTAGCTCGTTCTTTATTGTATTCCTTTTTATTTAACAATGAGCGGACAATCTGTGCATCACAAAATTATAGCAACGTCTCAGTTCTTCTGCTGCTTTAGATAGTTAATTAATAATATCTGCACCATATTCTCGCCCCAAGTTGATTAGATCTGCTCCTGCACTCCTGGTTAGCACTGTTAAATTTTAGATGATTTACGGATGTGCTTGTTAGGCATTGCTGCTCCTAGCTACTGACTCTTGTTGATTCTGAACATGAGTTTGCTTCCTGTTGCAGGAGGAAGATTATGCTCCAATGGACAAGATGGGAGCTGTTGTGCAAGGGCCCTGCTGCGGTGGTGTCCTGGCGTCATTAGGAACCTATTCAGTCATGTACTATTTCGAGCTGATCTGTTGCAGGTACCCGCTTCTCCCGTGCAGGAATATTGGTGTGTTTTTCACTATTCTGTTCCATATACTGATTTGCGAACAACCAGTAGCTTCATTGAAGACACTGCAGAATTTAACTGTAGGAACAAAGTTAACTTAAATTACTACTTGCTTGCTGTCAATTATGTTGTTCATGCATTTGTCCCTTTTATTGCTTGCTGTCAATACTTGTATCTCTTGTGGTTATTAATTATGCTTCACATAGGTTTTAATTATGCTTCTATGTCATTGCTGACCTTGCAATAGAAAACATCATAGAATACCGTTAATGTGGGCAATAACACGATTTTCATGCCTAACCAGATGAGCTTTCGTGCTTTCCAAAGTTATTTAGTCCTAGCTGCTTGTACATTTGCATTTTGTTTCTTGTTGTTAGTAGTGTAGATATTCTCTTCACCGAGATACTAAAAATGTGGATTTTCCTCTCATTTACAGGATGTCCATGCAAACAGAATAGAGCTGAAGCATGAAGCGCTACTCTCCAAAGAGTAGCTAGCTTGAATTTTAGTGCTAGTTATTATATTGTTGTAGTCATCTTGGTGGTCTGAAATCTGAACTATGTAAAGATTGTATTAGGCTATTTTTGGCACGTATTTGAAGAATTCATGTTGCCCCTTCCTATTTTGTTTGAATTTTGGTTATATATTTGTGAGAGCGTATGAAATGGAAACCTAATAAGTGGGACCTAATTGTGAAGAATCAGTTGGGAACAACCTGACATGTGGGACCAAATTGTAAGAAGAACTTGACATACTAGTCTGGTCTGACTAGTGGGACCACCATTAAAATGAAAATAACAGAAATTGTTTTGACATAAAAGGCCTTAGAATCCACAAAAAAATCTTAATTGGGCCGAGGTGCTGGCTTGGTCCGTATAGATCACCAGTAAATCAGAAAAGAAATTAGAGGAAAATACAAAAATGGGCTGAAATATTGGGCTAGGCCCATTTGGATGACCATAGTGGACTGGGCTGATTCTGTACTATGACCTTCTCATTTGGTCACAAATTTGCCACGTAGGATTGGCCACGTAGGATCTGACGTGGCCACAGCAGACAGTGCATGACCAAAAGAATTGGTCATAAAAATTATGACCCCAGATTTGGTCATAGATGGTTATGACCATTTCAAAAAAAGTCACTTTTGACCATTTAAGACGCTCGGTATGTGACCTTCTGTTTTTGGTCACAAAAGGTCATAAATGAAAAATAATGACCTTCTAGTGACCAAAATTGAGGGTCATGTATCAACATATTTCTTGTAGTGATTTATGTACATATATCGTGTGTATGTTGTAGTACACCACCGCACGTATTCTCTATGTATACCATGGTGTGGGCTTTTCCTGGCTCAATAATACATTTAACTGAGCCCCTAAACGGGGCATCGCTCCTCGCTATTCCACAATTGCCATGAATGGAGTTTTAGTCACTGAGAGAAGTTCTCATGTGGAAGGATCGAGAGTGCCTCTAAATAGATGTATTCATCATGAATATTTCCATGGAATCAATATGAAAGAATGGAGCAATCGGTTATATAATAGAGTAGACGAATTTGCTCCACTATAACTGATTTAGGCTTCTGGCTTTTCATGTAAAACCCACCATTCACTTCCCTCCGGTTCTCAAAGAGAAGAGAAAGTAGTGACTGGACCCTTTTCCTAAAGTCCCAAAGTGCGTTAAATGCTTTGGCAATTTCCCTGGGTCGAATGAAGAAATGAAATTTTGAACCAGACATTTTGATCTTTGGGAGTTATTTTGAAGGAATTGCCATGGTAAGAGGAACAAGGGGGAAGAAACACACTTAAAGAGCGCATTACAGCGGGGAGTTGTATGATGCGTTCGGTAAGGATTAATCCCTTCGGAAAAGGAGTCTATTGATTCTCTCTCCACCCATACAATTCGAGACCGGACAATTGTGTCTCAAGAAGATATATCATCTTCACTTTCTCTTTTTCTCTTTTCTCTTATTTAATGATTTTACTTCGCGGCACGCATAGCGTCAGGTTCTTGCATGAAAATCCATTCCTTTTTTTTTGTATCTCTTGTCCACATAAGTAAAAATGTTATGTAAGCAAATTTATAGCATACTATTATACTTAGTTCTCAGCGACTCTGTCTCCGGTGCATGTATCACTTTCGCCCTTGGAAAGATCTGAATGAAGCCAATTTGTCGCCCAACTAATTATTCACCGCCCGAGAAAACAATGTCTAATTCCTGGATGCTATTTCCATTTCAGGTTGTATGGGAAAAAATCCTTTTTGTCGGTTCTATTACTTGAGCCTCGTTTTGGGTTGCACTCTCAGTTCGAAATGTTCTGGGATCAGCTACTCCTTCTGAGCTTCGGTATCTCCGATCAACATTGACGTCCCACTCCCAAAAGTTAAACAGGCATGTGTTCGGCGCAGCCACAAAGTTAGGCGCCGATGGCCGGTAAAGCAGGAGTCAGACCAGACAGTAAAGGTAGACGTGCAGCGCCCCCCCCCCCCCCCCCCCCCCCCAAAAAAAATAACTACTGATCTCACAGTCTATAACCTCTACAGAGTGTTTTTTTTTTTTTTTTGAAAAGCCTACGTATATTCAACACCACAGTACCACATACAGAGTACACAGTACAAGTACGAAAGAGAAAGAACAATACGTAGGGGAAGAAGAACCAGATCGAAGCACAGCAACTCCACCGGCGCCGGCGACGAAGAGCATCAACCACCTTCTGCCCACTGCCTGAGGGCGCCCTCCTTCTTGAAAGATGCCGCAGAGCCCGCCCGCCGCGCCGCGGCGGAACTTATGCCGGTAAACGACCACGGCAAGCACCCTCACACCCCTGCACCTCCACCTTGCCGAAGACATCCTCGATCCCGACGCAGAGAAGAGCCGCCGACCTCGCCCGGCTCCGGTTTCCAGCCACCGGATCCGCCGCCACCGCGGATCCGACGGGAGGCAAGGGAGCCCAAGAACCCCACCGGGCCTCGGGCGCCCACAAGTCGCGCACGAAGAAGAGGAGCTCCGCAGAGCTCCGCCGCCGGAGAAGGTCGCGCCGACACCAAACACCCCACCACCAGCACCACCTCCTCCAAGGCACCGCCTACAGAGTGTTTCTTATCACGACTGATGGAATGGACAGAAAGCTTGTAAATACAGAAGATAGACAAAGCAAAGGAACAAAGGTAATGGACTATTGGTACATAAAAGTACCACAATACGGTACATAGTCATCCATGGATGTGGATTAAAACACAGTTTTTTCAAAGCAGCCGTTCAAAAGAACTGAAAGGACAGTCTCAATTAATATCTTTAGTTAAAGCATCTGTTGCAACAAACATGCATGGCACATAGTCCTATCAGACTGTAGGCCTAACCAGCCAAACTGCCAAGAGCCAACACACAGCTCCAGCAGCAAACAATGGTACATGCGAACAGACGGCCTGTGCCATGAATAGTACACTATTTTGCTAGTACCTTATTTCCACAAGAAATGAATAGCCAACGGTCAATTATTGTTGTTCTGAAGCTTCGAGTAAACTATAGTAGAAGCATGCACCCCCACAGTTCAATTGCCCTCTAAATTTGGAGCCACAAGCTAAGTGCTCATCACTTGATCATATCTCTTGCTTCATTGTCACTTCATGGCCTAGCCCGAGCCACGAGTTGTCACCGTTAGCTTGCTTGGACTGATTAGCCGATGAGCTGTTAACCTGGTAAGGCGCCTTCGCAACCGTCCTGGAGTACAGGTGAACGAAAATGTTAGTCCTAAACATGACTCCACATAAGCCAGTTCTGAAGACAATTGTTCTCCTTCAAGATTTTTTTTCCAAAAACAGCTCGATCAGATACCTGTCCTTTCTTTTCTCGAGAAACCTGTGGAGTGAGTTCCTCCTCGCTATAGGCAAATCTGTAACACAGGAAAAGAAGATTAAAACTTTGTCACACGGACACGGGAATTTACATTCAGTTTTGAACTAATTTCTTGATCAGCATTTGTCAACATGTCCCAACTTAATTTGTATTTCGTCTGTATAGTCTGTACTGCAAAAGAGGTAAGAGCTCGTACCAGGAAGATTGCCGTGTGCGGGCAGGCTCTGCGGAACTGCGCTGCTGCTACCAGCCTTGTCTACGGCGTCGCCGGCTGCGTTCGCCATTCGCAGCAAAGCCTTGACCTCGGTGGATGGGAAGTTTTCAACGACGACCACTTTTCCACCGTAGAAGATGGTCAGCTGTTGTGCATACTCCTCTCTGGCTGCTAATTCCCTGGAAGAATCAAAATGACGTTAGTGCCAGTATATCAATATCAGTACTATATATATAATCAGCTTTGACAAATTAAAGAAACGGCGCCGTCCGTTACCACCGGCAGAAGAAGAAAGAAGAAAGAGACGTGCTCTTGGTTAGTTTACCTTGTGTTCTCGGCATCTTGGTTGTCAGTTGGCGCCTTGAGGAGCTGGCCTTTATCGCCGAAGAGCTCCACGTCGACGGTGTTTGGCTTTGGGTCCTCGAGCCCCGACAACAAGTTCATGGTGGTCGGCGGCTGGAAAGCTCCTGCGAAGATGAGCAGACGTGTACGTCTCAATTAAGAAGTTTGCTGCTAATCATAGCAATACCCGCAGTGAACAACTAACTAAACCAGTACATGCAAAACACCACTAACATTCTAGGAGTAGTAACATGAAGAGACTGACAAATTAACCAAGAAACCAGTTGACAATCTAGGCGCGGCTTAGCTTAGCTTACCTCCTCCGACGGCGGTGGCCATGTGGAGGCCCTGCAGCGCGCCGCCCTTCTTCTCCCTGAGGTACCGGCTGAGGAGGCCGCAGGTGACGGCGAAGCTGCTGCTGGACTTCTCCTTCGCCGCCATCATCGTCGCCATCTTCCCGCTCCCCTCGCCTTCCACGCAACTCATGATCACACAAACAGAACGAGCCGTCTCTCCCACTGCTAGTAGTAGGAGCAGGAGAGCTTAGCCGGCGGCTAGGAGCGCCGTAGTTTCCTCGCTCCTTCGCCTGCTCTGCCCGGCTGCGACAGATAACTCCAGTGCACCTTCCTCCCAACAGCACCGCGCACCTTTGCCCTTTAAAAACGGATCGGAGGAGGTCTTCGTGATAAACGGCGAGGCGGGAGTGGGACAAAGACATGCAGTGACCCGTCCTGCCGGGATCAGGCATGAAAAACGTGAGTACTAGTAGCTCACTAGAGCTCGTACGTGTGCCACGACCGGGCGGCGAGGTCTCCGTCCGCGACGGTCCAATCGAGGGAAAAGGTCGTGGAGTAATGGCGATTTTGGAATTGACCGGCGGGACAGAGACCCCGTGCTCTCTTTTTTTTTTGTAATGTACATACTTGTATTCATCCAGAAAAGATTACAAAATCCAAACAAGCATACACGAAGAAAGGAAGCAGAGAAAACCAAGAACAGCAAAGCTCGCTCTCTCCTTCTTCAACCTCCAGATCGAAAAACGCCAGAATCCCGCACCGCCGAGGCCGACGAAGGACGCCGCCGCCAAGATCGATCTCCCGAGGAGCAGCAGAGCCCCTAGCCCGGAGGCGTTTGTGAGCCGCAGGAGCCACCAACTCCGAGGAGCTGGGGATGTCGACGATGAACGAGAATCGGCCGGGGGCGGCCCCCGAGCTCAAGCTGCACCGAATCTGGGGCCAGAGCCACAGATCCTCCACCATCTTGCCACTTACCTGCGAAGCTTCAGACTTGGAGCCTCCCTTCCTCCCTCCCGCATCACGATCTCGCGCCGCCGCACCGCAGCAACCGGAGAGGGAGGACCGCGCACGGCGGATCCGGGGACCCGCGAGCACGGACAAGTCGACGACCCCGCGACGAAGCACCACCGAAGCTCCACCGCCGAAGAGGAAGGTCGTCGACAGCAAACACCCGACCGGCCGCACCACCACCTCCACAGCGCCGCCGGCGGAACCCACTCGCCCCTACTCTATTTACACGAAGGGATCCGGAGATCCCCCACCCACCCGCCGCCGGAGCGGACGGGGGGAGAGTGATCCCACGGATCGGCGACGGCGAGAGCGCGGCGACCAGGCGTCTCCAGAAATATCGCCCCTCTCCACTGTAGCGAAGAGGGAAGCTAGTGCGCTGTAGACCCCGTGCTCTCGGTCGTTTTGTTTTGGTGAGCAGAGCAGTACGTACGGGGCAAGGAGACGCGACGTATGGCCTTATGTCTCTCGGTCGTGGCCTCGTGGTTGATTCACACATTCGGTAATTTTTGCGTGTTTTTCAAACTGTTCGCTCGGTTTTGAAGATTTAGCCGACGGCCGAACAAATATGCATTCCCAACAGCTAACGACCCTATGCGAAGCTTTCTGGCATCTCCGAGCAGCCGCACGTGCACCGTCTCCATTTTACGATGTCGATACGTGGGGACATCGCCCCACCACACACACCCGCGACATCGATAATTTCATTCTCAAGGGGACCATCGGCAAACGGCGACGACGGGGGCAAGCTGCGGGTGGTCAAGCAACGGGGATGGGGGTACCAGGTGTTGGTGACGGCGGAGAGGGAGCCTCGCGATGTGTGGGTTTCTCGAGCTGGAGCGACCTGAGGAGGTTCGTAGAGGCGGACCACACGAGTGCGTCGACGGTGTGCAGATAGGAAGCGGTGTCCCGACGAGAGGAGGCGGAAGAGGTGCAGGACCAAAATTGACGAGTTTCCCGAGGTTAGTTTATGCTCATCCTGATCCCGAAATCCAGTCGCGTCATGGCGACGTAGGTTCTTCTGTCGCGTCCTAGGTTAGGGATATAGGAATTTATTCGCGCGGCGAGGCATCGTGATACGCACCATGGTCTGAATTTTTGTAAGGGCCAAGCGGCACCGCCTGGGTCAAGTATGAGGTCAAGGACAAGGAGGACTTGGAGAAGTACAACCCTTTCCAACGGCGCGGTGGTAGATTAAGGTTAGATTTTGTTTAATTTTATCCAAACTTCGTTCATGAACATGTAAAAATTCCTAAAGTTTGAATGGATTTCGTAGAATTTACATTTTAAATTTAAGAGAAAAACCTATGGGGACGCGACTGGGAAGAAGCGCCCCTCATGTGACACAGCTCGCGTGGGAGTCCCGTAGGGTTCATCCGGCGCTATATGGGGGCGCGACTGGAGATGCTCTCAGGGGGAACAAGACTCAATCGGATATGATCCCAGTGAAAAAAACCGTGGCGGTTTGATCGGAGTGACATCAGGATAAAGTCCTGCACGGACTGGATTTTGGGTAATCTGGACACAGTTTGGGGTGCCTCGGAGATACGGAGTACCTCACACGTTCTCCTATTGATCGGTGACGTTGACAACGACCGATAGGCACACCTCGCCGTCCGCACGGATACCACGCACGCATGGTAATGGTAACTATGCCGGTCTGTGTCACATTATTCGTATATGGTGGGGCGTACCCGGGCAAGCGGCTCGTGGTTGTAGGGTGACTACTGGCTAGCCTAGCTAGCTACTCCAGTAGCTGGTTTCGTTACTTGATGGTTGTGTCTGACTTATTTGAGAGTTGGATTGTGCCAACTTCTTTGCCGCCAGGGCGGGCATGTGATTCGTGTTGAGCATTACGTCGTTGTCGATCTGTTACCCGTAATCATCCGTAGCGATCCATACACTTTTGGAGGAAACAGTGGCTCCACGGTTCTGTTAGCTAGGTTGGCCAGCAGGGCACTTCGTTTGATTCCAACAATGTGATCTGGTTCACGAGCGCGAATATGGCCCAACAGCACGCCGATCGAGCTCAATCGAGATACAGTTGTTTGCTCCGGAGAAAGTGATGTCCCAAAATGGGATTTTTTTTGATAAAGGGATTTTATTACTTAAAAGTTTTAAGTATTACACCTGGACTCTGCATAAATAGGATGCATACAGCCACAAGTTCACCAGTACCCAATGCGAAAATAAATAAAAGGCGAATTACATATCATAATGAGAAATTGTAAACCCGCCTAAGATGGTGGTAGGTCGATCCGGAGACTATGTTGCCATCCATGCCGGGAGAATAACTCCCTGGCCGCAGCCTCCAAACGCAGCGCAACCTCCAAAAACAAGTCTCGGTGCTTCACACGCTGCAGGGCCGACCATGCTCGTAGTGTTGCTGTACACCGATAGATAACCTGCATAACAGAATCATTTTTATCGTTAAAAATCTTGTCATTTCTACATAGCCACATCGATCAAATAACGGCAATCGCTCCCACCCTACTGAAGAGTTTAAACCTAGGATCCACACCGTTTAACCAGGTGCCAAAAATGTTTGCAACGGTACGCAGGGATGTAAGGTAGAAACTATCTGGATGGCTGGCCATATAGACCTGGCAAACTCACACTGAAAGAATAAGTGTGTAATAGTCTCGTCATGTTGACAGAAGACACACTTTTTACTTCCATGCCAATTGCGTTTGGCAATGTTATCTTTTGTAAGAATTACTCCTCGACGAAAATACCACACAAACACCTTAGTTTTTAGCGGGATCTTCATCATCCAAATTTTGTTATTATCCTTAATAGCGACTGGTACTTCGGGTAAGATTAATGCTCTATACATGGAATCAACCACAGTGTCAATGAAATCAACAGCTCGGCTCGGTGCAACGCTACTGTCGTCACATGTTCCATGAAGCATTCCAACCAAGGTTCCAGAAGTATTTCCTCCGTTTTTTAATATAAGATGTTTTAGGTGCTTCACATGTTGTCTAGATACATACTAAAGTGAATGAACATACGCACTAATACATGTCTACATACATTTATGTGCATGCGCATGTGGACAAATGCTAAAACATCTTATATTAAAAAACGGAGGGAGTAGATATCAACACGAGCTATGTGGAGAAAGACGGAGCATACCCCCGTGTTATATCTTGTTCATATACCTGTAGAAAATATCGAATCCCTAATTTTTGTTGTTGTATTGCGGTGACTCTCGTGGGGTATATAAAGAGGTACAAGGGGTCAATAGACTTGAAGTACAAGAAGGTATAGGAGTCCTACTCTATCTCAGATTCCTACTCCTACACATACATATAATCTAACATTCCCCCTCAGTCGTAGCGGGAGTGAAACGAACGATTGCGACTGGATTTGAAGTCTTGCGCTTCCGTCGTCTTCTCCCCTCCGTCATAATCAACTACGTCTCTGATGGTTTCTCCTATCTTCCCTCCCGCAGTCACAGCGGGAGTGGCGTTGACGCAAGTGACGACGCAGACGCTGTTGACTGGAGTTGTTGCCGATGTGTTGTTGTAGATGTTGCCCTTGATGTCGAGGTAGCCGATCTTGGTGTAGCCATGGTCGAGGTAGTCGTGGTCGATGTAGTACTCGTCGTAGTTGTTGTAGCCGCAATGCCGGAGGCACAAAAAATTGCGCTATTTTTATGACGGAGCTGCAGTTGTGGGTTTTTTTACGACGTTTTGCACCCTTGAGGGTACCGTCGTAGCCGACGTTTCGCACCTTGAGAGGTACCGTCGGGGGCGTCTTGCGGATGTCAGAGGACGCGGTCATAAGTGAGTCCACCAGTTTTGCCAAGACTGGAGGAAACTCACCGAGCACACAGCGGTTTTGCCAGAACCGTTTGCGCGGTTGTAGGGGCTTTCACAATAGTGATGCCTTTTTTTTTCTTGATGCAGTCTTAGCCGTCGGACGCGGTCAATGCCATCGTCGATGTTGTGTTGTGCCTTGCAGTAGTACTGTCAGAGGGCGTGTGTCCGTCCTTCTGGACGAGGTTGTAGCGGCGCGACGGCGGTGTGTTGACGAGGTTTGTCGATGAAGACCATGTTGATGTAGATCTTGGCGATGATGTGTCGGCGATGTAACGGCGGTTGTGAGATGGTACGTCGATTGGAGACGTCCCTCGTGACGACGATGATGTTGATGCCTTGCCACCGGATGTCGGAGAAGTCGATGAAGATCCACACCGGCCTGCGTGTGGTTGACGTCGTTTCTCGTAGATGTCGTAATTTGGCGTAGTCGTACAACTCGATGTCGTGGTTCAGCTTGGTGTAGTTCGGCTAGATGCAGTGCAGATCCGTGTGGCTTGATGAAGACGATGCACAGTACGTGCGCGAGAGGTCGATGAAGTCAGCTTGGACGAGCTCGCGGTCGTGAGCGATGAAGATGTCGAGGATCGGATGGAGGCGTGATCGTGCCTGACGCTTGTGCTCGTGGAGTATATGATCTTGATGCACACTGAAGCTGGCTGCACGAAGAAGTTGACATGCATACGAGTGCCTTGAGATCTGCCGTATGTATACCTGCTTCTTGGACCCGATCTGCGTGATGTTTTCTGCTCCTCGTTTTGCCGCATGCAACCGGTGGAGGCACTTCGACCAGGAGCGAGGCATCCGTGGGCGTAGGCTGCTGCTGCTGCTGCTGCATGCATGTCGTCGTCTTGCGGCGTCGTGTCGAAGGAGCAGCGAACTAGCCCGCCAGCCCGCTTGAAGTCGCCACCGATGTCACGCCGGATATGATCTAGCATTGATTTTCGCCGGAAATTTGAGGGTCGCGGAGATTGGGATTTAATTTGAACTGGATCTAATCTACGGGATTGGAAATTTCAAAAAACTAGTCTAATCTATGAACTAGAAACTGAATCTAAGAACCGATCCGATCTTTGATCGAAACGGGTGTCGCGCCCCCGAGGAGAGATTGATCTCCCCGGGGGCGGCGCGATGCGGAAGTGTTTAGAACCCTAGGATCGGCGTCGTGAGACTAACCGCTCTGATACCATGTAGAAAATATTGAATCCCTAATTTTTGTTGTTGTATTGCGGTGACCCTCATGGGGTATATAAAGAGTACAAGGGGTCGATAGACTTGAAGTACAAGAAGGTATAGGAGTCCTACTCTATCTCAGATTCCTACTCCTACACATACATATAATCTAACATTACCAACATTCATAAACAGACACAGAGCAAAGTGGAGAAACAAAAATACTCACGAGGGAGAACATGAGCATAACAACAGAGTCATCTTGATCAATTAGGATATCATTTGATTCAAAGGAATTTCATAGAATTTTTAGAGAATTTAGATTCTTAGGAGAACATTTCAATGTTGTTGGTTTGATTCGCAGGTTCCTAAGGATTTCTTTGAACTCTGTTTGGAGGAAAGTTTTTTGATCCGCATATTTGAGTTTTTTTCTTTTATTAATCCTTTCCTAGGGAGCTTTTTTGATTAATAGAAAGGCGATTACAATCAGCCAGAAGGCTTCTTACAAGAAACGACGGACTATATATCGCACAGCCAGCAATCTGGACCTAAAAGATTACAAGCTACTCCGCAGCAAGCTTAGGAAAAAAACACACGTTTCTTGTAAACTTGACAATCTTCTAGGTTCACTTCGGATTGTTGTGTGATCCAAAATGAAATGAAGCTAGTAGAGATCTCCGCAACATCATCTATCTGAGTTTCCAAATCTCTAGTCTCTACCCAAATAAACGTCGATAAAAGTCGTACGTACGTCGACCATGTCCCCGCCAAAAAAAAAAAAACACGTTTGGAAAGCTAATTGATCACCTCCGATCCAGGCAGGCCTACGTACGTTAAGTAGCAAATCGATGGTTTCTGAACACGTACGTCTGATCCACAAAATACATGCGCTTCCAAAACCTAACTCCCGGACGGGCAGTCTTTTGCCAGTAGATCGATGGAGGAGGCGGCGGCGGCCATGGCAGCCTCGCTCCCGGACGACGTCCTCCTCGAGATATCCTCTTCCGCGTAAAGGACGTTGTTCCGGCCGCCCTCTTCCGCTGTGCCACCACATGCACGCGATGGCGCGACCTCGTCGCCAAGACGGCCTTCCTCCCACTAGTGGGAAAACCCTTATAGATAGGTTGCATTCTGTGGCGCACCCTTAATTGGTGCGCCACAGAAATATATATTTCTGTGGCGCACCAAGATTGGTGCGCCACAGAAAGTCATATTTCTGTGGCGCACCTGGCCATGTGCGCCACAGAAATGTGACATTCTGTGGTGCACCAAGCTGGCGCACATGGCCAGGTGCGCCACAGAAAGTTGTCCAGAGGGCGGGTTAAAATTTGAAAAAAATAATTCTGTGGCGCACCTGGCACGTGCGCCACAGAAAGTTGACATTCTGTGGCGCACCTGTGCGCCACAGATTTTTTTTTCAAATCCCACCCCCCGTGGATCGCCTTTTTTGTCTTGCAGGAAGTAAATGAAAATGATAAAAATTTCAATAAATAAAATCCTTTGACATGTAGTTAGGTATGAGTGTCTAGTAGGTATAGAAATTTTGAAATATGAATTTTGACCTTTTCTGCAACAAACAGGAAAAAAATCTTGTAACGGCCATAACTTTTGCATACGACGTCGAAATAACGCAAAAAATATGTCAAAAAAATCGTTAGAAAAATCCGAATTCGATTCCACCGGGTTTTACCCGGTCAGCAATTCACAGATTCCTCAAATTCCAAAAGAAAAAAAGTTATTTCAAACAGACGATTTTTCGCAGCAAAATAAAAAAAAGTCAAAAAATTAAAGAATTAAAAAATTCCAAAAAAGACACAGAAATGTATAACAAAGAAGATTGTTGACTTTTTTTATTTTTTAGATTTTTTGAATTTTTTGGATTTTTTGAAATTTTTTAAGTTTTTTGATTTTTTTTGGATCTTTTGAAACTTTTGAATCTCGTTTTGAAAATTTAGAAGTTTTTGAAAAATCTGAAATTTAAAACACACGTTTATAACATATACATAACATATACACATACAAGATTTAAGAGGATACATATGATATATATCAATAAGAACTTGAGTAGCACAAGGGTAGGTGAAGTGGGTGGAACTTAGAAGTTAAGCGTGCTAGGTTGGAGCAATTTGAGTATGGGTGACCTAGCGGGAAGGTATCTGTTCAAAAAATTCAAAAAATCTGAAAATAATTCCAATAATTAGGATTTTTCATATTATTTCATATTTTGATTTTTCTGATTTTTTTTAAACTTTTTATTTTTTTTTTGCAGTTTTTGAATTTTTCAGAATTCTGTGGCGCACCAGTCAGGTGCGCTGGCGCACCAGGCCAGGTGCGCCACAGAAATGTGGATTTCTGTGGCGCACGTCCATGGTGCGCCACAGAAAAAAAAATTTAGTGGCGAGGATTCTGTGGCGCACCCAGCAATTCTGGGGGTGCGCCACAGAATCCATTTTTGGTGCGCCACTGATAAGGCTTTTCCTACTAGTGTCCGGCGCTGCTGGCCAGATCAGGACGCGTCCTCCTCCTTGGTCGGCTTCTTCACCAAGCAGCACTTTACCTGGCCAGATGCCCCGACACCATTCTTCACCCCGACGCCGCGATCGGCTCTAGTCCCTTTCCGCCGCGCCCTCAGCTCCTTCATGACCGCCGCTCCCGCGGGCGTCTTCAACCGGGCGGCGCCGCTCGTCTCACGACATGGCCTCCTCCTCGTGCGCCTCGATACGAAAGCCACGCGCGGCTACCCGAACCCGGTCGTCCTCGAACTGGCGGTGTGCAACTTGCTCGCCGGCACCTGCCACATGCTCCCTACTCTCAAGTTCGGCTATGCCTTTGATGACTGCAAGTGGGACGGCTATGCCATTCTAACTGATGCAGACTGCAGTCGCTCTAATGGCGATCTGGTGCTAATTCCGAGCAGCTCATCCTTCTTTAAGGTGGCAGTTGTCAGCACCTACGGTAAATATGACATGGAATGTAGTCTCCACACGTTCTCGTCCGACGAAGAAACCTGGAGCATGAGTACCATGTGCTTCAATGGTGCGGTGCAACCGTACAAACACGGTTCGTCCAGCCGTGCCGTCGTGCGTACTGGCATGGCGCATTGGCTATTCCGCTATTGGGGTAAACAATCTATTAGTCTCCTTACCATAAACATGTGGACTTGCCACATCTCCTTGGTGAAACTCCCATTCCAAATAAATTGCTACCTCAACTATCCACCGTGCCTTACTCTATCCGTCAGCGGGGCTCTATCACTGCTTTGCATGCAAAAGATACCACATTAGAGATCTGGGAGCAGCAAGCAGAGGAACAACCAGCAAATAAGGATGGGGCTTCAGAATGGGTATGCACAAGAACCGTCGAGCTTAAAGAACTCGGGAAGAGGGAGAATGAAGTAAGAGCTCTATGTGCCTTGGGTGAGAAGTGCGCCACATTGCTCGTCAACGACACCAACCTAGGCATGTACACCGCAGAACTACAGACAGGGATCATGGAGGAGGTGGCTGATTGGCCTCGCAGTCGCAGGTGCGGCATCATCCCTAAGGAGACCGTGCCCTTGGAAGTGGACTGGCCGGGAATTTTTTCTTCTCGACTTGATACCAGGTATATACTCCTTTATTGTTTTCAGCTGCAAAGAAAATACCCCGTATAAATTAATGTATTAAGGACTTAAGAATCACTATGGCAGTAATAACTAGGTCAATTAGGTGTTTGTTGTTAGTCGATCAACTGAATCATGAAATCATTATTGTTCAACTTGTTGTACATTCCATTTGTGGATGTCAATAATGCTGTTTTTTATTTGAGACTCCACACATCCAACCCAGTTGTTATTAGGTTCTTATAGTCAAGTAACCAAGTATCATTTGTGAACCAAAGTAACAAGTTTTGTTGTATGTCTTATTGGTCATCATATTGTCTCCAAGTTGCGCATTTTCATTTAGTAAGGTTTGACTTTGACATAGTTTGTATCATATTGGTATGTTCGCTCGAAAAGTCCTTTTTGCGCCCCTAAGCCCTTTACAAAAACAATCAAAACCCACGTTTTGAAATCTCAAAACTTATAGCGATAAATATATATATAAATACTTATACATGTCTAGTATGTACGAACCAAGTTTCAACTAAATATAGGGTGATATTATTCACGATCTACACAAAAAAGACTTCCATTTAAGATCCACAATTTTGTGACTTTTTATGTTGCCCAATAATGAGACATATATTTTTAGCGAAACTTTAGAGATATGTAGATCACATTATCGTATCCACGTACACAAAAAACATAATTAGTTGATACCTCTAAATATCCTTTTTTTAAATACCGGGCTCCATGGAGCTCGGGTGCCAAAGTGGTGCAACTCTATGCTTGCTTCCTTTTCTTGCATTTTATGGTATGTCCTCTTCAGTATTCATACTTGTAATGTCTTTGATTTCCCAACTGAGAAGGAAACAAAAGATGGAAACCCAGGTGACGTATCCTCCTGGGTGGGAACTACGTGATAAGCTACTCAAACCAAACAAACAAAAGACGGAAAACCCAGTGGTACTAAAGTTTCTTTGAAAAAGGCGTATCTAAGGTGAGTTCACTGCCGCTCTTGGCTGATGGCTAATAAAACATGTAGGAGCCTGAGCTATATGGCTCTCATTTTTTCAAAAATTTGAAATCTGCACTTTTGTGTTTCCAAAAATTCGAAACTAAAATTCTAGGTGGAGATAATGTTGAGATCTATAGTTGTGCAAAATCTTAATGAAAAATTCATTATGTTTCGGCCTGGGCAAAAAAGACAAATCTGACAAAGTTTTCAAAATTTTGAAACTCGGCAGTGTTCATCATTCAGAACTGCGGATTTGTCTTTTTTGCCCAGGCCAAAATACTACGAATTTTTCATTGAGATTTTGCACAAATATAGATCTAGACATTATCTCCACCCAGATTTTTTGTTTTGATTTTTTGGAAACACAAAAGTACAGATTTCAAAAAAAAAATCAAAACGAGACCCATATATCTCGGCCTGCATATCACCACACTCCATGAAATAACCTTATTTACATTTTAAATATGCTTGAATGTTTTTTTTTTGTGCACACTCGGACCTTTTTCCCGTCAATTCTGTAGATTGATTTTTCACGCTTGCTACGACATGAATAACGATCGTTATGCCAACTCGGTTGATGCGCATACATCTTATTTTTTCATATACTCACAAGCGTTCTTTTATAATACCTTGAGTTCCCACAAGTGGTGAACACAAAGATTAATTAATTACTTTTTTTTACAGGTCACACTAGTCACTAGAGTGTGATGGTACTTAAACTGGAAATAAGGTTAGAATAAATGCTACTATAACTGGTAAAAACTATTAGAAGGCATGTTAATTAGTTCTCGGCCGTGTTCTCCTCACTGACCGGAATGTTTTTGAAGATGAGAACTTGAGGAGGTGAACTGAGAATTGAACAATGTAACTGGAAGGTGTATTTCACCGATAAATCCGAAGTTGGCTGCCTTTGGGATTTAGCATGATGTGATTTTGTTTTAAATTTGAACTTGTCGCATAATCTCTACTATATAATATGGCTTCAGGTGACGGTTGGTACGTTTTTTAAATTTCCAATATTACCCATGCCTTAAATCAAATTTACAGTCGTGCCACCGCGAAGTGAAAATAACGATTGGCATCGTTCCCATCGCACATGGCCCGCTTCCCTTTCCCTACATCGAGCTCACCGGCGCTGCCCGCTCGCCTCCCCTGCCTCCTCCAGCTCTCCAACCACGCCCTTTCCCTTGCATCGAGCTTGTCGACGCTGCCATATACTTCCCTGCATCAAGCCCGCCGGGCCGCTGCTACCCTGCCTTGCGCTCAACCGGCCGCCTCTCCCATCTCGCATACGGCCACCGATCCAAGCTCCCGTCGGCCACGCAGCCCCTCAAAACCACCAACCTCTTCATCGTCAGGGCACAAAAGCATCCGATTTCAGTTTTATTTCCCTCTCCTGTGCTCACGTGCAGCCCTTACTCTCCACTGTTCACGTGCAACTCCTACAAGCCAAGGTAGATTAGGAGAAGGTAAGCTTAATTTGAGTGGCCCAAGGAGGGAGCGGACGCGCTGCTCGCCGTGGCCGTGGAGCTGGACGCCCTGCTCACCGTGCCCGAGCGGCCGAGCCAGAGGAGGCGGTCTGGAGGAGGGAAGGGAGGGCAGCCAGCAGACAACAACTTCGGATTTGGGGGAGGCGCCGCGCCGGATTTGGGGGACGTTTCTGAAACGGCGCCCAAGGATGGCGGCATGCTTTCCCGCGGCACCTATGGGCTTGGCGACCCAGCCCAAAGGGTGGTGCTGATCCACCCGTTGGCCAGTAGCCCTGCTCGCCGCTCCATCAACTGGATTCCCGAAGCGGAGCATTCTTCTGACTGCTGCACCAGATAAGATGAGGCGGAGGCATCACCGCATCAGGCCTGGACTTGTAACTCATTTCTTAGCAGCAAAATGTACCAGCACTAGCTCTCGTGCTGCTAGGAAAACTTGGAGACGCTACAAGGATCTCATTGCCTACAATTAGGATTCCATATGAAATAAACTTCACAAACAATAGGTTCCTTAGGAAAAATTTCTTCCATGAATTTTGGTGAAGTTCACTTGCATGATTTGGTGATGAAGCACTTTAGAACGTGCATATCAACAGATAGTTGCATTTGAACATTGTGGGCCAACATGATCTCAACTAAACAGAATAGTTTATTTTTTGTCTTTGTTGTTCAGTCCATGAACTTGAAACTCTGAAGCCGGAGAGAGCAGCTTTAGAATTTCTTTGCAGGCTATTACAAGTGGTTCAGATGATTAAAGTGGAGGCCTCCACAATGGATGTCCATTACCGCAGCTGCTTTCGATTGTGTTGTGTTGCTTGGGTATTCTTTCTGGAGCTTTGTTGATGATAGTTTATATTGTTAGGGAAAGGTTCAGAGAAAATTCCAAGTTTAGATTGGAGATAGGATAATATATGAACGCCTATTAATTTGCTACAGACCCGTTGCAGCGCACGGGGCATTTTGCTAGCTGTTTATAGTATTTTTTGCTACATGTTTACTATCTTGACGCGTTGATGTTGCTTTTAACAGTAACAGAAATGCTACTTCAACGGGAATGACATATTCCTAATATTCTTCTAGTGGTCGAAAAATCTGCTACGTTTTCGTAGTGGACGGAAAAAGTCTACTACTTTGAGTTGTTGTGACTTGTGAGACATGCAGTAGAGATGGAGCCGAGGCTTTTTGCTTTAAAGAGAAACATGGAATTTGAGCTTTTGTTGTTGTTGTTGTTGTTGTTGTTGTTGTTGTTGAGGGAATGGAATTTGAGCTATGATATTGTTTGCAAGGAAAAGCCAGCACAGCCCATATAGCATAAGCATACCAAGGCTGGGCCTTATGACCGGAGCGGCCTTCCTTGGTCCATTGGCACGTCCCAAAAAAAAAAAGCTACACTGGACTACTGGACCATCTCTAGAAAAAACTAGGCTGGAGGTCTGGAGCCTACAATTTTTTTATATTCTGACCAATGGTTTATATAATTAATTAATATTCTCGTGAGACACGCGGTGCTGAAGAAGAAAGGCATGTGGTGGCACACTGGCACTGCATCGTGCAGCACGCAGTAGTTTGGAACCTAGCTAGGTCAACTCTCTCCAAGGAGATGCAGCTCGCAAGGGCGTCACCCGTGGCGTGGACGGTGGATCCAATGCACGCAGCTCCTCCTAGAGAGTGTTCTCGTCAGTCGTCACAGCCTCACAGGAGATCGATCAGTGAACACTCAAACTCAGTAGTGTGTACAGGATGACCGTCCGGGGATAGTTTCATCCGACAATATCGTCATCACACTGCATACAGTCGGCAATGGCAGGCAAAGGGGGGACACGACACATGCCTCCCACCCACCGATGCTACCACGCCGGCTCGGCAATTCGACGTCGATCACGAAAGCTCTTGCCGAACCGGATCGCCGACGGGAGACAGACGCCACGGGACTGAGCAGTGGGAGAAAGTACAGTATACCCCATAATCCAATCGCCAACTCGTGCTCTGGATCCGGCGTATTCATGGCATCTCTTACGAGCGCCACCGTATCATATGCCGTGCTCCGACGAGCCTCTCTCCGACCGTCGTCGGAGGCTCGAAGCACCCAACGATAATGGAACCTTTCTCGAAAGTAACGATGGAGCCACGCGAGTCAAGTCTGGCCCCACCTCGGTGCTAGCGTAGTAGCGTTCAAGTAGAGTCAATCCACACCGTGGTGGCTGCTGCTGGCCGTCGTCGTGGTTCCGCCCCCAACCCCACCGCCGCGGCGCGAGCACTCACCACCACTCTGCCACCGCGCGCTCAAGTACCAGTGATCTCGCCTCCTCCTCCCGCCCCTTTTTAAACCAGTGAATCTCCCCAGCTCCGATCCACCACCGCCGCTGTCTGTGCTCCCCCCTCCCAACCCTCAGCCACATGGGCAGCAAAACCCTAGCACCCGCACCAACCGGTTGGTGCTGCTGCGCGCCGTAGCACGCAGATCCCGCCCCAAGCCGCCCGGATCCGATGGTGGAGGCCACAGTCGGCGTCTCCTCCCCGCGGGCCTCCGCCGCCGCCTCCTCCGCCGCGGCAGCGGTGCTGTCCTCCCCGCGCGCCGCGCTAGGCCGGCTGCACCAGTTCCAGCACCGGCGGTGGTCCCCGCGATCTCGCCGCCGTACCGTGCGTACCTGGTCGCGCTCTGGCTCCTCGGCTTCGCGCTCGTCTTCCTCTGGCAGAACACCTCCACGGGCCGCGGCCTGCGCCTCTACACCCGCCCCCCGATGCCCCTGCCCAAGCGCGCGCCGTCCGCGATGGGCCAGTGGGTCGCCTCGCCGCCCGTATATGACCTGAGGGAGTTCGGGGGCGTCGGGGACGGACGGACGCTCAACACGGCGGCCTTTGAGGCGGCGGTGGCGGCGATTGCGGAGAGGGGAGGCGGGAGGCTCACTGTGCCTGCCGGGCGGTGGCTCACCGCGCCGTTTAAACCTCACCAGCCGCATGACGCTATTCCTTGCTGCCGGCGCTGAGATCCTGGGGATCCAGGTGAGGCATTTCAGCTGCGCTCTCCATCAGCTTGCTTAATTTTACAATCACAAGTTTCGACAGACGAGTCACAAGTGTAGCTGTGCTATAGTTGATCAATTAGTGTCTAAATTTAATTAAAGAACATAGTTCCTCTGCACACATGCTTAATTAATTCATTCTTTGTACTTCTGTGGATACATGTTTAATCTAATTTTGCTCTAGCGAGACAACCAGTGATTCATGCATGCATTGCTGGAATGCTATTTAGTGTAATGAGAAGTCGTGGTGAACTGGTAAGTAAGTTTAAGGAGATCTTGGTCACTGGGGAAGATTGATCTGTTGTGTTATATTGGTAGATGATGAATAATATTTTCACGCAACTGTATCTGGTATGTATGAGATGATGATGATGGGTGGATGGATATTTCAGTACAGAAATGGTTCTTTCCCCACTACTGGATATCCAAGTATGCTGTCAAATGTGTTCATACTGTGTTACTGAGCTGTCATTTTGCTAAATGATCAACCTAATAAACGTCAGGCTTTGAGGCTAGGACAAGTGTGTTCAGTGCTTTCAATTTATAATTCTTATACGTGCATCTAATGTTTGGTTTGGCCAGTTTAGGGACCTTTCTTAGGCCCAGTGTTCAGGCTGAACTAAGTTTAGTGGCTGCTTTTGTAGTTTTGTGTACCCTTTGCCAACTTTTGAGCCCATAGAGGAATTAGAGTGATATCCTTTTGTTGAAACCTTAGGGAAAGACGGACTAGAATGTTCTTACTTGTTGTTTGGCTATAACTTTAATACTTTGGTGCATTTTCTTCCGATGAGCCAGCATTGACAGCTTGTTGGTTACTTACATGCTACGTAGCACCGATACTTCAAAACCTGGCGTATCCGCGTACCGTACTTTGCCGATACTCCGATACTCCGCCGATACTCTGATACACGTATCCCTGGCGTATCCTATTTTCCTGAATTAAAAAAGAAAGAAAAGAATGCCGATACTCCGAGGATACTTCGACGATACTTCGGCGATACCTGGAGTCTACGAAGCGAGATACCGATACCTGAAATCTATGTGCTACTGATGGTGAAGAAGCATGGCAGGCAGCCAGACTTCTTTTGGTGCTACCAATATCTGGAGTGAGATACCGACGACATGTCGTCTGCAGGCATCGGCATGGCAAGCAGCCAGTCTTCTTTTGGTGGTAGTTCAAGCAAAAATAGTTAGTGCTAGTTAGCTACTGATGGTAAAGAAGCTGGGGCTGGGGCTAGTGCATTGTGGAATTGATGAATGATAACTATTCAGTCATTGAGGACATGAAAAGGCAATAAATGGGGCAGTATTTTCATCTCATCTCACCATCTCAGTATCCCACAGCATTTGAATTTTTCTGTCTTTATTACATGGCATATTATTATTTTTACATATGTACTCGCCGTATCGCCGTATTGCTGTTTGTTGAAATTGCCGTATCCCGTATCGCCGTACCCGTGTCGCCGTATCCGTCTCGCCGTATCGGTGCTACGTAGCTTACATGTAAGGATGAAAGATACTGGCCATTGATGTCTCCATTACCATCATATGGATATGGAAGAGAGCACAAGGGACCTCGATATGGGAGCCTTATACATGGTCAAGACCTGAAGGACGTGATTATAACTGGTAGGTAATAATGTATGTTTTCTTCTGGTGCATTTAGTGTGCATGATAGTGTAAACTTTGTGATTTCCATATATGCTTAGTTCATATTCTAATGTATAATTGCTACTTTGAACTTCGTGTTTGCATTCTGAAATGAAAGCAATGAAAAACATATTGTTGTCTGATATGATGGTCTGGGCCTGTGTGGACTATAACTTACGCTATGCACTGTGGTTTCTCATTTGAACTTGGCAACACGACCAATATGTTTGATCACACTAATTGCTAAAACAGGAACATAAGTGAAAATGCAAAAGTCGGGTATCAGGGTTTGTGATCAACTGATCACTTATCTTGTCAATCACCCGAATTCCCACTGTGGACATGAAAAAAAAGGCCTGATGGAAGTGTGTTGGCCCATCCATTATAGGCCTCCTGTTAAAGTATTTTGAATTTAAGACCAATAGTTTTGCTGCTTTCATGTAAACATATTGTTACACTTACCAGAATGTATCATAGATGCGTAGCTATGATTCTAGTAGGGCTAACTAATTGCTAAACATCACGTAATTTCATTCTTAAGATGAATGATATGTTGGCAGTGTACCTGCTATTGATCTTTGTTGTAGCAGCTTTTTTCCCCTGAATTTGGTCTCATTTCATGTATTCATGTGTTATATCTATATTATAGGTCATAATGGCACCATAAATGGGCAAGGCCAAAGTTGGTGGATCAAATTTCGTAGGAAACTCCTCCATCACACAAGAGGTCCTCTTGTTCAGCTCATGCGGTCAAGTAACATTATTATTTCTAACATCACTCTACGTGATTCTCCCTTCTGGACACTTCATGTATACGACTGCAAGAATGTTACTATCTCGGAAACTACCATCCTGGCTCCAATTTCTGGGGCTCCAAACACTGATGGGATAGATCCAGGTCATTTCCCAACTTCACATTTTACTGTGATTCCAGAGCTTTTCTTTAAGCCATAGGTCACATTGCTCAATGGCTGGATAATAGTCTAACCTATGTTTGGTGAATAGGAACCCTACAACCTGTACTTCCATGTTATCTTCGACTCCTAATATATGATGAGGAACATTTTATGCTCCACTCAGATCCTCAGCTTCTCTTATTGCTTATGCAGATTCTTGCGAGGATGTGCTGATTGAAAATTGCTATATTTCTGTTGGCGATGACGGGATAGCTATAAAGAGTGGTTGGGATCAATATGGAATTGCTTATGGGCGTCCATCTACTAACATCACTATTCGCAATGTCAAAATTCGCTCCATGGTGAGGTAAGTCATTTGTTTTGATTCAGTGTTATAAGTTTGCCTATCATGTTTCTAGTAGGCATTCTTGGATGGATAACACTCATTGTCAGGACTCCCGAATGTAAAATTCCTTGCTGCGGTAAATGGAAGACTTTAGCCTACTTAGTTTTTATATTTATTTAACATGTTCCTTGCTGGTTGTTTAATCTTATTTTCTTCTAAAGGTAGTTTTTCCTGCTTGTTAGCAAGTCTTCTATCCATTAAGGTCATAGCCACTAGTAGAATAGCTTGTGTGTTAATTTGTTGTATGATAATAATAAAACAGTCTACCTGTTCAGTACAATGATTCTTTAGGTGAATTAGAAAGTTAATACCGAATTAGCAGCTTTTCATGTGCAGCGAATAATTCTGAAATCAATCAATGCTATTAGTCAAAGTTTGTCAAGACCGATTTGATTGTATGTTTAATATATTTTCCATTCTCTGGGCAGTGCTGGTGTATCTATAGGAAGTGAGATGTCTGGTGGTGTTTCAAACGTTTTGGTAGAGAACGTCCACATTTGGAGTTCGCGGCGAGGTGTGAGGATAAAGACTGCCCCTGGAAGAGGGGCCTATGTAAACAATGTCATCTATCGAAACATAACCCTCGAAAATGTCCGTGTTGGTATTGTGATAAAGACCGATTATAACGAGCACCCAGATGAAGCCTATGATCCGAAGGCTGTTCCCATTGTGGGAAACATCTCTTATACGTCAATCCATGGGCAAAGGGTGCGCGTACCAGTCAGGATTCAAGGTAGCGCAGAGATCCCCGTGAGGAATGTTACTTTCCATGATATGTCAGTTGGTATACTTGACAAGAAGCACCATGTTTTCCAGTGCTCCTTCGTCCAGGGGCAGGTCATTGGGTATGTTTTCCCTGTGCCGTGCAAGAACCTAGACCTGTATAACGAGCGGTGGGAGTTGGTTAAAGAATCGACACTACAGAACATATCCGATATCGACTACACTTTCTGACAAAGGCGGTTCATCTCACTGTACTATTGATGTATGTAGGAGTGTCCAGTGCTCAGTGTAGTCCTCCACAGGCAATTTTGTTTGTAGCTGTTTACACCTCAATCTCAGGCATGTATTTATGGAGGCCCCAGATTGTTCATACTGTGTCATAGAATAATTCTTATGTTTTCACATTTCACGCCTGTATTTGTACACACTAATTCAGCACAATTAAAACTTTATACCTGATTAAGAGAAATATTCTTGTGTTACCACTTCAACTGATACAGCCATCCATTATAAGATGTAGCTGTAATAGTAAACAAAAATCAGTTCACAACGCTCAGTCTGTCAAAACTCATGAAAAGAACTGCTGATACAGTCATACAGGTAAAAGACATTGGCTCTTTCAGAACAAACTTTATTTAACTGGAGTCGAAGTATTGTCCTTTGAATTTTGTGAAACTCCAGTCATCATGTTCTGGTTTGATTTTCTGTTGACCTCCAGTGACCCTGAGAAAGTAACTGTGCCCTGGCAGTAGAGTTTTTGTAATTTGAGATTGTCATTCTGTCAACAGAGCTGAAGAAGGAAACTGTTGCAGGCCCATCGTCCTATTTGCTGTCAGGTAAACAATCCTCGACGGGCCTCCATGTTTCTTCGATAATAGCTACACATTGTGCACACCTGGCGACCCGTCATTGGCTGGCGATCCATCAGCGTCCCGCCCTCTCCCTCCCTATCCTGAACTCCAAACAGATAACCCGCCGTTGAGCGGGTGCACTGCAATTTCCGCTCCCCTGCCCCTCCCTCCATGGCGACTCCTCTGCCCACCGGTCATTGGCGGCATGCAGACTCCAAACAAGGTAATCACCGACACACACTCCGGTTAAGTTGCGTTGAAACATCTGGGGTGTTGTGGTACTTTTTTTTTTGCTGAAATCTGTTCGTTCCGATCGAGCTAGGATGCCGGCTTTGGCTGCCCTGAAGCCGAATGCTGCCGCGGCAGCGTGTGCTCCCGCCGGCCGGGCCAGCAGCCATCGTGCCGGCGCGACGAAGAGCAGCTTGTCCACGGTGTGCGAGCCGTTGGGGCCCGACAGGCCCGTCTGGTTCCCCGGCACCACCCCTCCTCCGTGGCTCGACGGCAGGTAACTATACTATGCACACTCATGAATATGACTATTTCATACCATCTTACTGAATTTCGTTGCATCTCCGACATTCTTTTGCGTTTGCCATTATCCTTCAGCCTTCCGGAGACTTTGGATTTGACCCTCTTGGACTAGGTAATTAATTATAATAACTCACATGAGTACCAAACCACACAGTGCAGAGTAGTAATCTCCTTGGTAATTCACTCCATGCATAATCTTGTGGATGGATGCAAATGCAATGCCAGGGTCGGAGCCGGAGAGCCTACGGTGGTTCGCGCAGGCGGAGCTGATGCACAGCCGGTGGGCGATGCTGGCGGTGACCGGCATCCTGATTCCAGAAATCCTACAAAAATGGGGCTTCATGGAGGAGTTCAACTGGTACACCGCAGGCGAGCGAGAGTACTTCGCGGACCCGTGGACGCTCTTCGTGGCGCAGATGGCGCTCATGGGGTGGGCGGAGGGCCGGCGGTGGATGGACTACCTCAACCCGGGCTCCGTCGACATCGAGCCGCGGTTCCCCAACCGCAAGAACCCGACCCCGGACGTCGGCTACCCCGGCGGGCTGTGGTTCGACTGGGGCAACTGGGGCCGCGGCTCGCCGGAGCCCGTCATGGTGCTCCGCACCAAGGAGATCAAGAACGGCCGCCTCGCCATGCTCGCCTTCCTCGGCTTCTGGTTCCAGGCCGTCTACACCGGCCAGGGCCCCCTCGATAACCTCTTCGCCCACCTCGCCGATCCCGGACACTGCAACATCTTCTCGGTACGTTTCACGTACACGATTCTCCATTCAGTTTGCCCTGCTTCTGATGATTCTAATGCAGTGCATGGATGTCGATTTTTATGACGTGCTTGGCTTTAATCTTGCAGGCATTCACGTCCCACTGATTGCTAGGGAGATTGAGGAGGGTGTTACTAAAAACAGAGGTCTTGGGTTTAGGACGTACGGTGTCATCTAGCCCTTGGAATGTGAATACTACAGTTGCACCGAAAGAGGTTACAATGGGCAAGATGCTTACTACGGTGTACAATGAAATACTAGGCAAAACTCTAGTACTGCCACAGTTACAGCAGAATCACACATTAAACTTCTTTTGGTGGCACACATTATACTTGTTGTAATCTATCTCCTTTCTTAGAGCATTTCCACTCGCGGCGTCCAAACGGCCGCCCAAACGCCTTTGGGGCGTGCCGGACACAAAATCGCGCCCACTCGCGGCGCCCAAACGCGAATTCGGTCCGGCGCGGCCCAGTTTTGTGTCCGGCACGCCCAGCCCACGCCCTCAACTTGGGGAGGCTTGGGGCGGCCCCGGACGGAAGGAAACGCGACGCCACGTCGGCCTCCGACGCGCGGGCCACGCCTGGCAGTGAGACAAGAGGCTGCATTAATGCCGGGCGGCGTATCGGTTTCCCAGCCGGGCGCAGCGACGCGTCGCTTCGCTCTGCGGCGAGGAAGCATCTGCGCCACGGCGGCGTCAATGCAGGCGAGCCGTTAATGGTGTGGCAGGCGAGCCGTTGGACGGCCGGAGTTAAGGCGACCTCATCCGTTCGCCTCCCCGGCCGCTATATAGAGCGGGTTCCTCGCCGTTTCCACCATCCCACACAGCCATCTCCATCCCACACCTAGCCATGGCCTCTCCCCGACGCGCCACGGAGGAAGAGAGACGAGCGCAGAGGGAGGCCCGTCGTCGCCGCCGTGACAGCCAGGTTTGGCAGAACGCCATGGCTCGCCGCGGCTGGCCATCGCAGGAGGCAGTCTCGTCGGCCGTCAACGCTCCACCACCTCCTCCACCGCCTCCTCCGCCACCGGCGAACCAGCTCACGGAAGCCGAGGCGCGCCAGCTCGTCCGCACTAACACGCCGGTGCCGGCGAACTGCGTCTTCCCCGAGGGATGGGCCACGAACCCAGTGCACGTCCCCGTTGCACCCATGCTGGCCGGCCAGGCGCGGCTCGACTACGTCGCCTCGTGCATGGGGACGATGGCGCCGGAGCTGCACGACGACCCCAGGTTCGAGCCGAACTCGGCGTACTGGGACAAGCAGGTCGAGCTCGAGCACGCCTACCGCCTCCACTCCTTCTTCGCCCCCAAGCCGCCTGCGGACTGGCTCGAAGACTCCGAGGACGACGTCGACACCGACACCACCGACGAGGACTTCGCAGCGGGCATGGAACGGGAGAGGGTTCGCTACGAGGCGGTGGAGCAGGCTCGTCGCGCAAGATCGGAAGGAGGCCGCGTGCAACCTCCTCCGCCGCAACCTCAACAAGAGGCGGAGGAGGTTGACGGTGATGATGACGGCTTGGAGGACTGGCCGCCGACGCCGGAGTGGGATCCCGGCCACATGCAGCTCGCCATCGAGGCCGACATAGCCTCTGCCGCCGCCACCACCGCCGCCACCGCCTCCGCCGCCACCACCTCCAGCTCCGCCGCCACCACCTCCACCACCGGCTACATCTACTGCCTCTGCTCGAGCTGCCGCCGGGGTCCTGTGCTCGCCGCCGCAAGGGCCGGCGCCTGCCCCAACTGCCGGTGCCCGGCGTGCCTCCCTACTTACTAGATCTAGTCTAGGTCTAGATTTAAATTTGAATGAATTATGTTAGTTTGAATGAAATTTCAATGAAATATATGCATTTTCGTATCAAAATTTCATATTTGAATAATATTTGGGCGTCGCGAGTGGGGAGCGAGGGCGCCCAAATGGGCAAGGTAGTCCGGACGGCACCCAAAGGGCTTGTCCGGACGGCCTTTGGGCGCCCATTTGGGCGCCGCGAGTGGAGATGCTCTTAATCTTAGAAGACTCGTACGTCTGTCACTGGATAGGAAACTAACAGTGTCAGATAGCTCGACACAAGCCAAGGGACGAGATGCGGTTTTTCTTAAAAAAAATCTGAAAGGGGATAGAACTAGCTTCATTAATGAAGCTTTAATTTTTAGAAATCTTCTGCAGTATCCACCAGAGCGATCCCCTCGCGTCGCCCCCCCAGGCGGCGCCAGGGGCGACCTTTCCCACCGCCGCCAGTCCCTACACACACTGCCTGTCGGGGATGTAATCCCCGGTACCCCAAAGTTGTGGGATGGTTGTGTCAGTAAACTAGACGGAGACCGGAGTTTAATAAATAATAAAGAATAAAGGGAAAAAGGAGTGGGAAGCATGCTGGGCCGGCGCTGCGGTTAACTCGGTTAAACCGAGGTGCCAAATCTCGGTTTGGGCCGAGGTCAGTTTATCCCGGAGCAGGCCGGCATTCCTAGCCTCGGCGTGGGCCAAGCCGCAGCCACGCCTCGGATGGGCCAAGATGCAGCCCGAGGCGGGCCGGCCTCTCCTAGCTCGGGAGCGTTGACTCCATCTGCCCCGACATCCCGGTCTCCCTCCTCCACGGCGACCTCCCGCATCCCGACCTCGGCGTGCTGGACCACGGCGTCCTCCGGCTTCCCCAACTCCGGCGCTCCCGACCTCGGACCTCGGCGTGCTGGACCACGGCGTCCTCCGGCTTCCCCAACCTCGCCCGCACCCCCAACCTCGACACAGCGCCCTGGGCCCCTGCCCCGACGCCCCGTCGCCATCTCCTCCAGCTTCAACCCGGAGCCCGCATCCCCGCCTCGCCCGGAGCCGGCGTCCCCAACCTCACTCCGTCAAGATCGTCCTCGCCTTGGAGCTCGTCGCATCAACCTCGCCCGCGTCCCCGTACCCGACCTCGGCCACATCTTCCTCGGACGCCATGGCCGTCCTCCACCCCGACATCGCCTCCTCGACCTCCTCCCGCCAAGGCCGCCTCCGGCACTGCTCCACCTCGGCGCCCTCGCCGCTCCGGCTGCACCGCCCCCTGCTCGATCTCGGCCGGCCGTGCCATGGTCAACCACGACCTCCTGCGCCTCGCATGGTCACCTCCAGCGTGGACCGAGGCTTCCCCAAATTCGGCTGGGCCTGGCACATAGCCTCGGATGGGCCGAGGTATCCTTCCCGAGGATGGGCCACGCCAGTATTACCAGGCCGACATATCTTTCGCCGCCTCCAGGCCAGCATTCCGACATATCCTCTTAGTACCAGAACCGCTACACCGACATATACATGACCGAGACAAGGCATTGGATGCTCTGCCATGCCCAGGATAAATATCCAGGAGAGGATAAGGGTGCTGACTAGGAGATGCCCAGGACAAGCACTAGAGGACAAGTATAGTGGACTGACGTGACATGTGATGTGACTAGAGTACAAGTGGGACCCGTGCATAGTGTTCTTTGTCTCCTTGTCCCCTGGGCCTCCTCTATATAAAGGCACCAGGGGAGGACATGGAGAGGGAGAGGACACGCACGGAAGGGCCAAGGGCTCATTCTCCTCTGCTCTCTTTCTTTGCTAGCTCGTTGTGCTGCTTAGCACCAGATAGATGTTTTGACATACAGCTCGAGGAGCACTTGTACCACAGTATATGCAGAGAGGGAAATACACCAAAGTAGGATAGATGCTGCAGTAGGGGTTTTACCTCCTCACGAGGGCCCCGAAGCAGGGTAAATCCGTGTGTTTGCAGTGTTCTTCGTGTGTTCTTCGTGTGCGACTCCATCGCGCAATCCCTCCCCGAATCCACAAGCACCCATTCGGCCCCAGAATAAGCCTACCCCTAGGCATCTGCGTGTTCCCACCACGACAGTTGGCGCCCACCGTGGGGCTGACAGTGGCGCTTGTTGGATCGATTCGGACGGGATCTTCTTCATCGTCTCGGGGACTCGGCGTCAAGGATACAACAGCGTTCGAGGCGTCGGCTTCGCGTCCGTGCTCGTCATCTCCTCCCGCACGTCCGCGTCGTCTTCGGCAGTCCGCGCCCTCGGCGGTGCGTCCCCGCGGGATGTGACCGGCGCGTCCACACCGTTGTCCTCATGCCCGCCGGTGCACCGGCGCGCGCGTGCCTCGTCTCCATCAGCCTCAGCCCGCAGTCTACTCTGCACCCGTACGCGTCCAAGTCAGAAGATTCGGTCGAGCCCAGGTTCCTTACCTGCCGACGCCGGCGACCGCATCGCCACCAAGTGCGTCCTCGACCTCCTGTGCGCAGGCCCCCAAGCTCGGCCGCCTTCGGCTCTGCCTTGGCAGCGCTCAGCCGGTTCTTCTCGCCGTCGACCCGCGGCTGGTCGCGCCGGGCCTGCGCGGCCCATCTCCCTGTCTCCCGGAGCTCCATCTGATGTCAGAGCCGGCGCCAGTAGTCCGCGCCCCGGCTCCCCGGCAGTCCGCGGCGATCCTCGATGTTCCCCGGCTTGCCGAGTCCGGCCCGAGACTCCCCGCGCGCCAGTTTCGGCGCAGGTCGTCCGCGCCTCGGCTTCCCGGTGAGCCGCGTCCTCGCCTCGGCCGTACCTCGGCAGTCCGCGCCTGGCCGAGTCTGTGCGCGATTCCCGGCCGTCGATTCCCCGCCGAGGCCTCGCCATCTCGGCTCCCTGTGATGACTTGTTCGATGTAGCCGAGGTATTGTGGCTCGGGCAGACCGAGGTCTTTCTCCTTCGACTCGGACCAAGACTTGTTTAGCTCGGATGGGCTGGAATCACATTGGCTGGTGCCTGTCTCGGTCAGGAGGGCCGAGGTAGTGTATTAGCTTCTCAGTGTTTCGGTAGGTCGAGGTCCAGCAAGGATCGGCCGGCTTCGTGGCCTCGTAAGCGCACCCCGGCTGGGCCACACTCCTTGCGTCGGCTGAGCCAGGTCCACTGCCTCGGTTGGGTCAATTTCTGCAAGCGGACCAACATCGGCAGATCAACTCCTTCGTCCTCGGATCAGTGGACCAGTAGCAGCTCTGCTTCATCGAGCAAGCATTCCAACAGCATGACGTCAACATCTGACAGACACCAAAATAGCTACGTGAGTATTTATGATATGTTAAGATGCTAGCTGATTAGATAATCCTGAAAGTTACTCGGGGACTGCCCCTTCGCTTTTTGTCTAGTGTTTTCCCCGGGACAAGATGTCTTGACCCGGGGACTGGATAGCTAGACTGTTTTGCACCCTCTCCTAGATAAGAAAACTAACTCGGGGACTCGGTTGAAACTGAGTCTAGTTTTTTGTGCATAGTATCTACTGATTAGAGTCGTTTTCTATCAAATGCTATAGTTTGTCGCCTCGGCTAGTAGAATTACTGTTCCTGTCAAATATCCTTTATATATGTACGCATGAACTGACATTGAAAGGTGATATCGGTTTTACCAAGAGAATATTCATATCAAAGGTCGTGGTTATATCGGTCATCTCGGATCCATCTTAAATTTAGGATGGCCTCAAAGTATATCACGGATAGTCTTTGGTATCGGCTTGCCGAGTTATATATGCAAATATCTCCAGATCACCGTTTATGTCGGTTCGCCAATATACCATGGCATTATGCAAATATCTCCAGATCACCGTTTATGTCGGTTCGCCAATATATCATGGCATTATGCAAATATCTCCAGGTCGCCATTTATTTTGGTCTGCCAACACATCATGGCATCACCCTGTATACCAGATCAGTGTCTACGCTGGTTAGCCAGAGGCAACCTTTGAGTTATGTTTGTGTGGGTATGTGTCAAACCAGCAGTAGCTGGAGACATCTATGTCGGTATACGCCCAGAGTGGCTAAAACCGGCATTCGAGATATGCTTGTGTCAGTCCAGCAGTGCCTGGAGGCATTGATGTCGGTAAGCGCCCAAGGTGGCTACCGGACATCCGAGGTATCGAGACCTATGTGAGTTATGCCCGGAGTGGCCGAGGTATCGAGACCTATGTGAGTTATGCCCGGAGTGGCCGAGTTATCGAGACCTATGTGAGTTATGCCCGGAGTGGCCGAGGTATCGAGACCTATGTGAGTTATGCCTAGAGAGGCCGAGATACCGAGACATATGAGATACATACTTGCAGGTGTATGTCGGTCCAGCTTACGCTGACGGCATCCGAGTTCGGTAAAAGCCAGGAGGGCTAACCGACGCTGACGGCATCCGAGTTCGGTAAAAGCCAGGAGGGCTAACCGACGCTGGCGGCATCCGAGTTCGGTAAAAGCCAGGAGGGCTAACCGACGCTGGCGGCATCCAAGTTCGGTAAAAGCCAGGAGGGCTAACCGACGCTGGCGGCATCCAAGTTCGGTAAAAGCCAGGAGGGCTAACCGACGCTGGCGGCATCCGAGTTCGGTAAAAGTCAGGAGGGCTAACCGACGCTGGCGGCATCCGAGTTCGGTAAAAGCCAGGAGGGCTAACCGACGCTGGCGGCATCCAAGTTCGGTAAAAGTCAGGAGGGCTAACCGACGCTGGCGGCATCCGAGTTCGGTAAAGGCCAGGAGGGCTAAGAACCAACTTATAATGGTGATCATGCAGGCAACGCATTTCCAGTGCAAACTGTCCATCTTGTTGTTGATTCGGGTGAGCTCGGTCAACCGGATGTCACATTTGGCCTGAAGGGCATGGTTAGACGACGAATTACAGAGGCGCCCATGCAAGCCGGAGGTTGTGCATATGGAGGTTTTTCGGTGTGATTCTTCTTTTTTGTAAGACTGCGCGCGATTCTGCGAATCCCCCGCAGTCTCGGGGACTAATGTCGGGGATGTAATCCCCGGTACCCCAAAGTTGTGGGATGGTTGTGTCAGTAAACTAGACGGAGACCGGAGTTTAATAAATAATAAAGAATAAAGGGAAAAAGGAGTGGGAAGCATGCTGGGCCGGCGCTGCGGTTAACTCGGTTAAACCGAGGTGCCAAATCTCGGTTTGGGCCGAGGTCAGTTTATCCCGGAGCAGGCCGGCATTCCTAGCCTCGGCGTGGGCCAAGCCGCAGCCACGCCTCGGATGGGCCAAGATGCAGCCCGAGGCGGGCCGGCCTCTCCTAGCTCGGGAGCGTTGACTCCATCTGCCCCGACATCCCGGTCTCCCTCCTCCACGGCGACCTCCCGCATCCCGACCTCGGCGTGCTGGACCACGGCGTCCTCCGGCTTCCCCAACTCCGGCGCTCCCGACCTCGGACCTCGGCGTGCTGGACCACGGCGTCCTCCGGCTTCCCCAACCTCGCCCGCACCCCCAACCTCGACACAGCGCCCTGGGCCCCTGCCCCGACGCCCCGTCGCCATCTCCTCCAGCTTCAACCCGGAGCCCGCATCCCCGCCTCGCCCGGAGCCGGCGTTCCCAACCTCACTCCGTCAAGATCGTCCTCGCCTTGGAGCTCGTCGCATCAACCTCGCCCGCGTCCCCGTACCCGACCTCGGCCACATCTTCCTCGGACGCCATGGCCGTCCTCCACCCCGACATCGCCTCCTCGACCTCCTCCCGCCAAGGCCGCCTCCGGCACTGCTCCACCTCGGTGCCCTCGCCGCTCCGGCTGCACCGCCCCTGCTCGATCTCGGCCGGCCGTGCCATGGTCAACCACGACCTCCTGCGCCTCGCATGGTCACCTCCAGCGTGGACCGAGGCTTCCCCAAATTCGGCTGGGCCTGGCACATAGCCTCGGATGGGCCGAGGTATCCTTCCCGAGGATGGGCCACGCCAGTATTACCAGGCCGACATATCTTTCGCCGCCTCCAGGCCAGCATTCCGACATATCCTCTTAGTACCAGAACCGCTACACCGACATATACATGACCGAGACAAGGCATTGGATGCTCTGCCATGCCCAGGATAAATATCCAGGAGAGGATAAGGGTGCTGACTAGGAGATGCCCAGGACAAGCACTAGAGGACAAGTATAGTGGACTGACGTGACATGTGATGTGACTAGAGTACAAGTGGGACCCGTGCATAGTGTTCTTTGTCTCCTTGTCCCCTGGGCCTCCTCTATATAAAGGCACCAGGGGAGGACATGGAGAGGGAGAGGACACGCACGGAAGGGCCAAGGGCTCATTCTCCTCTGCTCTTTTCTTTGCTAGCTCGTTGTGCTGCTTAGCACCAGATAGATGTTTTGACATACAGCTCGAGGAGCACTTGTACCACAGTATATGCAGAGAGGGAAATACACCAAAGTAGGATAGATGCTGCAGTAGGGGTTTTACCTCCTCACGAGGGCCCCGAAGCAGGGTAAATCCGTGTGTTTGCAGTGTTCTTCGTGTGTTCTTCGTGTGCGACTCCATCGCGCAATCCCTCCCCGAATCCACAAGCACCCATTCGGCCCCAGAATAAGCCTACCCCTAGGCATCTGCGTGTTCCCACCACGACACTGCCAGCCCTGCCGCTGCCGTCGCCGACCTCGGCCGCGGCGGTGGCGGCACCCCTCCGCTGCCAAAAGGGCGGTCGGAGGGGAGGTTCTTCTGCTCAGATCGGAGGTGGCCGCCCCGTGGGGGCGACGGCGGCCAGGGAGGAGGACGCCGGGCCGGCGGGCCCGGGCGGAGGCGACGGAGGTGCGGGGGAGTCCGCACGGGCGGCGGTGCGACGCGAGGCTGCCGTCGCCTGCGCTGGAGGTGGTGGCGATTCAGATGGGCTTGGCGGGCCCGATCTGGGGCGCTGCTCGGGCGAGGCGCAGTGGCGAAGGCAAGGGTGCGGATGCAGCGCCGGCATGGACCGGCCGTTGCGCATGTTGCTGGCCCTCGGCTCGCAGTGGTAGGAGGGCGAGCAGAAGTTGCGCGGAGCGGGCACGCGGCTGCGAGGCATGCGGGGCAGCGAGGACGCCCCTCTGCGGGGCACGCGCGGGTGCAGTCTGCCGTTCGTCCGGGAGGAGGCGGCGGCCCCGTCGAAGAGGATGGAGGTGGTTGGCCTGGCGTGGGCCAGCCACGGGGGCAGGGGCGGCGGCCCCGGACAGTGGCTACTCCGGCGGAGCGGCTGAAGCGGGCATGGCCATGGCAGCGGCCGTGGAAGGTGGTGCCGCGGCTGCTGCGGCATGCGGTGGAGCTCGGTGGTTGACGACATGGCCAGGATGCCATCCTGCTGCTCCCGAAGCTTTGCGGTCGGGTCGAACTCCGGGCGAAAGCTCGCATGGACTTCGGTCAGTGCCGACGACGGCGGCGCCCTCGGGCGTCGTTCCCTTTCTTGATTGCGTTGTCGTGGAGCTTTTCGACCTCGTCTAACGCGTGGTGTTTCCAAGTTCTCCGGGTGAAAACCTTTGCTCCTTCGTGAGCGGGCGGCGGTGACGGTCTCGTCACTACCTTGTTGGAGGCGCCGCTTTGGAGCCCTTGGCCAGCGCGGTGCAACGGTTTCGTGACGGATGTGCAGATTGGCGTGTGGTCGTGGGCGGTGGATGTCGGGGCAGCGGCTCCGGAAGGTGGTGGTGCGTCGAGGCGGCGGCTTCGATCTCCCACGCTACGACGGTTCTATGAGGCTGAACCGTTGTTTAGTGTGGGTTTGGGTGGCGACCTGGATGAAGACTGCTTGGGTAGAGGGTTCGTCGACCCGACTGGATCGTCTTCGGGCAATGCGAAGGTCGATCTGGTTGCTACACCGGGGCGGCGGCCCCGGAACAGGTGGGTTTGGTGGCAACCTGGATGAAAACTGCGTGGGCAGATGGTTCGTCGACCATGACTGGATGACCTTCGGGCAATGCGAAGGTCGATCTGGTTGTTACGTCGGGGCGGCGGCCTCGGAGCAGGTGGTGTGTGTTGTGGCGTTTGTCGACTTGGGTCGTGTGGGCGGCGGGTCACTTCGTTTGTGTCATTATTTTGTACAGATTGTATGGTTTTTGGACCCGGTTTTCCTTATAAACTGGATCAACTCTTTTTATCTATTCGGGCGGTGATACAACCACTTTATAGCTCAAAATGAATGAACCTTAAGGTTTTGCTGTTCTTTATCTCATACATAAAAAATTAAAGTAGGGATTACATCACACATGCCAGCATCAACAGCAGAAAATAAGTACACTTCACAAAACTTGCTAACTAACGCCTGAAACAAAACCCAGACCGAATCGTTCCTAACGAATTGTCGAAATAAGTACACTTCACTAGACTTGCTAACTAACGCCTGAAACAAAACACAGACCGTATTGTTCCTAACAAACCCTATCTATTGTCGAATCTTAGACGCGTCCGCTCCCATCCTTTCAAACAATTGAAGATCTCCATCGTCACAATCTTCAGCTTCTCAAATCGTCGTTGAAATTCTTTTCAAACTTTTTCATTCTACACCATTTCAATAATCAATCCAATGGCAAATGAGAAAAATAATGTCACCAGGATCCAGAGGCTTGATATGGTAAAAAAAAAATTGTTTCTGGTTTTCCAAATGGTTGAAAAGATAGCAGCTAAGCAAATTTTAACTGCATTCATCTATCACCTCTGAAACTTTAGCACCCACTCTTTCACTTCTGCAATAGAATTAGGAGGAGCTGGGTTGTCAAAAGCACATGCCCCACGAGGTATATCTAGCAACCGGACACTTGAAAAACAAATAATCTATACTTTCATCAACAACACAATACATACGTTGTGTTGCCCCTCCCTATCCCTTCTTCTTCATATGATCTTTGGTCAAAATGCTCCCCCAACTAGCCAAAGGAAAATTGTGATCTTGGATGGCTGCTCTAGGGACCAAAGTTGATTAAACAACTTGCTGGCAGTCTCTGTTAGAAATGTTTTGAAATGGATATTGTTCCCTTTTTGATCAGGGATTGCTAATTTGAAAAGAAGTGGAGTTTGAAAAAGGGATCCAAATGCTCAAACCGAACTGGTAGAGGAACGAATTTTCAATAGTAACATGGGCTCCTAGAATATGGCGTCCTTGGGACAATCTATTTGATTGTCATATAAGGTTTGAACAATAAACCTTTCTATCCAAGTTTGCAGCTTACGTTACCAACCTTCTTTCAGTTCTAGTGCATTAATTATCTTCAAGAGTTTATTCTACTCCACTGCCAATTCACCCCCACAAACTTTTTCTAAAATGTAACCAAGTCCCTGCATTTCTTCTGAAGGCTAAGTTATATGATCTCGGGAAAGTCTCAGCGACATTTCTATCCCCATGCCAAACATTCTCCCAGAATCTGGTTTATTTACGCAAACTAGGATTATGTCACAGAAAGAATATACGATATCCTCAACCTTCACTAGTCCAAACCAGAAATGAGAAGTACCTATTTTTATTTCTCATTGGTCTGAGATAAAGTTTCTTTTTGGAGCTATTTCTTCTTTAAATCTGTTGCCAAGCACTATCTTTAGTTTTCAACATCCAAACTTTTTACTGAGTAAACCAAATGTTCATTAAGTTTGGGTTGAAGACACTCGTTTATCAAATGCAAATTCTTCGGAGAGCAAACAGTCTCCCAATTCATCAACAAGTGATATTTGACAGCATATAAAAGACAATGGTGGTAGTCAAGCGAGAATCAAGTAGGAAGGATAGTTTGTTGAGAAGTCTATTTTTTTTTAAACAAGGCAAAAAATTTACCTTTTATATTGATATAGGAGAAGCAAACATGATACGGTCGAAGCTAAAAGAAAAAAAAGCCATACGAGCATCTAAACCTCGATATTTAACCTAGAGGTTGTTTTTCTGTGCTGTGTAAACAAACGAGAGAAGCAGTGGAGGCAGGCAGGCAGCGCACACTGCTCGAGCATGAAGTACGTAGCAATCAGGTAGCCACTTGAGCTACACGTGTGACCGGCACTAATCTAACAGCTCAATTATTATGCAAATAAGAATGCTGGAGGATACAGCTGGTGCTCATCGTGCTCTGACAGCAGGTGGCCGTCAACAGTTGTTCATGCAGTTGGTAGAAGAGACAGTTTAACACGATTCCTGGTTCTGTTAATTGTTCGATTTGGATTAAGGAGAAAGGCACAGCCCCTGCTGAGCTTAGCCACCGAGGGATCTCATCTCGGTTGCGGAGTAGCCACGATCATCCCTTGGAACAGAATCACCCGCCAGCTGCTAGTTTTCGGGACAGGGGAACATGTCTGCATATTCATTTGCTGATGAACAGCAGCGTCCTCCCATCCTGTCACCGACTGAAGCTTAGTTTATTCCACTACACTGCCGGATGATTAGCATGCAACACCTGGCAGCATATCCCGTCACTAGCTCCTATTTATCCAACTCACACCGAGCCGGATAGTACAATGAATTTGTCTTCACTTCTACTGTACTTACAAATTAGGACCATACTATGTTTCACTTTTATGACAAAATATCGTGTGTTTCGCTTTCGAATCTTACGAAATCGCACTCACAATTTCCACACAGATGAGCCTATCTCGGCCGTCAGCTCGTCAGCACGGTCCACTTCATCGATCATCCACACATGTTTAATTAAATAAATCGATCATATAAACCGACTCGAAAGGAGGTCGTTGGAGTTGGCACGCATGAAAAGGCTAATCTCGGCATACATCAGCGTCGCCGTGGTCGTTAATCTCCTCCAAAAAAGGAGGCTAAACAACGGACGCCTTTCGTTGGAATCAAACCACAAGAGAAAGGAACCGGTGTGTTGTGTTTGTGTCGAATATTGGGCACGAATTGAGTTATGTTTGGACTTAGAGTTGTATTAGATATGGATAGGATACGAGTAGTATCAGAGTCGAACTCTTATAGTCTGGGCCTCCCATATAATGAGGGGAGCACCACACGTGTAACCTATGACGACTTGATAGCACAGACACGCAGGGGGAGCCGGCGGCTTGTGCCGGTGCATAGGGCGGCCAGGGTTGCGGTATCAACGGGGATGAGCGCCCGTAGTCATGACCCGCAGATGTAGGCGAGTTCACCGAACTACGTTAACAAATCTCGGTATCGTCATCGTGCTGTGATTGCTTAGTTTTCGGTAGATTAATTATGCGACGGTAACACGGTGGAATGGAGAAAATGAGCGGGAAAGAAACTGCCCAGGTAACCCTGTTGATTGACAGAGGCCATGATGATTTGGGGAGGAAGATTGGAAGATCGAACGAGAGACGTTTTTAGAAAGATGATCCAGAACCGGCAAGGATCTAGCCTAGCGAGAATCTTGGGGTCTCCGCAGGTCGAGGAACACATGGGACATGTTTTATCTTGGATTTACGTGTTGGTTACAGGTAACCTTTGCCATCAGCTACTGTTATTATTTGTGAAAGGACTAGCGGAAATGTGGAACGCTGTTGTTGTGTGCTCGACCGAACAGGCAAACAAAATGCAGAGCTGAGTCGCTTAGAGCATCTCTAGCAGATTACGAGAAAATGCAAACCGTATAACCAGTTTCGGATTCCACCGAAAATAGGTTGAGTTCGACAGAACAAATCCGCTAAACTCGTACTAGAAAATTAATTAACACGCGAATTTTCTACTAGACATGGATAGAACTGAACTAGACAACACCGATCCTTCTCTTCACCGGCGTGCCTACTCGAAACCAAGATTGTTTGAACCCCTACTTGCGCAGCGCCCACGCGAGGTCGTGCTCCGCCTTGGCGGCTTCCTTTGAGACGGGCCAGAGTACGGGGATTGTCGTTCGGCGTCACCCATGCATATCACCACCACGTCAGACACCGCGTCGGGAGAGCGGTGGCGCGCCGCAGCCTCCTCGTGCGAGTGGCCACCTTGAAGGCGCAACCCGATCCACCTGAGCCGTCGAAGGCGGGAGTGCTTGCTCGCACCGGTGAAGAGGGGGAGGCGGTGCTCTCCTCATCGATGCCATGGCCTCCGCCCCTCCTTAAGGGGCTGCCATGGCTGCGCATTGATGATCTCGCCATGGATCAACCGGTGAGTTCGAGCGTGGTGTCGGACACAATGAGGAATCACTCGTCGGAGGTTGCCGAGTTCACGACGATTAGGAATGGTTTGCGGTCGAGGGACCGGGGGCTCACTCTAAATTCTCCCGATACCCTAATTTAGTATCGGGATGCTTATGTGGTGCCGGTTCGGATTGTAAAAAAGGCCAAAGTCACATATTGGCCGGAATTTTCCGTGCGTATGGGATCTGCCAGAGATGCTCTTAGGACAAAGATTTTTTGTTTTCAGATTTTATTTTCTGTGGTGTCCATTATCCCATGTAAACCTGGGAATGGTTTTTAATTAACCGGTTGAAATGGTTCAGTTTTTGTTCGGTGCTTGATCGGTTCAGGTTTGTTTGGGCTGAGACTGTTAACAGTTCGGTTTGGGTTTGGTTGTGTGGACAAAGCAATTGGGTTTGGTTAGGTACGGGTTGAAACTATTGGGTCCGTTACGGTTACAAACTATAGGTCTGAAATCGGTTCCTATCTTTGGTTCATCGTGCAGCTCTCCACGAACACGTACCGCATGTCCAGGGCAGCTACGAGGCTCCTCCTCTGTAGTGGCCGCATCCCACGCTCCTCCTCCACGCGCACGTTCTGGAGCCTGATGATGTCGGCGCCTGTATCCCGGAGCAACTCCTCCATGCTCCGCCGCCCCTCCGCGTCCAGACCCCGACGACAGCATGCGGCTGCTTGTGCTGCGGCCTCTTGCCTCTCTGACTACTCGTGCCGCCGCCGAGCATGCCGCTCTTGTCCAGGGAGATCTCGTTGTCCTGCAGGTTGATGGGTACCCGCGCTTTGCTCGGCGTCCGGGACAGCGGGCTCGCCTGCGCCTTCAGATTCCCTTTTGCCGCGGCCGCGTGCCCGTGCCGCTCCGGCGCACGACTGGCTGTGTTCTGTACCTGCACGGCGGGCGCCATGGAGAACAGGGCCGAGTTGAACGTCGCCACGCGGATGGTCACCGCTTGCTGACGTCCCTCGCCGGGCGTGACCCGTCGCCGCTGATGGCGCCTTTGTTTCCGTTGCCCAGGCGGCGCACGCGCACGGTGATGCCCGACTTGGTTGGCGTCGGCGCCGCCTCGGCATCGGTCGGCGCCTGCGCGGGCGCGATTGCAGCGCGCGGAGGCCGGCAAGGACGCGCGTCAGCATGTGCCGCAACGCGGTCACGAGCATTCCACGCCGGCGCCCCGCCTCGCCGTCGCACGATCGATGCTGGTGCAAGATCGAATGCTCGCTCGCCTCGCGCAACTTTGCTTGCGTTTGCGTGCGCGCCCAGTGTCTTGGTCGTGAGGGCGCCCAGTGTCTTGCGCAACTTTACTTGCTCCATGACGCGTGCGTGTCCCCGGCCGGCACCGGCGATTGGCGCGGCGCGCCGTTCTTCTCCACCGCGCTCTTGAAGAACGCATCGAGGGAGTAGGCAGCAGCCATGTTCCCGGAGAGCTTGAGCTTGCTAAGCGAGCTGATGGAGCTGTCCAGCGTGTCGTAGACATTGCTGGCCGCAGACACAGAGTACGCCACGTCTGACCGAGACGACGAGCCTTGCGGCGAAGGAACCTCCTCAGCCTCTGTGCTAGACCCCATGCCTTCTGCTGCGGCAGCTCGGCCGCCATTAGCGTCTCCATTGCTAGTGGTGATGTTCCGAAAAAGGCACTGTGCTTTTCTGTTCTATCAACAACCCTTCCCTGTTTAACTAATCTCCTGCTTCTGTTTTGTATTAAACGATTTAGTAGCAATAAAGTTCCAACCAGCTAGCTAGCTACCGATCGATCTCTTCACGCGCGCGCACAACCAGCTAGCTACTGATCGATCCACCGGTAGAACCCACGGTTCCGTATTGGGTTTAAACCCACAGTTACGTGTTGGGTTTAAATCAGTTCGAGTGGAAAATTTAATGGGTGCAGTTTTGGTTGGGCTCAAAATGATGTCAAGTGGGTTCAGTTGGGGTTAGGCTGACACGGAAACATGTACGGGTATGGTTGAAGTTTGGTTGAGGTATGAGACCATTCTCAGGTTTAATCCCATGGTTAGGCCCATTGATCCTAGGATGGTTTGCTGTCAGGCAAGGCACCGGAAGTCCCGTCCTTGCTGCCGTTGCTGGTGTGCTGTCTAGTTTAGGAACCAACTGCATGAGCTGTCAGTCGGCTTTACCCGTACTGTGCTTGATCATCAACTCTGTCTTAACCTCAAAATTTGACAGCGGAACAGTAACACTGTGCCTGCGTGCTCTCACTACGTGCGCTGTTAACGCATAATCAATGGCGTAACGACGGCTTGACCCACCACTGGCAGGTGGACCGCACGTAGATCGCTCTCGCATGTTCGGTGAGTCACCGACAGCTGGAGACCACCGGAGGGGGGGTGGGCCGGCAATCAGCTCTCGGCGTCAGCGTCCATCATGGCTTAGAAAAAAATCTGATCCCGCTTGGGCTAATCCCAGCAATAATTATCGCGACGACGCCGGAGCACGAGCAGTAGTAGAGAGGAGAAGAGAAATCGGCCGCGAGAGACCCTCGCTGGACAGAGAGAGAGAGCATCAGAGCAGCTGCCTTCCTCGCCTCGCGTCGCCGCCGGCTGCTCGAAGACGCCTCCTCCCGCGCGCCTTCGAGGCCCAGGTGCGGTCCCAAACCCGAGCAAGCCGCACGTGCGCCTCCTCCGTCCCTCCCTGGTGTTTGGTTTCTGGCGCGGCTGGCCGGAGTGATCTCTTGTCGGTGTGAAGCATGGACGGATCCGCCGCGGCGGAGCTCGAGAGGGCGGAGAGGGTGGTGATGCGGTGGGACTCCACGGCGTCCGCGTCCACGGGGGGCGGCAGCGAGGAGCAGATGCTGTTCGACGGCGGCGTGGACCGGGCGGAGGCGGAGCGGTTCCTCCAGGCGGTGGACGACCTGCGCCGCCTGGCTCCCCCCTCCCCCGGCACCCCGCCGCGCCGCAGCTCCTCGGCGGGCACCGCCTCCAACGCCGTCCAGGTCGCCATGGCGCGGCTCGAGGACGAGTTCCGGCACGTGCTGGCCACGCGCGCGGTCGACCTGGAGATCGAGGTGCTCGCCGACCTCACCTCCCTCTCCGTCTCCACCGACCACCGGACCAGCTTCTCCACCGAGCCCGCGGCGCCGGCCGCGGGGGACGAGGACGACTCCTCCCGGTCCTCCTCCGTGGGCCGCCGCAGCAGCTACCGCTCCATGAGCAGCATCCGCGAGATCGACCTCTTCCCCGTCGACGCCATCTCCGACCTCCACGCCATCGCCTCCCGCATGGCCGCCGCCGGCTACGACCGCGAGTGCGTCCAGGTCTACGCCTCCGTCCGCAAGCCGGCCGTCGACTCCGCCCTCCGCCGCCTCGGCGTCGAGAAGCTCACCATCGGGGAGGTCCAGCGCCTCGAGTGGGGCGTCCTCCAGCCCAAGATCCGCAGCTGGATCCGTGCGGCCCGTGCCATCGTCCGCGGCGTCTTCGCCAGCGAGCGCCGTCTTTGCTTCCTCGTCTTCCACGACCTCCCCTTCTCCAATTCCACCAACACCACTCCCGCTCCCACCCCCGCCGCCCCCTTCACCGAAACCGTAAAGGGCGCCGCGCTGCAGCTCTTCGGCTTTGCCGAGGCCATCAGCATCGGGCGCCGCTCACCCGAGAAGCTCTTCAAGATCATTGACCTGCACGACACGCTCTCCGATCTGCTGCCTGATGTCTCTGACATCTTCGCCGCCTCCAAGGCGGGGGAGTCGATATGCGTGCAGGCTGCCGAGATCAGGACGCGTCTGGCTGATGCCGTGCGTGGGATCCTCTCCGAGTTTGAGAACGCCGTGTTCCGTGACCTCACCAAAACTCCGGTACCCGGCGGCACCCTCCATCCTCTCACTCGCTATGTCATGAATTACATCATCCTCATTTCCGACTACAAGGCCACGCTTCGTGAGCTGATCGTGTCACGGCCATCGGCTAGCTCGCGAATTGCTGCTGAGGGCGATGAGCTCACACCCTCATTTCCTGATCTTGACCTTCCTGACCCTGACAGCCAGTTACCCCTTGCTGCTCATCTTATATGGATCATTGTGCTTCTTGAACACAACCTTGAAGCCAAAGCATCACTCTACAAGGATGTGGCACTCTATCACCTGTTCCTGATGAACAATGTGCACTATATTGTACACAAGATAAAGGACTCACCTGAGCTCCGGGGGCTTATTGGGGATGTGTACTTGAAGCAACTCACGGGTAAGTTTCGGTTGGCAGCCACAGCTTACCAGCGTAGTGCTTGGCTTAAGATCCTGAACTGTCTAAGAGACGAGGGTCTACATGTCAGCGGTGGCTTTTCATCAGGGATATCCAAATCAGCACTCCGGGAGCGATTCAAGTCTTTCAATGCTGTGTTCGAGGAGGCGCATAGGATCCAGTCTGGGTGGCATGTGCCCGACAAACAGCTGAGAGAAGAGCTTAGGATCTCAATATCAGAGAAGCTTCTCCCAGCATACCGGTCTTTCCTTGGTCGCTTCCGACACCATATAGAGAATGGGAAGCACCCAGAGTTGTACATCAAATACTCGGTTGATGACCTTGAAATAGCGGTGACAGATTTCTTCGAGGGCTCTCCACCTCCGCCAAATAACAGGAGGAGGTCACATGGATGAGAGATGGCATGAAGGCCTCCACTATTTGTATCACATTGTTGTTGCCGAGTATTCTTTATTCTTCAGGGAAAGCCAATGCAGGCGGTATATTTTGTTTCTCCCTTGAACTTGAGGGTGTAGTTGGTGATGATTTCTTCTACTAGAGGTAATCTGAAACAGAACCAAGTTCGTATTGAAGCTGTCAAAAGCCCCAGTGGTTTTTCCTCAGTCGACGAGCTTGTTCATTTGTTACACTATACTTGTAATTTTGGTTGGTAGCATAGCATGTTCATATGTTGTAGTAATGCTGCATAGTTGTAACTTGTAACTTGTTGGTGTTTATTTGACCTTTAGTTGAGTGTCCTGCCATCTTTCTGGTTGATCACATTATATACGAGGATTGAACTTGGTAGATTACATGTAAAATCAATTGTGCTATATAGATTATGTTGGACCAAGTTCTTGCCTTGAAGTATCAGTTTTGAGGTTTCCACCTCAGGTCCCTCTTCAATTGTAATACTGATAGCCAGCGGCAAATAACTATTGTAGCATCTTGATAAGCCCTATGCTCTAGCAGATGACAGCGAATCGGTAAATGTAGCATCTTTTGTGCACCATGCGGGTGAGAGTGCGGTATCTTGATTGCCAGTTTCGATTTGGGGGGTGTTTTACATAGAAAGGAGACCCTGTTATCCAGTGGTGCAGTTATCGTACCAAAGCATCTTCTGTCTGGATATACTTCTGTTTGTGCTGTCTGTCTGGATATACTTCTGAATAATGTTACCAATTATTTTCCCGACCAATTTCAGTAGTGATCATACAAAATAGCAGCCAGAAATAGAAGGTAATAAAAAGGAAGATGGCAACAACTGTCATATTCAGATTCTGTTATTTCCAGGAGGTGAGAATTTGATAAGCCTTCCTATCATCCTTTGTAATGGATTCATTTAGCCTTTGAACAATAAACTTTTAACACATAGTTCTCCATTCCTGCTGCTGCATGCTATCACAAATTACATTACGAGAACATGGGTTCAACAGAAAGCTTTTGGATTAACAACCTGACAGAATAAGCATGCCCAAGCGAGAAAAGAAAGGTTTTGTAAGGAGAACACAGTTGAGTGAGAGGCCATCCCACTTTTGCTGCCTTTCTATAATAAACTTTTGCACACAATTCTCCTTTCCTGCTTGTTAATGTTACCTGCTAGCACAAATTTCATTACAAGAACATGTGTTGAACAGAAAGCTTTTGGCTTAACAACCTGAAAGGAGAAGTTACCTGACAGAATAAGCATGCCACTCTTATCCAAGTGAGAAAAGAAAGGATTCGTAACGAATGTACAGTTGAGTGAGAGGCCATCCCTCTTCTGTTGCCACACATACAGCTCACACTGCTTAGATACCATCAATAGCCCAACCCAGCATTGCCAAATACAGAGGCGCAACTGACAGGGCTGCATCATCGTGAGCATCCAATCAATCATCCCCTGTTCCTAAAACAAGCTAAGCACATGGTAACCGAAACAACCGAACCGCACCACATAATAACAAAATTGATGCCTACCCTTGCCCACATTTTGCTCTCAACAAAACAGCATGTGCGCCTTTGACTTGTACAGTAATGTCTGTTGCGGTTTGGCGACAGCGCTTCATAGGAATATTGGCGGCGGGGGAGCTGTGAACTTGTGATTCCTTGTGACAGAAAGGCCCGGATTATTCATTCGCATGGCCATTGTGAGTGGAGCATCTTGATCTAAAATAGCAACGGTTTGATGGTTTGGCCATGTCTAGGCCTCGAGCCAGGAGGGTGATTACGATGCTCGCAATGTGATGGCTTGAAAATGCTCCGATCAGAAGATGGCAAGCATGATGGATGGAACTAATGTATGTAATCCTCCTCCCGCATCTATCCCGTGCTCTGCCAATGATGCCATGATCCCGTGCGTGCGGCTCGTGAGGCAGAAAGAGATGGAAGGGTTTCAATCACAGGTGCATGCGCCGATCCTCCTTTTCCAACGGCGAAGAGGGGAGCTGGTGGCTGGCGCCGTGATTGATGCCGTCCGTCCGCCCAATCGGCCGGGGCCGTCGTCTGCGGTGCGCCATGTGGATTGTCGCCGAGAGGATCGGATTCGGATGTCTGTCGTAGTTGCACGTTCGTTCGGTCTTGTTCCTTCCTTGGGACACGGCGGTCGGCGGCGGGTATATCCTCCCGTCCGAGGAAGAACACTGCTGCTCTCTCTGCACATGCTTCCTCCTCGTGTTCAGAACGTGCCTTGTTTTGCTCTACAGGGTTTTTGCGCGCTTGCATATTGTACGCAGCACAAGTAGACGGAAACGAGGGCTTTCTTCGTTCATCAAACTCAAGCCGGAAGCTACGCATAGTCACATACTAGGCAGGTCCATAAGCTTAACTAACTGGAAGAGTACAAGTTTGCCGCTCTACTTACAAACAATTGGGAGCGAATTGTGGGTTTCAGTTTGGTCTAGTCGGTGTAATACAACAGCAACCGAGACAACAAATCCCTGCAATTTCGCTCAAATTTAACGCCTTCGATTGCATCTCCTGGCAATTCCTGTCGCAGCTTTTGGAAGCCCCTGGATCTGACCACCAAGTGGGCCGGAGACTGGATTGCTATCCGATATCGCACTAACTCCGACCAAAATCCTTGTCGATGGATTCCTGGCTCAGAGAAAATCATTCACAGACGAGGACCGTGAAGGAGACGACCCTTTGTCGCCCCTGTTATTGTTGTCCCGGTGATGGATGTGCTTGGCCGAATTCTTGATCATGCACGGCTAAATTGGCCTCTTGGCTGGCTCCCCTCGGAAACCAGCCACGCAAATACCGTTCTTCCCTTCATGCTGATGATGCCATTCTTTTCATCAGGCCAGACCCAGCTGTAACGAGTATCGTCGTGGCCTGGACGGCATACTAGTCTCATGGATAGCATGATGCAACCAAGAAAGTTCGCATGAAGTGCATACTGGTCTCATGGACAGCGTATACTAGTCTTATGGACGGCATGGTGGGCGTCGTCATGCATGACCTGTTTCATCTCGCCAGTCACGTTTTTTTCCTTGGAGCAGCAATGAAATAAACCATGATAAGAATAATCTAGGCACGCTCGAGGCTACATAACGCCCACCCTATCAAGTATCAACCACACACACATATCCAAGAACAGAATGGCTGCGTCTGGCGAGACGTTGACGATGGTGCCCAAGACGGTGCAAGAGCTGGCGGCGGTCGTCGAGGAGCCGCCGAGCCGGTACGTGCGGCCGGAGCAAGAGCGTCAGGCCGGCCTGGTGGCCGCTGATGAGATGCCGGAGCCCATCCCTCTCATCGATCTTAGCCGGCTGACGGAAGCCGACGAGGCCGACAAGCTTCGGGCGGGTCTGCAGACCTGGGGCCTCTTCCTGGTCAGTCTTTGCCTTGGTTTCCAAAATTGTTGAACAGTTGCTGAAATTGGTAAAACACTTATCCAGGCCACTAACCATGGAATTGAAGTCCCTCTTATGGATGCCATGATGAGCACGTCGAGGGAGTTCTTTCGGCAACCGATTGAAGAGAAGCAGAAATACAGCAACTTGGTGGAGGGCAAGCCCTTCGAGATAGAAGGGTATGGAAATGATAAAGTGGCAACCCAGGATCAGATCTTGGACTGGAACGATCGGCTGCATCTGAAAGTGGAGCCAGTAGGTGAGAGGAATTTTGCTAAATGGCCTAGTCACCCGGAATCTTTCAGGTTAACTACTCCCTTGCCTTCAGTGATGTTTCACTTTTCTACTGGTAGTATTAGCTTAGTTGCAATCAAAAAAATATCAATTGGAAGAATATCAGAGACTACACTTTGTGTAAACTGTGATCGCTTACAAATGAAGTCAGGCTAGAAGTCAAGTTTTTTGACACAACTTTCCATTGTGAATTGAAGACTTTTATCAACATTTCTTAATGATGTTTTTTTTAGCTCAATGTAGTTTTCTGAAATTAATTAATGGAATGCTTTTTTTAAGACAGAGATAATTCATAGACACTGGACTAAAAAAGCAAAAGCTTCGATTAAACTCTTCTACAGGGATATGCTAGATGAGTACGCATCAAGAATCAAGAGAATAAGAGACCTTATCTTGCGATCAATAGCCAAGATCCTTGAGCTTGATGACGATTACTTCATCAACAAAATAACAGAGAAAACTTCTGCGTTTGCAAGATTCAACTACTACCCTCCATGTCCGAGGCCTGACCTTGTTTTGGGCCTCAAGCCTCACTCTGACGGTGGTCTCATTACCATCCTTTTTGTCGATAAAGATGTCGGTGGCTTGCAAGTTCAGAAAGATGGGACATGGTACAATGTTCCAGCAAAGCCGTACACATTGGTGATTAACTTAGCAGACTGCATGGAGGTATGCACCTTCGAATAAAAGCTACACACTTCCTCTCTTAAATTATCCGCAATGATCAATGTGTGTTCTATTTCGTTAACGCTAGTACTTCATTAACTTGCATATGAATTTTTGACGCAGATAATGAACAATGGAATCTTTAGGAGCCCAATTCACAGAGTGGTGACAAACCCCGAGAAGGAGAGGCTCTCACTGGCCGTGTTTTATGGCGTGGATGGGGAAACGGTGCTCGAGCCAGCGCCTGGTTTGCTAGATGAGAAGCAACCATCAAGATATAAGAAAATTGAGTTCAAGGATTATGTAGTTGGGCTCTTTGAACATTTCAGTAAAGGGACGAGGTTCATCGAGACACTGAAAATATAGGTTTAGCGCTTTAATTAGTTTATCAATTTGTATAAGTGATTACCTATGGCAAATAAAGAGATGGTTTCTCTTTCGTGAATGCGGTCTATCACCGCCTTTGTACAAGTGTCCAAGTCTTATAACTGACTCACATTTTCTAAGTTCATAAGTTTGTCCAAGTCTTGTACTCCCTCCGTTCCAAATTAGATGACTTCCATTTGTCCAAGTGTGAATGTACCTAGACATGTTACATGTATAATACATCTGCATGTGCACAAACGAAAGTCATCTAATTTAGAACGGAGAGTACCACGTAATATTCTATCATCACCAAGTAGTTGGACCCAGAATCTAAAATATTATGTGCCTCTTACTGCACTGATGACCACTACGGGTCAACGGGTAGCCATATGAATACACTGCACAAAATTAGAAACATTTTTTTGTTAAACATAATATGACTGTGATAGTTCCAAACGCCACCACTCCCGGTATGTCTTCGTCTTACTCAACCATTTCAAACCTATGGAATCGGCCCTCATTTCTCGGTTCGTATCCCACAAAAATACCAAAAAATCCATGGTAGGTAAATTCAGAAAATGGTGCGGGAACGGATTCTCTACCTCGCACTTGAGTAGGCGTCGGTGCGCGGCGCCTAATCCGACGGGAAAGCGGCAATGGCCAATAAATCCAACAGTAGCAATGGTGAGACGAGAACGAGAGCGAGGCCTCAACATGTGGTGCTTAATCCCTGGGCTCTGAAGTTGAGGTGCCTATGGCAGCAATGGATTAACCCTGATAAACCCTGGGCTGGTCTGCCAATACCTTCAGGGCACATGATCCAAACCCTCTTTGATGTGTGTACACTGGTTCATGTGCGTGACGGTCATACTGCTTTGTTGTGGAAAACTCCGTGGATTTCTGGTGCTGCCCTGATGTATCAATTTCCCAATCTATTTCACCACAGCCGGAAGAAGGCTACAGTTTTCGAGGCTATTTCTTATCAGAATTGGATGAGCTCGATCAACCTAACCCCTCCTTGGCAGTTCTGACTGAATTCCCAGGCCAAAGCGGTTGCTTTAGCATTTCAAAGATAAACATTTCCACAAAATTTGATGAGTGTGTTAATCTCGAGTTATACTAAAGGAAAGTTTTCAGCAAATTTGTAGCAATATGTAATTGCGCTTCTACTGCCAATCTTCGTGTTCACACAAACTAGAAGCAACATGACATCTACAAAAGAGGATATTATACACCACATCCCTCGTAACACCACACAAGGACTGTTCCTATCATATATCAACCATACAGTGATGTACTGTGTGAGAAACAATGGAGGAAATGAATGTAATGAGGAAGAAACCTCCAAGGGCGTGTCCCAGTAACTAGAATTGGCACGGCGGCCGAACCTCTGCTAAATACCAAAAAACCTGAACTAGCGTCCACTTCGAAGGACCTGGTGTGGCGGAATGTTCTCTCCCTCAGTCAGATGAATCACTCCCTTTTGTTTTCTTCGTCGTCTTCGTCAAAAGATGGCGTGTTAGTCATGTCCTTCGTCGCTTTGGCATCATCTGGTGTGGATGCTACGCTCCAGCCGTTTTTGGAAACGATGGGCCTTGGCCTTATCAATGATAGGCTGTCCTCTCGCTCGAACTTTTCACTTGCATCATTGGTAAACCTGAAATGAAAAGCCAAAGAGGTTCAAACTTTTCCGTTTCTATCTGCAAAGTGCAGCCTATTTCCTGCCTTACTGTTGCGTATGATTTTATTGCACTTTGCCATGCACAAAATTTGACCAGAAAAAGGTATTACGAAAATGCAATTTTATGTAGTGTATCCAGACAACATTCTGTTAGGTTGCACACTTGTCTCTGTGGCAAGATTGCAGTGCATCGCAAGAACAAATGTTCCGTTCTTTAGCATGAATGAGGAGAGGCAGCTTACACTATTGTGTTCTTAAATCCCAATGTTGGTATAACAACCAATAATTAACATATTATCCAGGTCAAGGTCACCAAAAGATCAGGACAATACCTCATTGAGCTCTGAGAAGGTGCCCACAAGTAGGAAATGACGCAAAGAAGTGAGAATGATAGGGCATGCCAGAAAGCAGGAATTATCCATGCATACTGCCACCGCTCATTGAACACATCTGTTGATTTGAAGTAAATCTGCAGAAAGTTGCAACACTACTATCAATGAACCAAAAACAGATGCATCACCACGTGAGATGTAGTACATTGCAGCTGAACAAGAAAACGGCTAGATTCTTGAAATCGAAAGTTATGATTAAAAGTACACTCCCTCCACAAAGGGTGAAGATAAACTACCCTAACTTTCTATGACTAAACATTGTTTTGGTAGTACAGAATCCAAATATAGTTTTGAATACATCAGCATACCTCATAGCCAATCCAGGCAATAGATACGAGAACAGTTATAGCCAATGCAATCGTGAATTTTCTGTAAATGTCAAGTTTGGCCATCGACCTTCTTGCCTACAGAGAACACAACAAAAAAAAAACCGAATGGTCAGTGCATTTTCTAACATAACTGGGGTAAATTTACCTCTTACCTGGAAAAAAATAGTACAAATAAAAATGGACAGTGCACAGTCATATATACTGCAAAGAAATAAATAAGGAATAATGAGCACAAAAGAGGTTCTCTTCACCTGAAGTTGGTTAAGGGTCTTTGCTAGGGAAATAAATATCCAAACAATGAATGAAGCATCCAAGATAGCCACAGGATAGACCAAGAACAGCCGAGCTTTTCCAGATAGATCATTCACAGTACCGAGATTTTCTACCAGTTCAAGAATTTCTGTAGCTACAAAGAACGTTCCTCCAAGCATGACCACTTTTGATGTCAGACCACCCAAAGTAGGCCTCACAACTCCGTACCCCATTGAGACAATGAGGATAATAAGACGAGCAACTGTTCTTTTAACAGTCCCGAATGTTACAGCCCAAAATGTGATGGCCTTTGCCCGAACTCCAGTCTCATTGAACTCAGCATATTCGAAATACCACAATGCCATCTCAAGCATGCCCAATGTAATAACAAGAGTAATACAGTTCTGAAGTGGAAGAACCTCTCGCCAGAACTTCATGTATTGATAGAACCAATAGATACCAAGTATCACGAAAGCAAACGACATCAGTCCAAAAAAGTTCTTAAGAGGTGCCATCCGACCCGGAAGGTACCCAGTAGGATTTTTCCAGATGGTTTTCCCCTCAATCTCTAGCCCAGCAAGTGACGGGTCACAGTGTATAAAGTACATATTGTACATCCCAGTTTTTCTTACAGGAATTGTCCTCGACGGCAGTGTTGCAATCAGATCACTTCCATCAAAAGAAGCAACAAGCAACTGCGGCCAGCCAGGATTCACCTTTGATGGGCGGTAGATGACAGAGCCTTCAGCGCAAGCACCTAGCTTTGCAAGATCTGATGTACAACAAATGGCTTTCTGACCTCCATATGCTGATCCACCAATCATTTCACGGTCTTCTATTTCAAACATGATTATCTGAACCTTCGTTGAACTAACCTCCTTGACAGAATCAGCAGCCTCCTCTGGTCTTTTAAAAGTAATCTTGTCAAACCTGAAAAGGGGTGGAGAATTGAAATCAAGCCTACAAATTAAAGCATCTAACAGTAGTGAAACGAACTAATGCAATAAAAAATATGTGCAAATGCATGTGTACATTCCTAATGAAACACAGTATGCATTTCCACAAGAATTTTACATTCATTCATGTATAAGAAGTACACTGGCGCAAACACAACTTGGACAAATTTAAAGCCTGTTTGACCTTGTCCCTCTCAACTCCCGAGTTGTGCTATCCCATGATTTGATACGAGTAAGTAGTCGGCATAAAATATGCTAGCTACACGCCTAAACCAAGTCATGCCATAAACTGCGCAGTAAGCAACCATAATTAACTCAACAATGCACTCTGTGCCAGCGGGAATTGCGCCGCTCCCAACACAACTGCTGCAAAGATCCAATTGTGCCCTCACAACATACCTACTATTCACTTTGACCCATCTAGTCTAGCACAAACCGTCAAAATGCCCAAAAGAACCCCCAAGACGGCGGGATCCAAGATCCGGCTTGTCCTCTCAGCTGCAGGACCGACGCTCCACACTACGCCGCCGACCGTGACGCCGGCGCAAGTCACTGGGGAGCGAGAACGGCGAGTTACCTGATGAATGCGTCGGGCACAGCTGCGGCGTCGTCGTCCGCGTCCTCGGCGGTGGCATTGGCGGGGGAGACGGGGGCGTAGAGGCCCTCGCTGCCGGCGTGGAGGATAAAGGCATTGCCTTTGTTGAGGAAGCCCAGGCCGCTGTACTCGTGCACCGAGGCTTCGCCAAGGCAGAAGAGGGCGAAGACGGCGACGGCGAGGACGCGTACGGCCGCCGTGTCGGCGGCCATGAGGCGGGCGTGTGAGGGGTGTAGTGGAGGACAGGCGGGGCTGGATCTGGCCTGCGTGGAGCTGATGAGTGAAGTGGAGCCTCGGGGGGTCGGCGGAGTTGGGTTGGGGAAATGGCAAGAACCGCAAGAGCCAAGCGACGCCGCTGTCGCGTTGCCTGATGGCTCTGGTTCCCCTCCCCGCGGTAAGAAGTGGGGGAGAACTGGAGAAGGCTTCGTCGGTGATTGGACCGGCTAACTGTTATTCTTCGCTGGTTAATTGGTGTTCAGGGGTCAATGACAGGCTGAACCCTGTTCTTTTTTTTGAATTTTACCACATATATTAAACCAACAAAGAGTACACGATTACATCGATTACAAAAACAAAACTAAAAAAGACGAGCAAATCTATGAGATCTTCAAGCTCTTTCTTCATCCATGACACAATCTTGTACTTTTCTGAAGGTAGCCGTAGAACAACGCCGAAACCACCAAACCAAATACCTGTGAATATCACCGAAGGTTCTCCCTTTTTAATTTTGAGCCGCAATGCCAAGGCTTTGTGCACGCACGCAGCCATTAAATTAATCAAGCAACATCGGCAAGAGCACCACCACTGATATTCCAGTGACAAATAACCGTACCACTTTGTCGACGTCGTTGGGAGACGAGAGAACGAATCACCATTGCCGAAAACGTAGTAGCCGGGATAGATATAGCGAGGACAAACCTCCTCGCGGCAACCATGAGAAACAATCCAAGATTGATCTGGCGAAGCAAGATCTGAAGAACCATACCTAGACAAACTTAATCTTTTAAAGACACCATTGACGTCGAGAAGAAGATCTCGCCGTCGAACGAAGTGCGGAAGACCACTTATTGCAGACGATGCCATCTCCATTGACGAAGAAGACCAAGCTCTAACATTAAGGACCCTTGTGTAGCGCCCTGCGCAGGTCCGAGGTCCCCACCCCTGCTAGTGCCAGAGCGGCAACTAGAGGAGGCGAGGACCCGTCAAATCCAAGACGAAGGCGACGATGAAGAAGTAGATCGGCGTCGGCGGCGGCGGCTAGGGTTGAAACCCTAGACCGCTGAACCCTGTTCTTGGAAAACAAACAGAGTTGTTAATTAGAGCCATGGACCCTCCCGGGAAAAAGCATCGGTTGCTCTATGAAAATGTTACAACGATTGGCCTTTGTTTTTTCATTGAGGGTTGGTCCTCTCAAATAAAAATTTCTTACTGTACTTCCAAAAACTTTTGTCCCTTTTAGGTTTCGATTAGGCTCTTTTTGGGAGCTCGTTTTTTCTAAAACCACAGTACTCCGAAAATGAAGTATTGTAGTGCCTGGACAAGGAATATTGCAATTTTATAGAATACTTTAGTTTAATAAAAAAATACTGAGACTGAAGTTTTCAATAATGCAAAAAACTGTACGGTACTTCAGCTTATATAACCATAGTGTTCATTGGGTCCAAAAGTATTAAAGTATTTAATACCTCAATATTTTTAGAAACCTGAGTATTACTAGAATCTCGCTCCGTTCACTTTTATAAAGTGGCGTAAGGGTGTAATTGCTTCTGATAAAGAATCTTGAATCTGTTTTTTAATGCAGAAAATGATGTCTCAAATGTAACTCTAATGCTAGAGTGTCTCAGATTAAAGAATTGTTTGCCATTCACTGAACCGTTTCTTGAAGTGAACAATTTAGATGGTATCTGTTTTTTCTAAAGGGTGGAAACATCTCAGGCCGCCATGCATATTTTGCATCTTCAAAGTAGACCTTGTCATCGGGAATATTTATCCCATCAGTTCTACACATGATGCTAACAAGAAGAATGGTTGCATCATGTGCCGATCCTTCCCACGAGTTAGCACATATGTAGATTTGAAATCCGAATCAACAACGGCAAACACAATCTAACTGGAGCAGTGCTTCCTTCCCATGTATGTTGCAGGCTATGTTCTCGACACTCTAGCAGTCACATCTAGCAGTCACATCAGTAACATTGATAGCGCCAATACAATTCTGTCGTAAGATGAAGAAATAATCATGTTTATGACCAATACAGTCATGGGGTGATTACTGCTAACTTTGAAGTATGGACTAGATCTGTTTCATATCTTAGAAGGTGTTTGACCTGTTGGTATCTTGATCATCTCTTTTCTGAGCTATCCAAATGGACATAAAACTTATGTGAAACAGCGAGAGATAGGACGTGTGGATATTCTGAATGTGTTGTGGATCGCTGGTCATGATCTACAACTGGAAGAAATATAACAACTTGCGATTCCACAGAGGCGTGGATGCTATCCTCTTGGCCGGATCCCAACAGATCCACCGGAACATAAATCTACATGCCCTCCACCAACGCTGGACACACCACCGGAGAGGGATAGAGCGGGGAAGAATCTTATTGTTAGTTCGCCATGTTGTTGCCACCTCACTATTCTGAACATGACACTGAAACTCAAATTAAAAACAATAACGTAAACCAAGACGAAAGCTCATGGTCCGCCCCACCTACAAGCTCCCAACCCCGAAGGTCCGCCAAAGGCGGGACCACGGGACGGACAGTCGGACAGGGGCCGATGGCGGAACAGAAAACTTACATCTTTTCTTAGGGCCGTGTCAGACCTTCCATTTATAAAGCAAAGCAAAGAATTCCAAACACATTTTCTTCTTATAAGGAATAGCGATCTTCTCCGGTTTCTCAGTCTGTGCATCCATCCATGAATGTTACAGTTAACCAACATAGAGCACCTAGGAGGCTAGTAGAGATAATTGCAAAAAACCACCACAACTGGGGCAATTTTCGCAGGAAACCTCCGGGATACGATTTTTTGGCAGAAAACCACCGAGATTGAGGCACAACATGGCATGAAGCACTGATTCGCTCGGTTAGGCGCGCTAAGGATAATTATGACAAGTTCGGGTCACCACAACTGGGGCAATCTTTGCAGAAAACCACCACTTCTGAGGCAATTTCGAAGACTTGTAGTGGACCCGGCATGTCAGAAATACCCTTAACGCGCCTAACCGAGCAAATCAGTGCTTCGTGCCACGCCGTGCCTCAATCCCGGTGGTATTTTGCGAAAAAAATCGTATCCCGGTGGTTTTCTGCAAAGATTGCCTCAATTGTGGTGGTTTTCTGCAATTATCTGGATTCTGGAGTACGTACACTGTACTCTATATCCTTCGAGGCTCTGACCTAGTAGTAGTTCACCTTGAAAAAAATTAACCCAGCAACCCGTTGATCGTGTGATTGAGCAGGAGCGGTCGCACGCTGTTCGATCATGACAAAGTGGAGCCGCTCGAGCACAAAACGTCGTCTATCCTCCTACCGATGAAAACACTGAATTATTCACGGGAAACATGGCTCCGCGCCTGCAAAACACGGCGCGATGGCTTGTGTACAACGCAAACGCGGGACCTGAGACGGGCAACACAAACGCAAACGCGTCGTCTATCCTCCTTAAGGATTACAATTTGAAGATTTTTTTACACGAGGAAAGGCGAAAGGCGGAGCCTTGGGCGACCATGGCAGCTACGGCGATCTGAGCGCGTGAGCGGGCGGGCGTCGTGCCCCTTTCCTCGGTGATGTCGCGGCTGGCTGCGGCCTCCCCGTCCGCGCCGACGGTGGAGCAGGACTCCATCCGGGGCCGGAGCTGGGCGGACGTCGCCGACGAAGTGGAGGCCGTGGAAGAAGCGCGTTTGGAGGAGGAGCGCCTCTGCTCGCCGCCGCTGCTTCCGACTCTGGCGGATTTCATGGCCGTGGCGAGGAGGTCTCCAGCACGGCGGCGTAGCTCGAGCGGTGGTCGGACGGCGCGTGACCCTGCCAGGCCGGTGGTGACAAAGTCCTCGACGAGGCCGTGCGTGCTGGCTACTGGTGGTCTCCCGCGAGACCTGCGGGTGCTGGACTGGGGATGCCGGCTGGCCTGGAGCTCTGCTCCGGGTCGGCTGGTCCTCCGGCTCCGGCGCCGGCGGCTGGCGACGCGGCGGCGCGACCCCCAGGGGGGCGGCGGGGTGCATCTCCCTCAGCGGAGCCGTCCCTGCTGGGCCCTGGGCCGCAGGTGGGCGGCAACCCTAGCCAAGATGGGCTTCCCATTATGGGCCGGCCCATTCTCGGGTGGAGGAGCCAGGACGCCCGCGCGGCCTCCCTTGGCCCAGCTTCGGCCCAGAAGCAGCCCAATACGCCGTGGTTGTGGATCCGTCGGGGAGCCCATGACCTAGCGTTAGGGTTTGAGGCTCCTCCACACCAGGTTGCTCAGCACAGGTCGCGTGCACGCCGTGTTTCTATCCACCCGCCGCCACCTCCGTTGACCCGTTCCTTCGCCGCCGTGGTGGCGTCGCCGCCGATGAAGCGCCGCCGGGAAGACGCCCCTCCTTCTCCCCGTCCCCGCCGTGCGAGCCCTTCCCGCCGCGCGAGCTCTCCCCATCGTGCGAGTCCTCCCCGCCGCGCGAGTCCCTCCCGTGCGCCCGCGCCTGCCCCTTACCGTCCTCCTCCGCGCCGGTCGCCCCGTCGCTCGCCGACGATCCGGCGGGATGGCCGTGCTCTTCCACCGCAGAGAGGAGGGGAGGGCAGGAGCCCGGACCGGCGCAGGTCGCCGCCTCGTCGGGGTACATCCCCGGAGGGCCAGCGCCGTGAGGCCCAGCTTCGGGGGTCCCTCGTGGCTCGCCAGCAGGGCTGCGGCCGGGAGGCCGGTCCCAGGCCGAGGCTGCCTCGTGGAGGGGGGGTAGGGATCGCTCCCCTCCTCGCCGGGAGGCTGCCCTCGCGACGCGTCCTGATGCTGCTGGACCGGTTACGGCCGGGGGTGCAAGCAAGAAGAAGAAGAAGACTAAAAAGAAGAAGAGGACCGGATCGGCTGCGGGCGGTGCTGTGCCCGTGCCTACGACCGTAGTGGTTGCTGGAACGGGGGAGCAATCCGGCAGGGTTCCTACCTTGGAGTTGCTAGGCCAGGGCATTGACGCCGTCTTCTTCTACATCGACACTGGCGGCATCAAGTTGGCGACACCTGAGCACATGGCCCGGATCACCGTGCTCCCCGAGCAGGACCTTGCCCCCTCCGTGGTGATCTCGGTGGAGACCATCCGCACCGAGCTCCTACGGCTTGACGGCGAGGCCCCTTGGGTGGTGCGTGAGATTTCCCCCACCGAGTTCGCGGTAGCCTTCCCGTCGGCGTCGCTGCTCCAGACCGTCTCTTGGTTTGGTACCACCACTCTTCCGGTCTACAACATCAAGGTCAACATCGAGCCGTCCGCCATAGATCCTGACTCGACTTCCTCCCTCTCCTCAGTTTGGGTCCGGATCCATGGGTCCCAAGTAAGCTGAAGGTGGGGCCCATCGTCAAGCTGATTGCCAGGACCATTGGAGTGCTTCAGGAGGTGGACGGTGACTCCCTGCCGGGGAGGGGCCACTCCGCCTCTGTGTCAGGGTTCCAGACGCTGACCGTCTGGCTGGTGTGCTCCCTCCGATCTACTTCGACGGGGTTGGCAGGTTGCTTCGTGTGGAGGTCGAGGCGGTGGTGGATCCTCCGGGGTCTCCCCCATCCTCTACACCACGCCCTTCTCCGTCCCCGCGTCGCAGCTCTTCCAGGGACGGGGATGGTTCCTCGGAGGACGACCCGTCTGACGCCGACGGCGGGGGAGAGGGCTCTCGTCAGCGCCCAGAGGGGCCCTCTCCAGCTCCACCGCAGCCTCCAGCTGGGGGGACCTCGACCTCTGCCGGGTCCCAGGTTCAGGCATCTTCGCCTGGACCGCACGTCACTGCGCCGGGTACTCTGTCTAAGAGTGCGCCGGCGAAGGTGGCCTTTGGGTTCCCGCTCGCACAGTACGGTTCCAACCTCTGTGACGGGCCGGGATCCGTGGACCTCTCCGGCCTTATCTCGGCGCCTGTGGGTCTTCTCTCCTCACCTCAGGAGGAGGTGCAGGGAGAGGAGGACTCGACGAGTGTCGGGATGGAGGTCATGGCGCCTGACACCCCACGCTCCCCGGGGGCTGTCTGGTACACCCGCTCCCCGGGCACCCCTGCAGCCCCGGCCCTGGAGCCAGTCACGGTCTTCCCCGACACTCCTGTGACTGGCACCAGGATGCGCTCTCGTCGTCACCGGTCCTCCCCACCTCTGGCCACTCGCCACAGCGCTCGCCTGGCACGTGCTAGGACCGGGGGTGAGGTGGTGGAGCCGACTGTTGCGGCAGTGGCGTCTCGCAGGCTGGAGGTTCTCGACTGTAGGACTGGTACGTCTCATCCCACGCCTACCCCCCTCCCCCCTCCCCTCTCCCCCATCTGGCTCTCGGTTCTCGGTTCTCGACACAGTCCCGTTGGACCACCTCGCCCAGGTTGCGGCGGACAGTGACGTTATCTTCCGCGGTGAGAGGGGGCCTCGCCTTGAGCAGATTGCGGCTATCAAGGCTAAGGAGGTCTATGAGGGGGTCCTCGCGGCAGCTCGGGCTCAGGCGGAGCTTGAGCGGCAGGGACCCCCGGCTCCCACTGGACCTGTGCAGGAGGCACAAGGGTCCGGTAGTGGAGCCCCTCCTAGGCCGGATAGTGCGGCAGCTGCCGTGGCATCTTCCCATGCTGGGAAGAAGCGTGGGAGGCCCCCCAAGTCAGCGTCCCGGCCCTCGACCTCTAGTAGGGCTCGATCGGTCCCCCTTAAGGGGACCAACCCCGACAATGTTTCCCAATGAATGTCCTCACATTTATTTGGAACATGCGGGGGTTCGGGCAGGAGGGCCGCCGCCGACAGTTGATCAACTATCTTAGAGATGAAGATGTGGACATCGTAGGACTCCAGGAGACGATTCGACAGGACTTCTCGATCTCTGAGCTGGAGAGCCTTAGTCGCCACAAGTTTTCGTGGCACTGGCTTCCGGCGACGGGACACTCAGGGGGTATCCTCCTTGGTGCCAAGGAGGATACCTTTGAGGTAGAGGATATGGATCGCGGGGAATTCTTTGTGAGCATGTCGCTCACCCATAGACGGTCTAACCTCCGTTGGGAGGTTATTATTGTCTATGGCCCCGCGGACCACCGGAGGTCCGCGGATTTCTTGTCTGAGATCAAGTCGAAGGTGGAACGATGCCCCACCCCGGTGGTGGTGGCGGGGGACTTTAACCTTATTCGTTCCCCTGATGACAAGAGCTCGGATAATGTGGACCTCCCTCGGATGCGCTTGTTCAACGACTGGATTGCAGACCTTGCGCTACGCGAGATCTCTCGTGTTGGGGCGAGGTATACGTGGTCTAATAACCAGGCTGACCCGATCCGGAGTGTTCTCGATCGGGTCCTAGTGTCGGTGGAATGGGAAGTTGCCTTCCGTGTTTCGCTTCGCGCGCTCACTCGGATTGGCTCGGACCATTCCCCCCTCCTCCTATCTTCTGGAGGAGGGGCTCCCCCTAGGTCGAATCGCTTCCACTTTGAGGAGTTCTGGCTTGGTCAGCCGGGCTTTGTGGAAGCGGTTCGACGTAAGTGGGCATCGGCGGTCGCGTCTCCTCCCCGGGCATATAATGCGGTTGATATTTGGCACCACTGTGCTAAAGTCGTTCGCCAATTTATGCGGGGGTGGGGCGCGAATAGAGGTGCAGAGCTGCGAAGAATAAAACGGATATCCTTGCCCAAATTCAGACGCTTGACGTGGCGTCCGATACGGTGGGCCTTACCGCTGATGGTTGGCTTCAGCGGTATGCCTTGGAGACCTCCCTTATGGAGATTTACAAAGGCGAGGAGATCTTCTGGCGACAGCGTAGTCGCCAGAATTGGATTCTTCACGGCGATGCTAATACAGCATACTTCCACGCCATTGCGAATGGTCGTCGTCGAAGGTGCTCTATACCGTGCTTGTGGGCGGATGGCATCCTATTAGAGGAGGCCCAGACCTATCCGCCCACATATACTCCTTTTATAAGGAGTTGTTCACGGAGGGACCTCGCACGGGAGTATCGTTAGCTGATGGCTTCTGGTCCTTAGGGGCCTTAGTATCTGCTGAGGAGAATGTGGAGCTTACACTCCCATTCAGCCGTGAGGAGGTTAGTCGGGCTATTATGGGGATGAAGGCCAACTCGGCCCCGGGCCCAGATGGCCTTCCTGTCTCCTTCTTCCAGAAATTCTGGGGGAGCCTTGAGGCGGTGATTATGCCCATGTTCCAGGAATTCTATACTGGAACATTGGTTATGTCTCGCCTCAACTTTGGCGTAATTACCTTGATCCCTAAAGTAACAGGGGCCACGGAGATACGCCAGTTTAGACCGATTACGGTGATCAACGTCATCCAGAGACTGCTTACCAAGGTTTGTGCTGCACGCTTGGCCCCAGTTGTGGAGCGACTCGCACACCCATATCAGTTCGCCTTTCTTAAGGGACGATTTATCCATGACGGAATTCTAGCGCTTCATGAGGTGGTCCATGAAGTTAAGGTTAGACACCTTAAGGGTGTCTTCCTTAAGCTAGATTTCCAGAAGGCATATGATCGTTTGGACTGGGCGTTTCTTCGCCTGGCCCTCGAGCGCCGAGGGTTCGATGATCGCTTCATAGGCTGGATTATGCAGATTGTCATGTCTGGCAGCACGGCGATCAATATTAATGGGGACATTGGTCCCTATTTTAGGTCCTCGTGTGGGGTGAGACAAGGGGACCCTATCTCCCCCCTGCTCTTTGATCTTGCCGTTGATGTCCTTGCGTCTGTCTTGGACAAAGCCAAGGCGGCCGGCCACATTTCTGGTGTGGTCGGACACCTTATTCCTGGTGGTGGGATCACTCACCTCCAGTATGCGGATGACACCATGATCATGGTGGAGGGCTCGGAACTTGACATTATTAATCTCAAGTTCCTACTCCTCTGCTTTGAGGCCATGTCTGGCCTCAAGATTAACTTCGACAAGAGCGAAGTCATGATCATGGGGTACCCCTTAGAGGAGCAACAGCGGATAGCGGACAATCTTAATTGCAAGTTGTCCTCCTTCCCGGTTACTTATCTAGGGATGCCGCTTAGTGACGCTAGGATCCAGATTAAGGACCTCGAGCCGGTTATTGGGCGTGTCAAAGCCAAGGCCGAACCTTGGCAGGGACGGTTTACCTCCAAGGGGAGCAAATCGGTCCTTATTGACTCCTGCTTGTCTAGCTTGCCTATGTACATGATGGGAATGTACGAATTCCCAGAAGGTGTGCATGGCGCATTTGACAAGGAGCTCTCGCGCTTTTTCTGGCAGGCGGCCAATGGGCGCGAGAAGTACCATATGGTCAAATGGGCGGATGTCTGCGCCCCCAAGGACATGGGGGGCATAGGTATTTTAGCGTCGCGTAAGATGAATACCGCGCTCATGCTTCGGTGGGTGTGGCGGATACTTAGAGAGGAGGGGGGTCTTTGGCTGCAGCTGATCAAAGCAAAATACCTGCAGGGTCGCCCCCTCCTTGCTTGTGACCGCCGGGATGGATCCCAGTTTTGGAGATCCATCCAAACCCTTAAGCATGAGATTAGAAAGGGTGCCCGCTTCTCCATCGGTAATGGAGAGGGCACCCTATTTTGGCTGGACTCGTGGCTTGGTGCAAGCCCGTTACAGCATAGGTTCCCGTCTCTCTTTGCTATTTGTGCGGACCCGATGCTGTTGGTGGCCTCGGCAGTGCATAATGGGGTTTGGAACATCTCGTTCCGACGCACATTTGGTCCTGCCGAGGCTACAGCTTGGACGGAGTTACGGGGTTCGCTCCCGGAGGCGCTGCCGGGGGGCCAAGACCTTGTGTCATGGCACCTGGCGCCTTCTGGGACCTTCTCCGTAAAGACGGCCTATCGGAGTCTCTTCAGTGGTCCGGTTAGAGCTTGGGCTTCCCCGCTGTGGAAGGCCCCCCTCCCCCTGAAAATCAAAATCTTCGTGTGGCAGCTCCTTAGGGACCGCCTTCCGTCGGGGGTGGAGGTCCGTAAGCGACATGGACCGGGGGATGGTCTTTGCCCTTTGTGTGGGATCCCCGAGACGGGAACCCACATCCTGTTCGCTTGTCCTGCGGCCAGGTTTCTATGGAACTTCGTCCACGAGGCACTTGGGCCTGCTTGGCAGGCCTCAGACCTCGGAGAGTTCCTGGAGACCCACGCGAACCGTACCGGGGGGAGCCGGCGCCTCTTCTGGTTGGTGTTCGCGGCAATGGCTTGGACCCTTTGGACGATTCGTAATAAGATGGTGATTGAGCGGGTGTTTCTTCGACGTGCTTCTGACTCCATGTTTAAATTTCTGGCTTTCTTGCAGCAGTGGCACCCGCTTTCTAGACAGCGCGACAGGGGGCGGCTAGATGACATGCTTGACAGCCTGCTGGTGACCGCACGTCGCCTCTCCTCCTCATCTAGCAGCTAGCGCCGGAGGGCTGCGCTCTTTTTGTTCTTCCCACCTGTCCCTACCCCCTTGCTTTTCTAGCTTTTATCTTGTTGTTGGGCTTACTTGTGCTGTTGCCCCAGCAAACTCTTCTAGCTTATTTTCGGGTACTTGCATCGTTGTATGAACTTGCTTGGCATGTTGCTTTATTTATAAAGCGGGGCGAAAGCCTGGTTCGATCGAGACGGGCAAATCTCGGGGGTCAGGAAGAGCTCGCCTGGGTCAGCGAGAAGCGCTGTGCCGGCCACGGCGTCCTGATGAATTCTCAGAGTCGCCGGCGGAGAAGCCGGCCCCGGGCGAACCCATGTTTTTTTATTGAGATTATGAGAAGATTAGCTTGGGCTTGTGTGCTTTCAACGAGGAACCATTCCGTGCGGCCCTTTTGACACCTATCTGGCCTGCCAATTCAGTGGACTTTGTCCGTTGTTATGGATTGGGGCCTGTGGAGCTGGCCTGCTCAAGTTAGAAACAAAACACCACCGCTGTGTTTGAGGATCCAACAGGTTATGCGGGCTAAAAACCTAATAAATGGCCTTCTGCCTTCCAGATCTAATGGTCAATTTTTGATCGTTCTCCCGGATGTAATGGGTCAATTTACAAGTACTCCCTCTGTTTCCAAAAAAAAAAAAATTTACTCATTCTGTTTCATAATATAAGATGTTTCAGAGATTTCAATATCCACTACATACGGATCAAAATGAGTGAATCTATATAAAAATATGTTTATATACATCCGATTCCGAACAATCTAAAACATCTTATAATACGAGACAAAGGGAGTATTTATTTACCATTAATAGACTAGAAAAATTACCATCCCAATTCGACTAAAAAAATCCATCCCAAATATTCTCAACAAATAAAATCACTGTGGGACCCCGGACTAACTGTCCGAAATACCCTTGTGCCTACATATCAGCGATCCCATGATCAGTGCGTCGCTGAAGCACAATTAAACTTGGTAACCCAAAGAACATCCATACATACCGAATTTGTTTACTTACTTGAGGGAAGTGATCAGCTTCATCAGGTGCTTGCAGCGGAATCACCAAACAACGTGGAGCCCAAGTCATTCGCCTTAACCCTACAGGCAGCTGACTGGGAAGCGCCCTAGTTCGCAAGGACGTCAGTGAACTCCTCTTCTTCGAACTGCTTCTTCTTCCAAAATCTGGCTAAGACAATAGCCAGGGACGAAACCAATATGAGTACATTTGATTGTACTCGCAAACTACCCCAACTTGAGTATGCACTATTTTAGTTTTATTTTTATTTCAAAGACTTTTATTATTGAAAAACATCTTTATATCTTTATTGAAAAACATCTCTATATATTTATTTAAAAAGGTAAGAAGAAGTTTATAACTATCCTTTAAGAAATCATTATTTTAGTTGTTTCTCAAAAACTCCTCCTTTTTCCCGACCATAACTCATTATGGTCCAATTAACTTCAACAACCTCATACTAACTCATTAGTATAGGTATGTAACAGCATCTCCCCTTCAATTTCATTTTAAACTTAAACACCTTTCAAAACTTGCCCAAAACTTGCACATGGTCTTAGCAGTTCTTCCCAACTGTCCATATCCGAGGACTCGGCTATTCGAATAGTTTTACCCTCTGCAGAGGTAGTACGCTTTTCCCACACCCATCCGGTCACTCATCGTGTCAGCCACGTCCCGCCATACCAGAGGTATGCGAAGTTGAGTTCCCGGCCATAGTCTGTCCTTTGCGCATGCTAGTATAGGACCCTGCCTCTACGATACTTTCCATCGACACTTAAATCCTCAGAAACTAAGTGTGAGGACTCGTAGTTCTGCCCGGCGGACCCAAGGGAGCCCTTCAATCCTCTTTCTCCGACACGTTCATACCGGCTACCGGTAGACTTCATTTAAGAGGACCCAGGTCAGGGGCAGGTCCTCAGACCATCCCCTCATGGAACGAGGTCATCCTCGTTGTTGAGGCATCCAGTACTAACACGAGCAAATTATATGACTACGCCCTTTGCCCATATGTAGGTAAATGTGGTCGCACAGATTTTCGGCTGGGGATGTAAGTACAAGGACACAATGTGCATTTTTCATAGACATTCCCATTCACTTCTTCACTTCAATACCGACCTTCCGGTATCTCATCTCCAGCCAAGTATTTTCAAAGGAGTTTTGAATAAACTTTGTTTTACCCAACCTATAGTTTTAAATAACTACCCTATACTTCTACATAGGGTGGCAAAATAGTTTTCATGTATTTGTAAAAAGGGTTTTTCCAAAATCATTGATACTTTTGAACAACTCCTGAGATTAAAATAGATGTATATAAATGCAAGCTCAGCGAAGTAGCTTGCCTGGTTTCAGCATAATGTCCCTGGATTTCTCCTTGTTGATCAATATAATAAAAATCCCATCCTTCCTCGATCAATTCTCTCCAGATACCACTCCGGTAGCGTTATTATCTAGCGTCGCAAACAGGGAAATAAACAACAATCAATACACCAAACAAAACCACAAGTGGTGCACAGACAGATAACAACCACAAGCATCAAACTAATTGTTCAAGCAACAAACTAGGATCTACACTTACAAGGGCCTTTTACTAATCAGTGGTCTAACACTTATACACAAGCTAGGGTCAAATAATAGCTAGCAAGGGATGACGTGCTACAATATCAGTAGCTATGAAAGGCTACTGATGTTCAAACATCATTTCTAAAATTATGCCACATAATGGGTTTTATACCCAAACAAATCCTAAATACTAGGAAATTCTAGGGAATATCCATACTAGTGATAGTATTCCCTAATGAACACAAGCAACACTAAACTTTTCCTAACATGCTATAAACAAGAGTTAACACACTCATAACAGAGAGTACAGCACCTATGCATGCTAGAAATCACAAATAAGACACTAATGCATTCCACAAAATTAAATAAACTATAAACAAGAATTGACAGAAAAAACATTAAAACTAGTTATGCACACCAAAAATAATACATAGCTCTAAAAATCACACCAAGCTAGGATTAGGTACCCCTAAGCATACAGAAGGCTACACAATTGGATTCACATCAAAATCTATCACCAAATAACTTACAAAAATCCTAGAATGTCTCTCTGATCATTTACCAAAGTGGATGCCATTTTATTTAGGAAGCTCATTTGCATAAGAGGCAAATTGCTACTGCTAGGTAACACTTAGGGCTTTTCAAAACAGTTGAGTTTGCAAAATTAGCTATCCTAGAAAAATAGCTATTGAGTTTTTGGTAAAAAGCAGTAGTTCTGGCTCACATTTTAATTCTCCAAAAATATTTATCCAAAAGTAGATCTGCAAGTTGGGTGTGGTCAAGAACTTGCAGAGGTACTACCTTGAATTTTGGTTGGGTCAGAAATGCATTTTTCCTATTTTAAAACGATTTAAACCAGAGGTCCAATTTCTACCCATTTTCTAAATTAAAATACACAGGAAACAAATGCACGCGGGCCGGTTTTGAAGTTGGGCCGGACAACAGTGGCCAAAACGGCCCACGGCTATTGCGCGCGCGGAACGCGGCGCGGGAAAACGGTGTTCAACGATAGCCGTTGATCGGGAGATGGACGGTCGAGGTCCATCTCCTTCCTCTCGGTGCATGCACTCACGCAGAGCGGCGGCGGCTAGGGCACGGGGCACGGCGGCTCACCGTGGGGCTTCTGGGGACGGCGACGATGGTGGAGGCGAGTGCGGAGGACGTGGGGGAGATGATGGCGTGAGCGGCGAAGCTCGGAGGCGCCCAGAACGGTGACGGTGAGCGGGGCGGCTTCCTCGGCCTCGGCGGAACTCCGGCGACGGCGAGCTCCTGCGTGCGGTCCTGTGCACAGAAAAAGGTGGGGAAGAGGGCGGTGAGATTCTGGTGGTGGAGCGGAGAGAGTGCAGGGCAGAGGGACAAGAAGGGAGAGGGAGGCGGCGTGACCATGTCACCTTCAAACTTCGGCCACGGCCGTGCGTGGATGTGCTCGACCACGGCAGCGGCTCGGCAGCTGCGCTCGGCTCTCCTGGCGGTTCATAAGGAGGGGTGGAGTGGAGGAGAGGCAGAGGGAGTGAGCAGAGGGAGGCAGGTGCAGCCTCGGGTGGGTTTAAATGGAGGCGGAGGTGAACACGGGCACGGTGAGAGAGAGGGGGACTAGGGAGTGTGGGGGTGGGGTGGCGTGCTGTCGGAGACCTTCGAGAGGGAGCACGAGTGCAGTGGAGCACGGCAGCGTGTGGCATGGGCAAGGTGGCGTGGAGCAAGGAGCACGGCGGCGGGTGGAGCACGGCAGCGTGGAGAACGTGCTGGGGTGCCGTGGTGGAGAAGTATGCCGTCGGCGTCCACGGCATGGCGAGTAACCACGAGACGTGCACGATCTGGAGCAGGAGGAGGGTCCCTCGCGAGCTTGTCTTCGCGCAGACGGCAGAGGGGAGGCAGAGGGGAGCGGTGGCGCAGCCACGGGCGCTGGTGTGGTCGGGATGCAAGGATTGAGTGAAGAGGTGGTGCTCAGTCCTTGTCCAGGGTACTGCAGTGTCATCAAAGCTCTCTCCTGGCGTGTAGGAGAAGGGAGGCGTAGTCAACTGATGTCTAGGGTGTCTAGTGTGTACTTGAGTGTGTAAAGGAGCAGGAGGGGTGCGGGAGTGGAGTGAACTATCCCGGACAGAAAGAAATCAATGCTGTCCATTTTAGGCAGAGATGGTTTTTGGAAGAGAACTTCATAATTTTTGATTAATACCAAGCTAAACAATGATGTCCAGGAGGTCAAGGATAAAAATAGGAGTCTGGGGAATTTTGCCTCACATTTTTCTGAATTGATTGGGTCTTGTTTTTAAGTGAGTTTGTAAAATGTCCAGAATTGAATATTTGAAGTAAGTCCAAATTTTTGAACATAACTTGATGGGGTTTCTGCATAGGTAGGTCCTATATGACCCTAGGCATGTCAGGGAATTTTTCCCAAATTTTTAGAAATATCTTTATTCCTAAAATAGTTAGGTTTTCATTTCTGCCCTTTTTGAAAATTAATTAACAGAGAAAATAAAAAGGGTCAAAAATACTTATTTTTGAAGTGAGATGAGATGGAGTAGATGAGATATACCAGGATGCATTTCCAACATGTCCCAGATTTAACCAAATGGTAAGGGTCTGGAAAAGCTATCTGACAACATGAGTGAAGATAGGTCCAGAGATGTATTGGTCAAGGTTCCTTCAAGGGTTTAAGATATGCAAGGTGGTGGTGATGCTCATTTAGGTCACACATGACCATGAGCATGTCAGGGGTTTTTCTCAAGATTTTCAGTGTAAGAATAAAATAGGGCTTTTGAGTATCCTTTGAATCAAGAGAATAAAAAAAATAGAATTTCATAGTTTAAATAAAATTTAGTGGTAACTATATTATTTTGAGAAGAGAGGGGTATGAGAATGAGATGGTCATCTTATTACCTTACCCAAGGAATTATTTTCACAAAGAAAATATTTGCTTGAGAGAGATAGGGAGTGAGGTGGATAGACTAATAGATTAGGATCATTTCTTTTAACTGGTGATCCTAATTCAATTGGTGGAGTAAGTTTAGGAGCTTTGCTTTATTTAAATCACAAAGCAACTTGTTGTCAAGTGTGTTTTAATTTATTGGTCTAGCACACTTGATTGATCTATACACACAAGCAACAACACGACAAGATCAACACCACAACCAAGACCAGACCACTCAAACAACAAGTCACACAAGGTCAAACAGAGCAACGGGAAGGAAATCACAATCATTTGTGAAACATTTCAAAAAGTTTTTGTTGGTTCTGAATTTTGGGGTCTGGTAAAACTAAGTTTTTCTTGGTTCCAAAATTTGGGGTGTTACAATCACCCCAATTAACTGTAAAGATATACTGTATCTATGACTGGGATATTACATGAGCTGTATAGTATCTCGTGGTTATCTAGTAATTTATATGACCATTGGCATCAGCGTTTTTTTTACTAATTTTTGTAGATACTCATTTATTGCACATGAAACATTTTTTGTTTAGCTCTATCTACATATATATATACACGGTAGCACCTACACAATTACGCAAATATATCTACGACAGTTAGAGGCATCCGAAACTTGAGGCGTCCAATTACTTTACCTGATAGCCCAAGCATCAGCAATGTCGAATCCTTGTCTCTTTCTCACTACGGCGGTGGCAGCCGTCCTTCTCATCGCCACTAGCGCCAACCAGCCCAGGACGGTGCCTACGGCATATAAAATGCTACAGCAATATGGCTTCCCACCGGGCATCATCCCGGAGGGCGTGCAAAGCTACGAGGTCCGGCCGGACGGCTCCTTCGAGGCGCACTACTCCGATGACTGCAAGCTGCGCGTCGGCGGTTTCAGCATTCACTACAGCAGCCGGCTCGCCGGGAACATCCAGAACGGCTCGATCAGCGGCCTGGAGGGCGTGAAGGTGAAGATCGTGATCCCGTGGGTCGGCATTCGGACGGTCAGCCGCGACGGCGACGAGCTCAGGGTCCACGCCGGGGCGCTGTCCAGGTCGTTCCCCGTGGGCGACTTCTCTGTTAGCCCTCAGTGCCACTGAGACTCAGCGACATGAACACTTAAACAGTAGCGGCGCGCGCAAGTAGGCGACCGCCAGTTCCTCGATCACGTCGCCTTGATGTTTCGTTCTTCATTGTTCTCATGCTCTGCTAGCTGATGCACGGTAGTGTTTTGTAGAACTGGTGTGTTGTTTTGTAAGTTCGTGCAATGTCATCGTAGACTTATAGTGTGGGTTGAGATCCAATATTTTAATAGATTTTTTTAGTGAGACCAGAATTCCTTTGGGAGATTCAGCTTAAAGGTGTTTTTAAGTAATGGCGTAGCTACATGCATGGGTCGGTCTGGCTCGAAATACTCCGAACATCTTATAGCCAGCTTTCTTTTGAAAATAAAATTAGATAAAAGTTTGAAAATATTGTCGACAAAAAACAGGAGGGGGAAACGACCGGTCGTGAAAATTGGGCGTGAAAACCCTAAATCAACCAGGGAAAGGTAAAAAAAAAGTCAGGAAAACACCGACACGAAAACGAGTGGGAAAAGTCGAAGCAAGAACGGGCATGAAAACACCGAGACGATGTCTCCTTTACCACTAGACACGGAAATCGGACGAGAAAAAATAAAAACGTGCGTGAGCACGCCGTAATGGTGGTGTGTTTGGTTGGAAACAATATGGCATATGAAATGGTAGGTAACGACTATCTCCTACCTTAAAGTAAGGACCAAACCAAAAAAAAAAAAAAGGACCCGTCCATATTGGAAGGATCCTGATCACTTCTTGTTGACTCAAACTTGCGATCCATGTTAAGGGCCCTATACGGTCTTTTATGGGGCCGGAAGTTTAGCATAACTACTAGTTGGGCATGCCCCTGCAGTTGCAGAAAGGCCAGATCACGAAAAAGACAAGCCAATCTCAGTATTGTACCCACGTTAACTTGTAAGACATATTTTATAGGGTCAACATTCATACCAACGTTCAATTTATATTCTAGAAGTTCTTTTACAAATATGCTTAGCAAATCCTACACTAAAACCCACTTTTAAGATATTTGATAGACCATATATACTATATAGTTTATGCAGTCATCTGAAATTAACATAGGAAGAAAAATATGCTCAAAATATAGTTTAAATATAAAACAATGCAAATGTATTTTTAATTATATGAATTAGGACTACATAAAATATGTTATAACTAACATTTAGTATTTTTATGTGGTTCAAAATTTCAAATAATAAATACTAACATTACACTCGTTATGATTCAACTCCCTCCTTTGCAGTTTTTTGGACTCATGTTGCAAATCACATCAACCAAGAGGGCCTAGTTAAGTGCTAGACAACTTATTAATGCTACATGCATGGCCTTCTTACTCCTTCATGCATTAGTTGATTCTACATTGAGAGCCAAAATCTGATAGTATTTAATGTGGCATGGCTATATGTGCATATTCCCAAAACAATGGGGCCTTACAAATAGGAAGAGTTTGATTTTTGAGGTAGGTCTTTTAAACCCGATGGGAGGGAATAGAATGCTAGAAATAAGTATGAAAGTCCATTATAAATTGTATTAAGATCAATTCACCTGAGGTCCAAGTTTTATCTGGACCGGCCCTAAATGGTGATTGCAGGCATGGACGTCAAGTTGGGATCCAAAGACCGCAGGCTGACGTACGCTTCGTGGAAATGAGAGATAGTGCAAGGGTGTCGGTCACTTTACTAAGTTCATTATTGGATTGGCTTTCAGATGCCCAATCGCCTCCAACAGACGGGGCAATGGCGAGGAGGGTGGGAAATTTAGTCTTACCTCGTCATCTACCTTGCATTCGACCTGTTTATACACCAACGCGTGGGAGAGAGCTCGAGCTCCTTTCAGATACTGACACGTTTAGTACGTTATCTCCATGTTGCCTGAAAAGTTTAATCTGGTGATGCGGCATGGACCCCTGTGACGCGGGTCGGGCCCTTATTTTATTTTCTGATCATTTTTCTCTATTCATGCTTTATTTTTGTTTTTCCGCTCAACACGACATGTTAAAGTTTAAGTTAATAGCTCATGGGCCATTGTGTCCATGCAATTATATTTTTGCTAGCTTATACGTGCAAAGCAACGTAACAGAGATCAATATCTATCTACTTGGACATTTCAATCAACGATCCAGTATAGCTTGTCCTGGTTCCCATATTTAAAATATACATGAATGTTACGGCTTAGACATGTATGCATGAACCAAAATAACCGTTTAACAAGAATTCGTTGGATCCGGAACTCGTGCCGCAAATTCAAAACGGTGTGGTATAGCCCGAGAACACAGATATGAAAACCATTTTTCACTACCCCTAGTAACCACATGCATTAAATATAACGAAGTTATTCATGAATCTTTGGGAACAAATAAGTAAAGAGCTATGTTAGATATATTTTTTTAAACTACATCGACAAAGAATAGGAGAAGGAATGGATTGAAAGACCCGCCATTAAAAGTAGGCGTGAATACCAAAAAATGAGCGGGAAATGTTCAAAACCAAAATGGACGGGAAACGCCAGCACGGAAACGGGCATCAAAACAGCAAAACGAAAATAGTGTGCCCTAGCCAATGTTAAAAGATCATTTCTCTGCAAAGTGTGTCTTGGTGTTTAATAACAATATTATGGAGTCTAATCATTATCTTGAGTACTCTAGATTCATTTAAAGAAGAAGAAAATCGGCTTGTGGATCCTCAAAGTTTATAAGAGGAAAGAGTGGAAAGACGACGTGTTTCGTTTTGGTTTAGTTTCTCATACTATCAAGAAGGGTTCACTACAAAAAAAAAGTGGCATTGACAACGATTGGTCCCGTTCCGTGTAGATGGGAACCATATTTTGGGGTTTATTTATTTATTTTCGTGGTAGATGCGCATCATGTATCTCGAATTGCCACAATCGTGGTCTATGCGCACCATATATTCCTCATTCGTTCACGTTCTTTTAAATGCCTAACACTCATGGTTCTATTTAATAATAACTCCAAACTTTCATTTTCATGAAAGACATGGAAACCTACATTTAGAAAACAAATACACACAAATGAACAAGAAGAAGAAGAAGAAGAAAATGCGAAACGTAGAAAGAAGAAACCGAAAACAACAATAAAAAACTGCTCCAGGCCAATTGGTGGCCCAAGGTGGCGAAGGGTGTACGTGACGCCAGTATAGAATAAACCATACCCTATCCCAAAACAGGCCGGCCCATTTAGTTTACATTTTTTATTTTTTATTTCTCTCTTTCATAATTAACTTATTTTCATTTTTTCTTATTGGTATTTCCATATTACTTTCCTTTGCTTATATTATCTTCTCGATTTGTTTATTTTTGCTTGGGCACGTGTTTCAAACATACAAATTTATGGACGTGATTGACAAATTGTTCAGGAAATGATTTTTTTTGTACACGTGTCTAGATAGCTATATAATTTGGTTTTCTTGAATAAAATATCAATATTTAACACATGGGAGATTATCACTTGTGTTCACGGATGTGATTTTTTTAACAAGTTGCGTGATTGTTTCATATACATGATTAAATGAGAGAAAAACAGTTTGTGGAAACGAATTATTCTACATGCACGAAAAACACGCACACACTTTCTTCGTCGACGTTACATAAACATTTTCAGCTATCAAATTACTAAAAGTTATGTGAACAATTTATTTGACATGCATGAACATTTTAATTAGTGTCCACTCCCTCCTTTGTTTTCTACTACTACGTCCATATCACAAATTGATAGTGCTTTGGACATTGGCACAGTCTTTAAGATTTACATTTGACCACTATTTTTACTATATCCTATGTTTAAAACACTAGAAAATATTATCTAGCCAAATCTAAACATATGGTTTATGAATTCTGAATCTAAATATTAGAGCAAATATTTATAGTCAACATTTTAAATTTTTGACCCAATTAAGCCATGTCCAAAACGAGATCCATTTGTGATATTTATAGGCAAGGTAAACAATATACAAATACAGAACTACTTGTTTATCTAAAAATTAGTCATACTAGCTAAATTCATGCTCTTATGGTGAGCAGTCCTTCTGGACTACCAAACAGATCTCCACCCTGCTTTGAGTTTTATGAGACCCAGGTCAAGCTTATTTAAACTTCTAAGCAATTGTGTTATTTATAAGCCGGCCGTCCACGATGGCGGCGAAAAAGGTGGAGTACATGCAAGATGAACAATATACAAATACAGAACAATTTTTTTATCTAATCAGCAGTCATAGTAAATGCTCTTTGTGGTGAACATTCCTTCTGGACCACCAAATAGATCTCCACCCTCCTTTGAGTTCTTGAGGCAGAGGTCAAGCTTATGTGTTCTTCTAAGTTTTACTATGTTCAGTTTGGTACAAAAATAGGTAGCTAGCCACGGGACCATCAGTGTGTGAACGGCCGGCTTCTCGCCGTCGGAGTACTAACACTAATTCCGCTGAGCGACTCAGGTATAACGGACTTTCCTAATCACGCATTGCATGGCCCTCAATGGATCATATCGTTGACTCTGCAACCCCCTCCCTTTCAGGATGATGGAGGTCGAGGAGCACGCACGCGCGGGCTACTCGAGGTCTTCCCAAAAGTGATATATTCCATGCCGTCTAGTTTCATATGTTAGCTTCTCGTGTTTGAGGCAGCGGGAAATAAGCCGGCCGGCGCTTCTCGATCGATCGATCATGCATCTCGAAAAGATATCTGCAGCATATTCTGTAGCATATTTCCTATATTATCGTATCGCCCCGTTCTGTGCTACGGGGTCTCACTACATGGTCCTTTGGGATCGGAGTACATTATTGTTTGTAAGTAATATACTGTTGATTGATTGGCTCCTTTGCTTGCACCGGCAGTCGCTAGTGTTATAGAGAGAGCGCTGAGCTGGTTACTCTTTTTTGAAGAGGCTAAATTGAGGGTCCGATTAGTTTCGGTGGAATTTACGCAATAGTAGTAAATTCTCTGTGGACTCCATATATACAACACTAATCCAGGCAGAAGTGTCAGTAGATAATAATAAGAAAATCTGAAAGATGAAGATTCCACTAAAAAACAAAGTTTTTGCGTGGAATCTTCGTCGAGGAGTTATTCTTACTAAATACAACCTTGCAAAACATAATTGACATGGAAGTAAACAGTGTGTCTTCTGTCATAAAGACGAGACGATCAAACACTTATTTTTCGAGTGTAAATTTGCTAGTTCTATATGGTCCATCACCCAGATAGGTTCTACTATATACCCACCCAAAAGCATTGCCAATATTTTTGGCAATTGGTTGAATGTGGTGAATAATAGGTTTAAATAACTTATTAGGGTGGCAGCGCTTGCCGTAGTATGGTCGTTTTGGCTATGTAGAAATGAAAAGGTTTTTAATTAGAAAAATTGTTCTTTTATGCAGGTTATCTACATGACTACTGCTACTCTCCGTTCTTGGTCTCAGTTGCAACGTATGGAGCATCGAGACCTGTTTATAGAGGTATGTACCAGACTGGAGGATACGGCAAGAGACTTTTTATCCCAACATGGATGACAGCATAATTTGCGGATTGGCCCTCCACCACCATAGGCGTTCTTACAATTTCTCATTATGATATGTAATTCGCCTTTTTATGTTTCGAACTCCAGACTTGTTTCGGCTGTGTGCATCTTGATTATGCAGAGTCTGGATGTAATTCTTAAACCTTTTAAGTAATAAAAAGTAATAAAACTCCTTTTATCTAAAAAAAAATTGAGCTTGGTTTCTCGATGGCATCACTGAAGCTCACGGGGAAATCGTCGAGGAGACACTAAGATTTCTTTATTTTAGCGATAGATTTCCACTTTCCAGAAGAAGAGAAAGATCTTAGACAGATAGATGTAGAGAGATATTGATGTGGTCTGTCCGGCGAACAGTGCAGAGGAACGAAGCTCGCCAGAAAGGTCGAGCATAGATAGGTCTGTCGGTGTCAAGCAAGCAGTGCAGGCTGTGTGGTCGATCTTCCGAGATATTCTCTGGCCTCCCAGTCGCTGCTTCACCAGGGACGATCTTGTCTGCGATCCACTGGACATACACTAGCGTAACGCATCGGCGGAAGCTTCTCCCGACAGACTGTCATCCGCAAACCGCGCACGCGAAGCGGAACTGAAGAACGTCGAGCGGCCACGTCCATGAGATCGAGGCCTCTCTCCGACGAGCTGTCCATTGTCGGAGCTTGCACGTACGCACGCAGCTGTGCAGGGGATGAACAGGAGAGCGATAAGGGGGAGAACTGTGCTGGATAAGGGTAATAGACTGTATGGAACTCAACGATGATGCATGCGTCGCAGGTGAAGAGGGTCCAGGCTTGGTGCGTGCGGCAGTTGCATGAATGCTACGGCTATTTCTGTACAGATCAGTGCAGGGTCGCCAGAAAATTCTCTCCGGCCGGAGGGCAAGAAAACGCTGCTAACTCTGTTTCATAATTTTTGTTGTTGTTCTAATTTAAATTTAGACTAAAACCATGACAAGAATTATAAAACAGAGGGAGTACTTTCTTTTTTACAGGTTCAACGCTGCTAGCTAACTTGCACCATCTACTATGCAATATATGTGCACAGTGTATGCACTGTGTTGTTTTATTGTGATCCAAATTTAACTAAGATAAATACTAACTTCTTTCGGAACGAAGCGGGGACCTGTCGCCGGAGGCTTGAGCCCATCCCGTTTTGCCCTGCCAGGGACGCTTGGGGGTGTGGGGGTGGCGAAGCTCTTCGTGGTACAGATCGTTACCGATTTGGATTTGCTCATCACCACTATAAGTATATCTTGTAAGCCGTCGGTTGGTATAAGTCACAAGTTGTAAAACCTGGGGTCATAACCTCTCCCGATAGAGTGAATTTTGTTGTCTGGTGCCCATGGTGTTTTCTCTTCCAGTTTTCCTCCTTGGAAACATTTTTCACGCTCAAATCTCGTATCCCCGTGTGTTAATCTTACTTTCGTGAATCGTTTTATTACTTGTCACACTGCACCTTCGGAAACTTTAAATGAAGGCCAATGAACCATTTATTTAAAAAAAATCGAAATTCATATTTTAAAATTTGAAAAAGTATTTAAAAAGGTTTGAATTGGTCAATAGTGTATACTACTACAAGCGTGCAAAATTATGAGTGCAATATACTTTGCATTCTAGATTGCACAAAAATAGCATAGCACGGATGTGAGTATATCGAACAATGCACATTTTTAAACTATAAAATTTGTCAGATCTCGTTATTTTTATGTAGCGTGGAATAGCCATAATTTCACATGCTTATAGGATACATCATTACCTGCACCGAGAACGTTTTTCATAATATTGTGAAACTTGTAAATATGATTTTAATTGTTTTGAATTTAAGGGCTTCCGGAGCTTGGCCTTCGTTTGTCCGCAATCCATACACCATCGGGCATGGAAAATCTGAATCTTCCGGTCAGACATGCTGATCAAATGAGCCTATGGATATACGGTACGTATCCAATATGTATGATACGAACCCATATCACAAACACCACAAATACGACACCAACCACACTCAGTCCATTAGATTAACACCTCAAGCTCAGTTATAGCTATAGTTTCAGAAATTTGAGGAAGGGAAATCAGAGAAGGGGACTAGGAGGAGAAGCAGGGGACAGGGATACAGGATTCGATCTGTTCGTGGCTTCCAAAAGCAGATCACACGGATGGCATGCGGGCCAAGATAACGTCTCCACCAACCCAGGCCCAGCTCCACTTGTCACTTCACGATTGGCTCGGAGCTTCAGAACATCAGGCCGTCCATTCTGGACCAGACAATCGAGCGGTTCTCTTCTTCTCACGCTTGGACCGCCTCATTTCTTCACGTTGTTCAGGTGTACCCGAGTCCTGGATTGCCTTCTCTTGCACTCTTCTTGCTTGGCGATTAGGTGAAGTAGGAGGGTTTGTGACAATGTACGCACGAGTTGTGTGAAAAGAATGCAGTAGGAGAGGATCGAGTATCCTTCTGGGTTTACTGCCAGCAAGTGGGGGCGTGCTTAAGGCACCTAAACGTCATTAGCATCGGTGTTAGTGATTAATGCCGAGATTAAACTAAGAATAAGCGCATGATTCGGGCAAGTCGAAGATAACACGCGTCGGGCCCGACAGCGTCGCGCCGTGGTCGTGACACTTGGTGCCCATGGGGCAGATGAACTTTTGACGTTCTAAAATCATTTGTGCTAAGAACAACTTTCTATGGTGAATTTTGATTTAGTACTCGGAAGGGCCGGTACTAACTAACAAATTTCTAAATTAGTTCTAGTAAGATAATGAGGCGCTAATTTTTTTTAATATGTTTGATAGTTTTTTTTTTGCTTTATCTCTTGTTATCTCCCCTTCCTATCATCTAAAGTGGTCCACAATTATATTTCTTACTATCTCGTGGCCCCACAAAGTTGATTCTAAACATTGCAGCACATTTGGTTTTCTTAGAATCGAGTTTACCTATGTCTTAGCAGGCTGTTTTTTCAAGTAAAAAAAAAAGTCTTAGCAGGATAAACTCTCGGGGGACAGTGGAGGTAATCTTTCTTTCAAGAGGTTGGCCAAGCTAATATTTTAGTATCACATCACATAATTCCACTCTAAAACAGCAATTATCCTATTGCATGCTGCACCAGATCGGGGGTCCGCCACTGCGTCTGTATACGTATGGCCTATCGTCTACCTCAGCACGTTTGAACAGAGCGATGTTTATTGTCGGATCTATCTTGTACGCGTGCAAATAATCGAAGCGATGAACAGGGGAGCGGTGAGGTCGGGAACTATATCGGAAACTGGCCAAGTGTGCGAATTATCAGCGATCGAGGTGGTGATGCGGAATTTGGTGACTGATGCCGGTGAAGCCGTGAGCCCGTGAAGGTTTCCCGTCCCGGTCTGTGGCTGGATGCTACCGCTCCTGCAGACAGTACTTCAGAAAATCCTTCAACAGAGAAGGAATGTCCACGGCTGCAATTCCTTGAGACACATTGTACACAACACTGTTCCGGGAAAGAATCTTCAACGCTGCTAGCTACCTAGCTTGCTATAAGAACTCCTTGGAACTTGAAATTTCTGAATCTTCTGGCCACATTGAGCAATATGAATATACTCCATGATCCGTATCCAAATGTACGTACCGTACCAGCGGGGTAAAGAATGTGTTGGGCCAAAGGAATGTAGTTTTCTAAGAGGACCTTTCGAATGGTTGAGCAGTCACATACGTACGTTGACTTGCAAACGAAGAAATCCGCTGAGGTCAGCATTTGAAAAAAGAGTGAACTTTAATGTATACATATTTTCACATTTTTATACGAATTACCCCATTTAGCAGAAGTCAAACGGATAACACTAACTTCTGGAGGTTTATACATAATTTCAAATTGTTATACGGCTTACCCCATTTAGCAGAAGTCATCCGGATAACCCTAACTTCTGGAGGTTTTGCCCGTCATCGCAATTTTTGTAACTCCCTCCGTTCCTCAAAGTAACGCCTATATTTTTTCAAAAGTAAAACCGTGGAAAGTCAAATCAAGTTTATATAAATAAATCATTAACATCTACAATACCAAATCAACACCGTTAGATACATCATGGAATATATTTTCATATAATTTCTATATATTACTATAGTTGTTTGTTGTTTTCTCTAAAAACTTGGTCAAACTTTAAATTGTTTGACTTTTGCAACAAAAAAAAAATGCCTTACTTTCAGAAACAAAGGGAGTAGTCATTTTCGTGCGCCAGACCGGTCCAGGACGAGCACACCTTGAACTGGTGTTGAGTAAGCATGGAAAATGGTCAATTTGGAAACACAATTTTGTTCAAAATCCTCTACTTAGCCTCCATCGACGCCTTCCTAACATAGCACTAAGTCAAGCTCCATCAAGGCTACAAAATCTAATTAAAAACATTGTTGTGTCAATCTTGTTAGTGTATGATGACCTTGACCCTAAGACCGTCGTACACACCCTCCACTCATATTGTGTTGCGATTACATACGAAGAGATACCCCTATTTTGTCGTTATTTACAACAAAACATCAATTTATAAGCATGACTTTGTCTGTTTGGCTGCCTCAATATTTCCTTTCAAGCTCCCCCAGTGGTTGTTTTCGCTGGTGACAACGAGGGAAGGAACCGCGAAAGAGAGCCAAGGTTTGGAAAAGAGCGAGGGTCTCTTTAATTCAAAGGATTTCATAGGAATTTTTGGAGGACCTAAATCTTTTAGGGCTCCATTGATTCAAATGAATTTCATAATATTTTTGGTGGACTGGATCCGATAGGAATTTTCCTACGTTGGTCGTTTGATTTGTATGATTAGATCCTATAGGAAATTTTCCTAATGAATTATTTGTACTACTAGAAAATCTATCATTCATACCAACCTCCTTTTAAGATTCCTTTGTTTTTTATGTGGCATCAAAACACTCTCTAGTTTAACTTCTTGTGGTTTGCTATAACTACTGGATTCAAGTGGGCATGCCACATCAATCATATATTCTTTCTGTTCCTACGTTTTGAAATTCCTATGAATTAAAGATGTCCTTAAAAATGTTTGATTTATATGATCTATAATTTTTTTCTAAATAATACTTTATACTACATTCCATGAAAAACCTAACATCCACTCTAATCTCTTTGAAAAATCCTTTGGTTTTTCTTTAATAGAATCAAACAAACTTTGCTTCAGATGAAACCCCGCAGGATTGGATCGGGGCGACATTGCAATCCCGCGTTTCTCTATTTCTACGATTTTACATTCTAAGAATCAAATAGGTCCTCATTGTTTTGGGAGAACCGAACCTCGCGAGGGAAGGAACCACGAAAGAGAGACGACATTTGGGAAAGAGAGAGTGTTTAGGGGAAGGGACCTCGTCATAAATCAGCATACGTGCATAGGAGCCTAAAAAGAGAAGGTGGCTACTGGCTAGTACTGTAGTAAAATAGGATCCAGAATCCTCTTGACGAGCCAGTGGGGGGGGGGGGGGGGGGGGGTGATTAGCATTGGTGTTAGTGACCTCGTGTGTGAGCAAACCAAGAGGGGCACCTTTACTTAGCAGCACTCCACTGCACGCTAATTGCCCAGATTAAAGAATAATTACGTTGTTTCGGGCAAGTCAAAGAAAACACGCGTCGGGTCCGACCAGGCGCGATGGGATCCGTCGCCGGCGGTCGTGACACTTGGTGCTCTTCCTGTGTTGGGATTCGAACGGCTAAGGCCAATTTGGGTTTAGTTTTCTCATCTTGGTTTACCAGCAGCTGCTTTTAGGGAGACGAACTGGAGTTCGCAAGGCATTTGGATATTGTTTTTCTCTTTGGGTTCCCAGCGCAAAACCTTGATGGCTAAAGTGACGGAATCTGTTTTATATGTACTCTCTCAGTTTTAAAAATGCGTCTAGGATAGAATATCTTATAATTCAGAATGGAGGTTTTTTTTTTTTGCTATTACTCCTACATGTTTTCTAACTGTTCTTTTTTACTTGTTGTTGGGGCTATACAGCAGCGCGCCCTCTGTTTCGATAAAGATAACTGTTACGAAGTCTCCTATGACATCAATTGGTGTGCTTGCAAATTGCGGTACGCCTGTACGTGTGCTTGCAAATTGCAGTCGCTGAAAAGTCCACACGGTGGGATCTAGCAAAATATTTGCTATTTCAGTTCAATTGCAGAGGTTACTATCTACGGCAAACTCGACTGTATATATATACTCTGGATTTGAAGTGCACACGAGACGCTCAAGAAACACCAGATCTGACAATACACATGACACTCAATGCAGAGCACTGCTACCTAGTATACAGTACATACAATTTATGATGTTTGAAACTGGATTGAACTGCACAAACATATACCTTGATTACCTTCAGTGCGGCGCCCGGGGTCGTTCGATCTGCAGTTACGCTGGTTCGGTGACAGTGTGAATATTTAACTGCAGACACTGCAGTTACTTTGCACTTCTGTTAACGAGTACAAGCTACTCTGTACTTGACGGCCCTGCACCGCAGACAGACAGACAATTTCAACTGCCCAGATGGGAACTGTAAATCTCTCGAGAAAATACTTCATCTCACACTAAATCACGATGCAAGCAGGGGAGATTCTTTGGAGTTGGTGAGCCGCTTGGCTGGCGCCATCTCACAATGCTCCTCCTAAAAGGGAAGGTCGCCATCTCGAGAGGAAAAAGGTTTGGAAGTGACATGCCAAATGAAGTAGTATGTATAGGTAGCAGCACCTCATCTCATCTCAGCCACCACGCTCCAGATCGTTGGAACTTGAGCCACCCTCCTCAAAACAGTCCAATAAGAAGCTAGCTGCTGCTACCAGTAGTGCTGCACTGCCACTCACTATGCGCCAGCAGTTCTTCCATCAACAGTAGCAGCCACCAACACCGCGCGCGCTTCAAGTACAGAGCCTCTCTACATCTCTCTCACTCACTCGCATCCCTCCCTCTTGCCATCTTCCTTGAGGATCTTCTCTTGCAGTCTTGGTGCCTGCATCAGTTCATTGCTCATTCCCCCCACCTCCCAATCCTCAGAACAGGATATGAAGGTAAAGAGAGGCTCAGTTCCCCCGGTAGTGTTATGGTCTTTATGTTGGCCTTGAATTGAGGTGTTGGATCTATGGTGATCGATGATGGTATACGGAAACTGTGTTTGCGTTTGCGTGGTAGCGTTATGGTGATGGAACCTCTGTTTTGGTTGCAGATTTTCAGCTGGGTAGCGAACAAGATCGGCGGGAAGCAAGAAGCGAGCCGGTTCCCGGCAAGTTCATCCGGGCCTTCTCGTGAGTGTACCTGCGAACTTTCACTTACTTGCCATCATCAAGCAGTAGTAGTTGAACAGACAGTGTCTGTTCTAGATTCTAGAGAAGGCTCGAAGACGATACCGTTTGATTTTTGAAGTTGTTGGCTGTTATGTTTTAAGTTCAAGATACGAAGATATCTTTGATTTCTCGCCCAAAATAACATGTTATTTGCTCACAACAGTACATTTGCTTCTCGTACAGACGATCATCTGACTTGTTGTTGTTATGATGTTCACAAGAATCGGTTTCAAATTTCTTTTCTGGTGATGGTAGTACGTTATATGTTGGTCATGCATATACGTATCAGCGCGAATCCACCAACACTTTGGCTCTAAGATTTCCTGCACCCAATTCGTCTTTAGATCTAGTGATGTGCTGACGAAGCTACCTTCTATGATAATGCCATAAACTGAGAAAAAATTTGCAGTGCAGGGACATTCTTATTGCTGTGAGCTTGCAGTGTCGACATTCTGTAACATGTTCGTTGTGATTCTTTTTTTTTCGATTTTCTTTGCACAAACTTCTAGTGTTTGTTTATTATTGTTCTCTGTCTAGACAAAACTGAAGAGAATAATGCAGCTAAGTCATACTCAGAGTCCAACTAGTCGGCATGGATCGACAAACTCTTTGCTAACTCAGGCAACTGCTTTTTTGTTTCCACATACTTCGATTTTCTCCCGTTTTTTATTCTATTAAAAGGTGTCTTGCTTAACCCATTCTGATCAAATATAGTGTCACTTATTCCAAGACAGAACCCTGATCTTGGATGGTTTCGTTCTAACGATCTGAAGTCAACTAATCATGTTGAAATAGTACACTTGTTCTGTCAAGAACACATAAAAGGACTGCTAATTGTGGAGAATGAATACATTGTTTAACTTTTGTATATGTGATGAAGCAATTGCCGACAGACGAAAACGGAAAGAGAACATCAGGATATGGAGTAAGCATGGGCAAACATATATCTAACCAGTGAGAAGTTGATGAGAACCACAGGGGTGTTACGGATTTAAAATTAGTGGTCCATGCTCCAGAAAACCAATTGATGCTAATATGAACTTAGGACCATACCTTCATGTTTATTCGTGGGATCAGCAACTTAATTTAGTTCTATTGTGCAGGTGCTAATGTGCCGGATTGTCGAAACGACGAGTTCAGTGATTGGCCCCAATCATTGCTTGCTATTGGGACATTCGGAAATAAGCAGATAGAGGAAGTAGCGCAAGTGAAGAACTCTTCTGAGGATACGGAGTCCATGCAAGACGCTGTCAAGTTTACAGAGGAGGAAGTAGACAAGATACAGAAAGAATTTGCAATGATACTAGCAAGCAAAGACCAAAAGGAAGCTTATGATTCCCATGATGATGAGAACGCCAATGAGAAGCAGATGGACCAGTCGACGAACAAGAAGATAATCAGAAGTAAATCAAAAGATTCACTCGGGAAGAAAGGAAAAACACTTAAGCCGAGATCAGTTGCTGCACTCCTCAGACTAATCATGTGTAAGGGTGGCTTTGCCTCTGCGGTTCCAGATCCAAGGAACTCTTTCCCCCAATCAAGAATGGAGAAGGTACACTTACATCCTTATGCAAATTTATAGCTGATTACACCTTATTTAGTTCAATCTTATATGTGATTTCGTTTTTCATTACAGCTGCTCAAGGCAATACTACAGACGAAAATACACCCACAAAACCCTTCGCCGCTAGCACCTAAGAGACATTTGGACTGGAGGCCAGATGAGAAAGAAGTCAACGAATGCCTCGAAGATGCACTCAGTGATCTAGAAGATGATGGCGCTAAATGGGTCAAAACTGATTCAGACTGTAAGTTGCATAGTTTGATACCAAACAGGCAATGTTATTGTGCACTGAACATTCCTTTTATGCACTGCTTCCTTTGAAGTAACTCCGTATGGTATTTTCCTTCTTTGCAGTTATTGTGCTTGAAATGTAAAGATGGGTGAATACAATTGTTCTTTGAGGCCAGGTGTGCATTTTTTTCGCAACTCAGCAGAACTGAATAATTTTGATCATTCGTTTTGACGGTTGTGCTGACAAATCTGATCGATTCCATTCAATGTGCAGGTTCCAAAGGTCTTGGCAAGCTAGGTCTCCACGGTGTTATGATATATATAGAAGTGTGGGATAATGTCAGCAATGAAGCTACAGATTATGATGTCAATGCCCCTCTGTTTCTGACAAAAAATATTTGTAATGTGGGTTACTTGGATTATGTCAAGAAACTCCTGGGACAAGCCATACCTCATGTCTGTTTTTCTCTCATTCTTGAGACTGTACATTGCAAGGCCTTTTACCGTTCATATATGAACTATGAGGGCTGTTTCTAATTACTAGTCCTAAAAGATTTTCATTATGATGCAGTTGTTGTTTATTACTCCCTACGTTTCTAAATATAAGATGTTTTAGCTTTTTTCCAGATTCATATGTATCTACATGTATCTTGACGCATTTTAGTGTGTATGTTCACTCATTTCAGTCAGCATCTAGTCAAAATGTGAAATACCTAAAACATGTTATATTTAGGAACAGAGGGAATACATACATCCTTTTTTTCGACCGGCTTGCAAGTTGTGCACCACAGATCAGTATTGCCCTGCCGGGCATTGTACTAGAGAGTTAAGGGCTACACTTTTTTGACAGGTTAAAGGGTTAAACTTTTGCTTAGTAGGATTTGAAAAATGCAATAATATTGAAAAATACATAACTGCAAATTAAGACACGCCCTGGATGTTTGATCATAACAAGGAAAAGAAACTATATAAATGTCCATCCTTAACCGGTTAACCCTGAAATATGTGGTTGGTAGGACTCGAACCCTGACTATGAACCCTTCTATTAAACACTGGATCTAGTAAAATATTTGAATAAACCCGACCAGCTTCAAGAAGTGGTTTTGTATTTATGGCCTTCCAAAATAATACTCCCTCCGTTCACAAATGGATATCTCAACTAACTCCAAATTTGAATTTATCTAGACACACAGTGTCTAGATAAATTCAAATTTGGAGTTAGTTGAGATATCCATTTGTGAACGGAGGGAGCATGAATTTTTTTTGGATGCATGGAATGCTACCAAATGGTGACAACAAAAATAATAAATTATACTATAACTATTTATGCTCGACGCAAAAATAATAATATTTTTTTGGTTGGAACGGGGATTATCACAATGGTTGATGACGTTTTCTCATGTTCTCACTTTGCAGCATTGTGCAACCATAAACCGTTTCATTTTTTTTAGAAACTTGGACCCTACAAAATTAAAATTCTTGTGTTATTTGTGGTGGTTTTGCACGTCCAAAGCTTAAAAAAAAATGAAAATTCTAGAACACGTCCTTGCTACGGATTGGAAATCTAAGAGTTTCATAAAAAGTGATAACAATTTGTTTCAAATAAGACGTGTCTATTTATCTATTGTTAATTTTCCGCACGACAAAATTTGTCTTATTGTTCGATGAATGTTGCAAGTTATGAACTCTTACATTCCCTAAGTCTATGGTCTTTTCACGCTATCAAAACACTGGAAAAAAAAAGCAAAACACCAACCAAAAGCTAGCTAGGGTCAAGTTTTAGAAAATGGGAGTTCCTTGTAACCCCCTACCCTAGGGCTACCAAGAGATCATCCACACGCAACATCAACTACATAACAATGATGTATAGATGCGCCTAGTCTTCAACGCGACGCCACCAACAAGCAATACAACTCACATCGACATTGCCGGATTGGACATTCTGACCAAATCTTGGATTTTCTTCCAGGTAGCATGTATCGGCGTCCCATAGCAACAACATTAGGAAGGGAATGCTGCAAAACTTGTCAACGCTAGGTCCAAATAACCAAACCTAAATTTTGATATAGACCAGTCCACAACCATCACCATGCAAGCACTCCAACATATGAAAAGTCGCCATTAAACTCAAAAGTGAACTCCTTCCACTTCGAGAGCTTATTTTGTACCATTTTTTATGGTATACTACGTCATGCTCCCTCCCTGCATGATACTAGGTTTATCATGATGAATAAGGAATTACGGATGCATGGGAGGATGACCAAGTGCATGAGGAATCAAGCCCAACAAGACAGAGGCATGGAAGAAGACCTTCAGCTCCAGTAGCGGTACTACCACCCAAGCCGAGCGATGCTACCGCGCAACCTCTAGGATAGGTATTACCACTGCAAGCACCATCCCTACTACCACACTACGTCGAAAACCTTCTGGCATCGCCCCGGTACTAGATCGACACCACCACCACCCTAGTACTACCACGCCACCGGGAATATAAATCGCACTTGTAATGACCGGTACTACCGCATAGGCTCGGTACTACCGCCCCTGTCCTAGGTGCGGTACTACCGCTCCCAGTCCAGTACTACCACTGCATGTGCTCAATAATGGGCTCAGAGCCCTTGTATCCTTTATCCACTTATCCATTCGTGGCTAGATTATAAATAGGCACCCCTATGCTGACAGCTAGGGCTACACAAGAACATGAGATAGAATAGAGCTTGTGCTCATCCCCTCGGCTTGTGGAGAACATCCCCATGGGATACAATATCTCTCCTTAGATTCATATAGTGAGTTGTATCAAGACCCATACTTGTGCTTAGTCTTTCCTTGTGGGATTCTATTGGATTGGCCTCTCCCCGAGCGGGATTCTACCGTTCAGATCTCTCCCTCGCGGATTCTACCGAAATGAGCAGATCTCTCCCTCACAGATTCTACCGAAGTGAGCAGATCTCTCCCTAGTTGATTCTATTGAGCCGGTTGGACCTACCGATAAAGGAAACACGTCACTTTTATCGGGTTTGTGTTTTCGTGTTCTTCATGTCATTCCTCCACTTGCTCGTTAATTCTATTGAATGTGTCGCGACAGCTCAGATCAGCACACCATGTCGAAGTCACCGAACAGTGTCAATCTCTACTGGTTTCCCTTGGATCGTAACGAGCATTGGAGTCTGATGATCTGAAGGCGCCGCGACACCTCAGATCAGTCGCCACATGTCCGTGCTGCCACGCCTCTCACCTCACACGACCAACAAGTCAACGGAGGAGAGACATCAACGAGAACAGAAGGAGTGTCCCCTGCCGACTAAAATGGAGGCCACCCGTGAGTCCGATGAGGTGAAGAGAGGCGGCGGCGGCTCTAGGTGAAAATCCTAATCGCCCCCCGCGCATTTCCCTGTGCAAACTCGCGTGATTTTAGTACATTTAGGGTTTAGTATGGACAGTTACATTGCTTAAGGTTCAAACCAGATATACCTCTATAGCCCAAGACCATTTAAAATTGACTTGTTTAAAAACAAAGGATTTCACAATGATCTATTGAATTTTTTACGAGGTTGTACTGAATGAACCTTTATGTTGGAGGTTTCTAATCTTAGATATCAAACAATCTCCAAAAAAAAAGGTCGAAGTATGAAATCCTACCAATTGCTTGGAATTCCATTGAACAAAAGACGCCCTAAATGTTGGGCGTGAGATGTAATTATTTTTCATCATATTCCTCACGCATACTGTCTCAAATTCAAATTCAACACTTAACTTTTCAGTTTCAATCGCCGCTCATGTTCGGCGTAAAAACTCTGGATTAAAGAGAGAGCCAAAAATAGGGTTTACATATGCGCGTACCGATTCCCATGTTGGTGTGTGGCGGCGTTGCGTCCCAGATCTTCCAATGCCCCGATCGGGTCGATCGAGCTTCTTCCCTGGCGATCGAGATGCCCCGGTTGGAGTTTGCGCGCGGACGCGCCTGCCGTCGGTAAGATTCTCCGCCGCGCCATGTCGGGCGGTCGGGCAGAGAAATCCCGGTCAATCTCGCGTCTGCCACAGGAGCATGGACGATCGATGGCCATGGACGGACATGACGGTGTGTTCTCGATGGTCAATTCCTGCACACATGCGCGCGGCCGGCCGCCATCTCGTCTCTGCTGGGCATCGCTGGATTGGTATTGGCACGACTGATGGGACTGACGAGTTGGCGAGGTCGGCACGATAGGGACGAGACCTAGCTCGTCAAATCATACCTTTCCATCTGATGAAGAGAGGAGACCATGAGCATTACACTTGGTCATTTTCAAGGTGCATGTTTGGATCGATTGTTACTTGACTGTTGGCCTGAATGCCTGATAACACCTTGCTATACTGTGCATACACGCGAGTTTGTTCCAGATTTGCCACAGCATTTCTCACTCAGTCTCGTCCTATAAATCACAGGTTCAGAGTTTGCAAAATCCCAAGGCATTGCGATGATGTGCTGTGCAAGTGATAGGGGTCAGCTAGCAAACCTGTGAAAGTGTAGAGAGGCCAGGCCGAACCTGCGCCGTGGTCAGGGCTCTAATCAGTTCTTGCTGGAGTAGTTGCCTTCTTGCCTTCCTCTTACACGCCAGTAAGCAGGTTTATAGGGAAATCCAGCCCAGCTCCATCTTCGGCCACGAATGGGTGAACACGATTTCGAGGACAGGCAGTTAGGAAAGGCCGCATCTTGTCCTAAGATAAAATAAAATAAAATAAACAAAGGCCGCATCCACTTTAGAAGCGGGCCTGCATATGTGGTTTTTGTCTACCCAAAGTATTTTGTTTTTGAATTTTTTCTTTAGAAAAGGGGGTGCGGATCCCGGCCTCTGCATCAAAATGATGTACACAGTTAGCCGCATTTATTAAAATTCAAAGGTTTCACGTTTTACAGCTCATGGATCGCATAAAGTGGATACAAAAACCAGCCATTGAAAAAAGGAAACACTAAGCATCGATTCTTCTAGTGTGCTGCCACCCAGTCCGGCAGAAGATAGCCCGTACGACCGTCATCATGCGGGTACATCAGCTTCCATGAGGCCACGCTGATCCGCAGGAAGAAGATAGGACCACAAACGAATCCAATAAATAGCCATGTTGGAAGATTTTTTTTTTTGTTAAAGACAATGTCATTGCGGCAGTTCCAAATAGCCCAAACAATGGCCGCAACACCAATCCTAATTCGTGCCTTGATGCCTTTATCTATCCCATTTAACCATGATCTAAACATGTTTGAAACACTAGTTGGTGGGTAAACATTGACCGTAAAGTGTACTAGCCTCCAGATATTCCTTGCAAACGTACACGAAATAAATAGATGCTCAACAGACTCATCTGCATCACAGAAAATGCATTTCCTACACCATGTCCAATGTCTCTTAGCCAAATTATTCTTGGTCAATAACTCTTTCTGTTTAAGAACCACAAAAAGATCTTTATCTTCAAAGGGATTTTTAATTTCCACAAATATTTTCGCAAATATCTTGTATGTCCATTAAGTAAGTCTAAATAATATGATTTTATAGTGTACACACCATTAGTTGTCAAACGTCATTTGAATCTATCTGGTTGATCTAAAAGATTGACTCGCATTAGCCTTTCTACTAGATGAAACCAAGTATTTCTATTATTTCCAACTAGTATTCGTCTAAAAGGGAGATTTATAGGTACCGAGCTAAGAACTTCAGCCACCGTCGCATTTTTATTCGAGGTGATAGCATAGAGATTAGGATATTCATTCGCTAATGATATTTGTCCTAACCAACTATCCTCCCAAAACCGAATTTGCTCACCGTTACCCAGAATGAATTCTCCGCGCTCAAAAAATTCATTCCTTACCTTCATTAAACCTTTCCAAAAAGGTGAATCGAATGGTTTAGATTGTACTTGGGATAACGTTTTACCCCCTAAATACTTATTGACTAACAGCTCTTGCCACACTCCTTTTTCATTCATCAACTTAAATAGCCACTTACTTAAAAGACATTTATTTTTAGTTTCTAGGAGCGCAATTCCTAGACCCCCTTGATCTTTCGGCCTGCACACAATGTTCCATTTTGTTAACCTGTATTTGTGCTTTAGCTGATCACTTTGCCAAAAAAAACTTGAACGGTAAAAGTCCAATCGTTTACGTACCCCTTTAGCTGATCATTTTGTTTTTGAATAATGGCAGGAGAGTTGCCATGATCATTAATAGAAGAAGAAGGTCAAGATGACCGATGACCCAGTTTATAGGAAAACTGGGCCCAAAACCATACAAAAAGTGACCCTATTTATGAGAAAAACGGTGTCAGAAAAACCACACAAACAATGCGGCCTCATCGTCCACACGACGCCAGACCACCGTTGCACAAGACACACACATCTGTATCTGGAGCCGTCGCTCTGACTTTCCCCACTCGGTCACGAGCTGCACTTGTAGCCCATGCTACACAAGAAGACCACCCGTAGACCACGAACATCGCCAAAAGATTCGGGGCCGCCGCCCCGACATGCCAACCGTCCGACCTTCCGATTTCGTCAACCGGGCCGGACCGACGAACTCGCCACCCTCGTAGCACGAGAGCGCCATCCATGCCTTGCTATGCCTCGGCGTGCATCCACCGTCCGGAGCCGCCACCCCGGCATAGTCCATCCTCGACTGCAAAGCAACCATGCATAGCTGTTGCGGACCTGCTGCACCACAAGGGTCAAGGTTTAATCAAAATCCCAGTAGGTTTATAATTCAATAGGATTCAAGAATTAATGCCGCTTCAATCATGTTTTTTTTTCCTATTTCCCATTTTGAGAATCATGGAATTAAATAGGCCCTAGCTTAGAACATACTTCAAAAGAATTCTTAGCAAAATGATGTTGATTATGACCCGGCCTCCTTAGCGTGATGCATGAGCCAGCTGGTAAGAGCACGGTCAAGTTGTAAGAACATGTCAAAACATGCGGTTTCTGATTTTCCCTAATTTTTTTTGTTAATTTCAGTCCTACATATTAAACCCTTTGATTCACAACTTAAAAATAAGAAAAAACATAGAACTTCCACCATCAAAAAAATTACATGATTGTGTTTGCATTACAATTTATTTGATTGCATTATAAGAAAAAAGGATAGGTCCAAAGAGTTTTTAGAGTTGATGGCGATTTTTCTATGAAATGTAGTGCAATAAAGACTTAACCGTGCAAATCTAATAACCCACGCAAATATAATCTCTGAAGTTTACAACCCGAGAAATTAAAGAAGTCGTAACTTGGAGAATCTTCCGAGAAATTGCAATCCTTCATAATTCCTATGATACGCCTCTGAATCAAAAAGGCCCTAATTGCATTGCACATCCACACACTATAAAACCACTAATGATTTATGCATCAACTCATTCTGAGACAACATTCTTTCCGGCTAGGACATGGTGATTAGAACCGGGTCCTTCCACATTTCCACTATTTTCAAGAATAACCGAGCAATTAACCATCATCGTAACCAGGCTCATAGAGACTAGAGTATATCCGAAGACAACATAAAGTGTCTAGGTGTAGTAATCGACGATGCATCTCTATCACTATGAAGACAATACAAAGTGCTTTCGTGGACACACAACTATCGTCACACTACTGCTCCGGGTTCACATGGCGTGCACAGTTAAGTCATCATCACGATCAGCACTACAAAGTGCACGGGGGAGTTTCGAGTCAAGATAGTTTTGATGCAGCTTTAGAAGGCAGGCACTTGGCATTATCAGAGGCTAGATCGCATGCAGATCGGATGGAGACCTGTGCACGCTGACCATTAGTCAAGTGGGGGATTCAAGAAACAGGCAAAGCACGAGCCAAAGGAGCTCGGCTCGGCTCATGGTCATTTGCTACCTTTTCTTTCTCATGGAAAGAATATATGTACTGATGTACATCAGTACATGTAACCAACTAACACCTGGAACAAAAATTACCTTTGGCCGGTGATGTAGATTCTGTTATATAACGTAGTGCAGCCACGGGGCAAAGTCATCTGGGAATAAGCACAGTGTCCTCTGAATTTTGTACTTAAGAGCAAACATGGCTCTCCGAATTCTGAACTGAACAGCAAACATGCTGCGCCTTGAATTTCTTCAACTGAAGAACGAACAGAGTGCCCACTGAACTGAACAGCAAAGATCTGCATTACTCCATCAGCTAGGCCATTTATGTGGAGAAAAAGATAGCAGTAGCAGCAACCACCAATAATTCAGTGTAGTTCGTTTGGTCATTTGCACCTTTCACATGCCATGAAGAAGCCACAGGAGCCCTATCATCATTCATCAAGGAGGAGGTCCAGGTCTCGCAATTAATCTCGTCGACAAAACCAGGAAAGGTTCGTCCCTGGTCCGGTTGTTGCCACTTTCCAGTCAACCAAGCAGTTGCGGTGCTAGTATCCTTTAGCTGCAAGCTTTCTTGAAGAGGGGGCCTCTTCGGAAATCCATTTGTGCTCCCGAGCTCTAGTGTTCCCTCCATTTCAAAAAAAACTAAAAATCATATTTCGAAGTTTCAAAAGAATGTGAAAAAAATCATGGATATTCTTAATGATGTATTCTAAAAACGTGCAAAATTTTAATTAGAAATACTTTATATTTGGGTTACACAAAAATGACAAAATCTTAAAAAGTTTGAAGATTTGAAACACTATACTCAGATCTGTACATTTGTCTTTTTGTGTAGTTTAAAACACAACGTATTTCTAATTGAAATTTTGCACGTTTTTAGAATACACCATTTAGAATATCCATGATTTTTTCATATTTTTTAAAACTTCGAAATATGACTTTTAAATTTTGTAAAACACAGGGAGCACTTGAGCTCGGGATTAAGAAATCTCCACTCGGGCCTCTTCACTGCAGGCAGTGGCGGACCCACCATTGGGCAAGCTGGGCCGCCCTAGGTCGCCGGCGGTCAGCTGAGTATAGATCGCTGCGGCCTAGGTTGAAAAATCATGAAATTGATAAAGCAGCACTAAAAGAATAACAAAAGAGGGGGAAGCAAAGGAAAATGGGCCTCACTTGCCAATTCAGGCCCACTAGAGAACAGCAATCAGCACCATGTTCCGTAGACGACTGAATCGATCCTTCACTCGTTTCAGTCGACCAAAATTCCCCTCCCCAATCCCGTCCAAATCCCTAGCGCCGCTTGACCAACCCTGCTGGCTGCTGCTCCCGCCGCCGCCGCGCCGCCCCTGCTCCTGCCGGCCGGCCGCCAAGACGCATCCCCTTTCCTGCGCGGCACACTTCTCCCTGCTTTGCACGCCTCCTCCCAGTGCCTCCTCCTTCTCTGCTCGGAGGCCGGAGCTCGAGCTCGGTTGCTCCAATCGGCGGTCCGTTGGTCCGGCCACGATGGCGACGATGGATTCCGACAGTGACATGGACTGAGATGAATACAATGAATTGGTAGAGGCGGAGGCTGAGGAGGTTAGGCTGAACGCGGAGGCAGAGGCGGCAGCAAAAGACGGCGCAGGAACGTCGACGAACCGCAAGCGTTCACGCGATTGCGGCAACAATCAGCAGTATATTTCTCCCTATTTGTCGATTAATTCATGTCTTGATGGAAATATGATATGCAATGGCAGAAGTTATATGCAGAGCACTCAATTTAGCTCAAATTTGATTTTGTAGGACATTCCGCAAGCACATATTCCTAGCTGATGTTGTTGCTGATCCTGGTGTTCGGAGACAAATTGACGATTATGATACCCCGCAAATCTGAAATGAAATGAGAAGAGCGTATTGTCTAAAGGTCCAAACCGTTTGTTTGGTTATGTTTTTCCTCGCTCACAAATTAACGGGCGGAAATTCAGTGAAGCATGGTATAATGAGTATGATTGGCTAGAATATAGTCTGAGTGTTCTTGCTATCAAGTTGGTTCAAACTAGACAGCATTTGACATTTCATTGGTTTATGCCTCATTGAACTTGCATTGATATTACCGGTGGCAATGGCGCAAGTTGAGAGAGTTTTCTCGGCGATGAACATTATAAAGACAGATCTTCGGAATAAAATGTGTGATGATTGGCTCAATGATCTCATGATATGTTTTGTTGAGCGAGAGATATTTGCAAAGTTAAGCGACAAGCAGATTATGTTACGTTTTCATGCCTTGAAGGATCGTCGAGGCCATCTACCTCGACAAGTTTGTGCTCCCGCTACTACGACAACTTAATTGTATGATGCAAGTGGGTGTTCAGGCAGTAAAAGTCCATGATTCTTATCTAGTACATGCATTCGTGTGTTAATTTTTCTTGCCCGCGAACAAGTTCGCCCCAGCAAACAAAATTTTCTGGGTCCGCCACTGAATGCAGGGTATAGATCCTCCTCGGATAGTCACGATCACACGACGCACGTGAACTTAACTCCACATCTACTGTGTAATGACTGTACTAAAAGTAAATGGGCGTCGGAATGCAGAGGTTAGTGTGAGATCCCTCGCACATTGTGCTCTGTGCTCCTGTATCAACCATACAAACTTGTTGCGTAAAGTGCATTTGAACATTTCGGTTTACCTACTGGTTGCACTGTTAGAGCATCTCCAAGCATGTCCCTCAAATCCGCCCCAAACGCCCGGGCGGACAGCCCGGATGGCATTTGGGCCAAAATCCTTGACCCAACCAGCTCCCCTATAGTCAGCCCAAACGTCCGGGCTGTCCGGCACACCCCAAAGGCAGCCCATATGTAGGGCGGGTTTGGGGCCGCCCGGATGCGCCCGGACGCGTCCGCCACGTCGGATCTGTCAAGGCGGGCCTACCCAACTTTCCCCTCAAATCGGCCGGAATTCCCCTTCCACCACCGCTCCGTCCAGTTTTGCCCGCCCACTGTTCTCCGCCGCCGCCCCGTCCGACCGCGCCGCCGCCCCCGAAGGCACAGACTCCGCGCCCAAGTTCGGGGCAACCGCCGGAGCCCTTGGGAGCCGCCGGAGCCCGTTTTGACATAGTTTTCGGTACGTTTTGCATCGGTGGACATCCACCTCGCTCTCAAAGTGTTTGTTGAAACGCCGGAGCCGGATTTTTGAGAAATTTTTCATGCATGTAGGCATGAATTCTTCGTCCGATGAGGACCATGATTACTCGGCCGTCGATGACTTCATTTACAAGGAGTTCGTCGAAGGGTCGAGTGATGAAGACAAGCTTGACGACGGAGACGAAGAGAACGCCATGTCTATGATGAGCATGCAAGAGGAATTGGAGAAGAAGGAGGAGCATGTTCTTAACTTCAAGGGATCAATTAAGGGGCGGATCACCGTGAAACGTGACAGGCTCAAAGGAGCTCGAGATCTCTATGACGATTACTTCAAGCGTCCGAATCCGGTGTTTCATGAGGGTTTTTTCCGACGCCGGTTCCGGATGAGCTCAGGGATGTTTGAGCGCATACAGGAGGAAGTCACAAAATATGATGATTATTTCAAGTTGAGGTATGATTGCTGTCGGAAGTTATCCTTCTCCCCTATGCAGAAATGCACCGCTGCTTTGAGGATGCTCGCCTATGGGAAAGCTGCTGATGCCGTAGATGAGTATGTCCGAATGGGAGAGAGTACATGCATTGAGGCTATGGAGCACTTTGCATACGCTGTCGTGAAGGTTTTTGGGCCAAGATATCTGCGAGAACCTAATGCTGAGGATACCGCAAGGCTACTTGCACTAGGAGAAGCAAGAGGATTTCCTGGAATGCTAGGTTCAGTGGATTGCATGCATTGGCAATGGAAAAACTATCCAACGGGATTGCGTGGGCAGTACCAAGGGCACAGCAAGGAGGCTACAATTGTACTTGAAGCTGTGGCATCCCAAGACTTGTGGATTTGGCATGCTTTTTTTGGCATGCCCGGTTCTCACAATGATATCAATGTGCTTCAGCGCTCTCCCCTGTTCAAGAGGCTTTGTGATGGGGAAGCTCCACCATGCAACTACACCGTCAACGGACACGACTACACCATGGGTTACTATCTTGCAGATGGTATATATCCTCAGTGGGCGGCTTTTGTGAAAACTATAAGTAATCTCACTACTCCCAAAAGAAAAGCATTTGCAGCTGCGCAGGAATCAGTTAGGAAAGATGTGGAGAGCGCATTTGGTGTGTTGCAGGCTCGTTGGGGCATAGTTCATGGAGCGGCTATGATGTGGGATCCGGAGGTTCTATGGCAGGTCATGACTTGTTGTGTAATTTTGCACAACATGATTGTGGAGGATGAGAGAGAAGGGGCTGCTCGCATTGACTTTGAGAAGCCCGGAGAACATGTCCACCTACCTGAATAAGAAGCAGAGTATGTCTTGCAATTCCTTGAGATGCATCGACAACTTCGTGATCAAGTTGTGCACACCCAACTACTCACAGATCTGGTGGAACACATGTATGTCTTCATGGGGAGGGACTGATTTGTCCGGCTACTTTTATTTGTTTAAGTACAATTATTAATTGTAATAACATGGTGTGAACTTTTTTAAAACATCAAAACTATCTCTATGATGGACGTTGCATGGCTTGCATGGATTTGGGCGTCAATTTTTGTGCATTGTGGTTGTAGGAGCCCAATTTTGGGGGTCGTCCGGTCGGTGTCCGCGGACGCGTCCGGGCGCAGTTTGGGGGGCGGATTTGAGGGCTCCGCTTGGAGTTGCTCTTATGTGGTACGTACTACAATAGTGAATCCCCCGTACCAGAACGAGGAAAGAGCAAATGCCCGCGGGCGGCTTCTGCGGTCTTTTTCTCCATGAGTGGGGCGTTTCCTTGCCCGCGGTTGGTGGCGGCTTGGGTTCTTATTCTCCGGCGAAGGTCGGCGACGAAGCTCTTCTCCAGGCGGTGCGGCGGTTCAGCGTCTGGTTCGTCAGGCGACGCTGTTGTGCTGGGTGCTGCAGTTTGTTCTTCTGCGTTTTCCTGCTCCTTCACTTGTATTTTCTGTTGATTTCGCAGTGTGTATCCCTTCAAAAAAAAAAAAGCAAATGCCAATGTGCTTCAGTGTTCAAGATTCTCAAGATTAGTCACTTGAAGTAATATATTTAAAACTCTGCCAGTTACTACTCCCTCTGTTTTTTAATATAAGATGTTTTAGATGTTGTATATGTGGTCTACATGCATACTAAAATGAGTGAACATACACACTATAATGTATCTACATGCATTTCTATACATGTGCATGTAGACAAATGCTAAAACATTTTATATTAAAAAACGGAGGGAGTACTAGAGAGCGGAGAGGGACACTTGCAGAATCTACTTTACATCGACACTGTCAACCTCCTAGTATTAAACAAGATCAATTAACAAGGGCACATACACATCCACTCCAAATTCCTGGCACGCAGAGATAAACAACCACGCATCAGCGTTTAGGATCGCAATCACGGCATGAATACACGCTGTCCTCCACCTAATCCGCACATAAACATTCGGCTCTACCACACAGATCTTCTCTGCCACTGCCGCCACTGAACCCCATTAGAAAAAGGGAGCCTCAAAAGAAAAAGAGCAGGTGAAGGAAGTAGTGAGAGCGAGTCGGAACTCGGAACCCTCCCAACGGTCACTTCGTCGTCGTCCCCGGATCGCACCTCTCCGGAGAGCAGAGGTCCCCCCTCCCACACGAGCGGAGCCGAGGTGGAGGAGGAGGAATCATCGCCATCACCATTAACTCCTCGCCTCCCTCCCCTTCCCTCGAAACCACCACCACCGGATCCAATCCAGTCCCCGCTCCCCGAGACCCTCTCCCCGTTCGCTCCCTTTCCCCGCTCCACGCGAAAACGCCACGCCTTCTTCGCGTCGCCCCGCCCGCGTGCCCATGCCCCTGCCGCAGCCGCGATGGCGCGCAGCGGCGTGGAGGTGATCGCCAGCAGGGGGTGCTCCAGGCTGCTCCTCCCGGGATGCAGTCCTCCTCTGCGTCCGCCGCTTCCTCGTCCTCCGTCTCGGCCTCGGTCTCCCGCTCCTCCGCGGCCGCGGCCGCCCGGCGCCCGTCTGGCGGCGGCCCCTTCGCCGGCCTGGTCGTCTGCGTCACGGGGCTGTCGAAAGGTGAATTGCTTGCTTCTCGATTCAGCCAGGGATAGTTTCGGAAGTTCGTGTGCTGAGGGATTTTGGTTCGTGCTGGTTTGGGGACTTTTTTTGCCTGCAGAGGCGAGGGGTCAGGTGAAGGAGGCGGCGGAGAGGCTGGGCGGCGAGTACAGCGGGAGCCTGCACCCCAAATGCACGCATCTCGTGGTGCAGATATCCTTTGATGCGCAATCCTCTCTTTGTTTTTCAAAATTCATCCACTGCTATGTATGTTTGTCCAAATTCAGAGTACCGTGCTTGCTTCCTTAACGCACAGCACAGCTTCGCCGGCCGCAAGTTCGAGCACGCGCTGAAGCACGGTCCCAGGAACGGCCTCTTTGTTGTCACGCTCGGCTGGTTTGTCGATTGCGTTCGAAGGAACGGTAAGACGATCCCCATCGCCAGTTCTGTTTTCGTCAGTTTTCCACTGCATTATTTGATTTGTGGTTTTCTTTTACTACAGTGCGGTTGGATGAATCCTTGTATAGTATCAAGAACATTGGGGAGAACGGTCGGCCGCTAGGGGAGTTCAACCGGCTTGTTGGAGCTCCTGTCAGTGAGAAGTCATGCCTCCCACCGATGATATTTCAAGACAAAGCATGCTCGGACACAACCCAGAAGCACCAGCTCCAGGCTCATAGAGAAGAACCTGAACATGATGTGTTCGTTTTTACGAACCACACGATCTACATTGACCCTGGGATATCTGCCGAGATGAAGAAGAAGGTATGGTCCATGTCAATTCCTGCTTCCGTCCATAATTGCTGACACTTCGGCCCACTAAACCACAGGTTTCAGGATATCTTTTTCATAGTTTTTTTGTTGTTGCTTGCTCCTGTTGATGGAATTTAATATTTACAGCACCAAATGTACAAGAGAATATCTAAACACTTCATGTTAATAGGAAAGCAGTCGACCAAATGATGCAATGCATTTTCTCTGATTTTTTTTTGGTCTCTCAATTTTAACCCTTCAACTGGAACCATCTTCTCAAGAAATCACTTGTTAAATTGCATGAACTGTGTTTACATAAAGTGCATGTTTTCTGCAGATATCTGATGCTGCTACTAAAGAAGGTGCAAAATTATTGGACCACTGGTTTATCGGTTGCCATGCCACATATGTTGTGTGTGAGGATGTTTCGGTCAAGAGATATGTTGGTCACTCAGACAACATTGTAACAGTAAGAAATACTGAATTACTGCAATACTATCCTCTATTGTGTTCCCATGGTGCTAACTTACTTAGGACCATTGTGTTTTTTAACACTTTATACTTCCAATGTTTCAGCCGCTTTGGATCCTGAAAACAGTGAAGGAAAAGAACTTGCAGCGTCTGGTCCATTTGTCTTCAGACCTGGCTAGACAGGTTGCCATAGTTCTAGAAAATTTCCACACATCTCAAGAGGTATTCTACGCCATATATGCCATGTGGACAAACCTGAATCTGTTATTCTACTATCCAAAATTCTCTTTTTAACAAGTTGGGGTAAGATTTTTTGTTTTCTTAGTTTCGACAAAACTAGGATTAGGATTTTCTCACATCAACTATTTTTAGGTGTTTCCTGTGTCCTTTTTTTGTTCAAAGACAAGAAAAACCAAGTAAATGTGTAGCATTTTACATTTGTAAGTCCTAAGTGTCTTTCTAAAGGAGAGATCCTTTCCAGTTTTTTTATATTTACAAATTCTACAAATCTAGGAATAGGGTTTTGGTATCTTTGTATGTGTTTACCTTCACCTCTTTTTGTGTGCTCGGAGGAAAAAAAAACGAAATTCATATCTGCCATTATATATGGGTGACTCCCTACCTGGCTTCCTAAAATGAAGTACAGGGTGTAATCAATAACGAACAGCTACCCCCTGCGTTTCCTGCAATGTATTTAGAAGAAAAGACAACATAATGTGGCCCATCTGGATGGGAATTGATGGATGTATTGATTTTTTCGTTGCACGCATTTTAAATTTAGACTGATGAACACATATGAGGAATAGCACTGAAGTGTCCAAATTATTTTACTTCATTTGTATAACATTTTGTTTTCTTATTATTTTATTTTCGTTATTTTTCTGTTTGATTTTGTCTTATGTTTATAGTAGGTTTAGGTGTATTTTCCACATTCTGACTCCTCATTGCTTAACTTCAAATGCGGTGACATTGGATCTTCCTGTTCCTTCAGAACATAAAACTTGGGACTGTTCCTTCTCTGAACAACTCCAGCGGACTGCTTTCAACCCGAGCGGAGATAGATGAGACTCATCAGGAGAGACAAAAATGTGTAGAAGTAGCAAAAAGGGATATCCGAGAGCGCCGTGTTCGTCGTATGCAGGTACAATAGGATCTTCCTTTTCATTATTGGACATAAAGACCCAGCAAATTCGTTATTAGGTTTTCTTCCAGCATCATTGAACTTGTTCTACTCTTGATATGATTTGAATATATGTGGAGCAGCCCCGTTATTCTTTGACTTCCGTATGCCCAGAATTAAACTGGTTCTTGTATTACTCTTGACATGATTTCACTATATGTGGAGGCCCTGTTATGTTATTTGACTTCCATATGCCCAGAATTTGAACTACAATAATATATTTCAAATGTTCAGTACTTGGAGCTTTAATCTGCTGTCACATATCAGATGAATATTACGGTGGAAATATGCATTTGAAAAACAGCATTCCGTGTCCAGTTTTAATATTGTTTCTTTGTCTAAGCTAGCAACTAATCTGCACACTGAGATTTTCTCACCAGCTCATTTCCTGCACACAGCACACTGGCAGACTATTAGGGGATGTTGGTACCACCCTTGCTTGTAAAAGAAAAAACACTTGCAGAGAGTATGTTATATAAAAAAACAGTCAGAATCAAAGAATTTGCTGATGCCATGATCCTATGCAGCATGTATCATTTCATACATTCATTTCACGTAGTTGATGTTGCTCTGTACTCCCAGTTCTAACACAGCTGTGTGCTGAATAGCTACCTTTTGTATTTGTATTTGACTCTTCGGTATGCACATTTTGATGAATGTCTACATTATGGTTTTAAGCCAGTTATGTGAAGTGCCAATCCATCCGCTCACACCTGTCACACTTCTGGATTCAATCTGCTGGACAATATCTGAGCCAGCTACATCTGCTTCTATTTATACGGATTCATCGTGGTCTGATGATGCTGATGAGCAGCAAAGTACCACTTACTTTGATGCAGATGGGGATGGAAAGGATCGAGACCCATCAGCTGATAACTTGTCCCGCCCGCTAAGGGAAAGGTAATAACTTCTTGGGATCAACCAAAAACCTTCTGAATCTTCTCCCTAATACCCCCATCTTGTTCTTTCAGTGAGAGAAGCGAGGTAATATTTAAGAACCATTTCTTTACCATACTCTTCCCTCTGGATCGCTTTGGCGAGCTTGGACCTTCCTCGAGGACTTTCTTTAGCAATGGTGGCTTTACACGTGGACAAGTGTTGGATCACATCTACAATTTCTACCAGGTATTTTGTCATAAACTGGGAGTTATTCCATGCAACATACTGTAGTGTCATAGGTGCTAAGTTTTAGTGCATAAACTTGTGGTTATACTATATCTCATGGTTTATAGTGTTCTTGTTATCTGCATCATTAGTGGCAGTAAAAGATGTCCTCTTGGTGCAGGAGAACATGTCTGTCGACGAGATAAATGTGGCCCTGCACACGGATTCACGGCATGCTGATCGACTTCGCTCCCTGTACGCAAGTGCCGAATCTGTAGAAAGGGGTTTTCTAGCATTCAAAAGAATTGATTTCTTGGGAGCCGGAGAAGTTTTGAGGCACTAAAGCGTCTTAACAGAGAGAATAACAGCAATGTATATGAACTTGTGATTAGGGCATGAACGGCACCCATACTCAGTGCCATTTTAGTCCATATTTGTTTGTTGTTTTACAGGTTAAAAGTGATGTGTCATGTCCACATATGGAGAATAAAAGTAGAGAATAATACACAGCTTAATGAAAAGGGTTATGTTGTAGGATTTTGTGCATTTTACCCTTGGAACGTAGCACCATCATACAGGTAAAGTCATTGGTTATTTGAATCCTATTTTCTTGGAAGAGATATCGGCGTGGACACAGATGAGTTCTTTTTTCTTGCAGAGAGGAATAGCTAGAAACTGTAACATTAGTTATGTACAGAGAATAACACACTCTGGTATATTGCTGTACTGATATTTTTCTCCACTTGCATATTGCTGACAAGTTTTTTTAAACGAAAAAACTGGAAAGAAGTCCCAATAGTACCCAAATCATCATCCATGAACTTGAATCCAGATGCTGAGATTGTACATTCAATCCCAAAACTTAGTTAGCTAGGCTCACTTCCTATTGCTGATAAATTTGGTGGTATTACATAACAATTTCTTGCAAGAAACATTCATCCGGGTACATGATATTGCCCTTGAAAGAAACTATTTATACTTCCTTTTTCTATGTCAGCTATATATGTGGCAGTTCTCACAGTACTATTGAAAACTTCAGAGAACATCCATTCTCACCAAGATGTTCACCACTTCCCTCATGGAAGGCCTTGACTGGCAAGCCGTTTGCGTGCAGGAAATCGCAAGATCAAGCAAGTCCAGTGCCTTTGCCTGCTCATCTTCAGGCCAGTAGATGATCTCCTCATCCAGGCAGCTCATGATGGTGTGGTGTTCTGCCTGCTCCAGGTTCGACCTCATCCATGTCACAATGTCGATTCCATCTCCAAATGCAGAATCCACAGGCATCTTTCTGCACAGGAGCTCGAGTAGCACTACTCCGTAGCTGTATACGTCGCTCTTCTCGGTTAACCTTGTGGAATATCCATGTTCTGAAAATAAATGGTAAAGCGTGTTAAACCCTGAATTTTAGACAGTGTGGTCTTGCAGACATAGTATGATTAAAAATGAACGGTACCTGGAGCAATGTAGCCGAGGGTGCCAACGATGACAGAGACCGTTGTGTCAGTGTCCTCATCGCCGACGATCTTCCCCATGCCAAAGTCAGTGATCTTGGGCACTAGATCAGCATCCATCAGTATGTTGCTTGACTTGACATCCCTATGAACAATCATGGGCACACAGTCTTGGTGCAGATAAGAGAGCCCCTGCGCTAAGCCGAGGGCGATCTGATGCCGGACACTCCAAGCAAGGGCTACCTGAGGCTTCCTTTCGTGCAGCAGCTCGAAGAGTGTCCCCTCGGGCATGTACTCGTAGAGGATCAGGCCGGCATTGCCGCGGATGTAGTACCCGGCCATCCTGACGATGTTTCGGTGCTTGACCGTGTTCAGGATCTTCATCTCAACCGGGAACTTGCACTGAGACAGATCAACCGTCTTGACTGCCCACTCTTTTCCAAGCTTGCTCTCTGTGCGGTAGACCGTGCCGTGCCGGCCTCTCCCGATGACGTACTTCTCGCTCCAGTTGTCGGTGGCCCGATGATGTCTTCATAGGTCAAGTCTTCGGGTAGTTCCTCTGTCGAGTCCAGGCTGCGGATCGAGACACGTTTCGCCGACAGGCGCTGAGACCTCTTCGCAATGTAGTGTGCTGCAAACAGACCAGCAACAATGACAGCAAAAGCTGAAAGTAGCAATGCCACAATGATCCATGTGTTCCTGGTTCTATTTTTCACAGCTGGTTGATTCCTGGAGCAAGGTGCATTGTCAGATTGTACACACAGTTGAGGATTCCCCAAAAACCCTTCAGGCGACTGTGCTGCCAGCTTAACCCAGGCAGCAGGGAGCTGACGGATAGGTCATTCAATGAAATGTTTACAACTAGAAGAGAGATCATGTCGCTGAGCTGCCGTGGAATTGGGCCGGACAGCGAGTTCTTCGACAAGTCAAGCACTTCCAGATCCTGAAGGTTGCCAAGGCTGCTTGGGATTTGGCTGCTCAACCTGTTGTTGCTAATGTTCAGGGTTTTAGAGATGTACTGAAGATTACCTAAGCTGTGTGGGATGGCTCCTTCAAGAAAATTGTCACCAAGCTGCAACTCAAGGAGGGCCTGTGTTGCGGTGAAGAAATCTGGTACTGCCCCTGTGAGCTTATTTCCGCCGAGTAGAAGATTTTGCAGGCTACCAAGAGTTGTGATCTCTGCTGGTAAACTTCCATTTAGAAGGTTATTTCCAAGATCTAAACAGACAAGTCGTTTGCAACCTCCCAGTTCATCTGGTAACGATCCGGTCAGCAAGTTTGATGACATTCGCAGAGTTACAAGATTTCTCAGAGCGCCGAACTCGTGAGGTATGGACCGAAGAAGAGCTGTTGTGTGACAGATCGATCATTGTGAGGTTGCTCCATGAACCGATCACACTCGGTATCCTCCCAACAAGAAGGTTGTCGCTCATGTCGATGTACGACAGCCCTCTATTGGTGCCCAGATCTTCAGGTAAGCTCCCACTGAGCTTGTTATTGTTCAGATTGATCCTATAGAGAGACTGACATTTAGCTAACTCACTGGGAAATCCCCCTTCGAACCGGTTATACCCAAGATCAAGAATAGCAAGCTGCCCCCCTGTGCATAGACCAGGAGGAATCGCGCCGTGGAAGTGGTTGCCAGTGAGGTCGACGTGAAGGATCCCCGGCGTTGTGTTGAGCCCCAGGGCTTGCGGCAGCTCGCCGGTGAAGTTGTTGCTGTACAAGGTGATCTCCCTTAGATTCCTCATGCGAGTGATGTCCGAATGTACCTCACCACTCAGGCTGTTGTTGTTGAGGTACAGCTCCACCATGTCAGCCAATTGCCACAGCGCTGGAGGAACAGGGCCATGGAGCATGTTGTTGAAGAGATACAGCTTCTGCAGTTGGCTGAGCTCGGCGAT